>CAUYUJ010016493.1:893569-908569 GCA_963575745.1 Prorocentrum cordatum | reverse complement strand
GAATGAGGAGAAGGAGAAGGAGAAGGTGGAGACCACAGTGCTCTATTCAAAACGAGTGCCCAACCAAGGGAGGGGGAACAAGAGTGAGAGGATCGACGATCCGTGGAAACCAGTGGGTACTGGGGGTGGGGTGGGGAGCCGCGCATGCGCACACATGTGTGTACAAACACACGCTGACATTCATGCGTGTGTGCGTCTGCAATTCCAATTGCTGGCCAACAGGTGTTTCGTCGCTGCGGTAGGGGAGAAAGTGTATGTAAACCCCTCTTCTGAAGAGTCCTGCGAGAGTCAAGCACGCCGCGTTGCCCTCGGTCTCGGAGTTGCCCGGCCACTCCATGCCAAAGAATTCCAAGGCGTCAACCCTCGCGATGCAACGATGAAGAGAACGGCGAGACAAAAACAACAACTGAAATATCATCAATAAACCTAGGGGAGGAAGGAGCCGTAAAGGGAACCAGAGGGAAGGTAATGAAGGGAAAAGGTATAAGGGGAATGGTGAACAGGAGGCCAAATATGTTTGGTAAGAGAAAGAAGACATGCGGAAATGACGTGCGAATGCCACTCGCCTTAGAGGAAGAGCAGCCGCAAAGTCGGGCTCTCTCTGAACTAATAAGAAGCAAGCAGTGCCATCGATTTTTAGCTCCACCAGAACTGCAATACTTGCCACGGAGGAGGAGGAGGCGTATGTCAAATAAGGAGGGGGAGGAGGTTGAGGAGAGGGAGGGGGAGGATGAGGACGAGGAGGGAGAGGGAGTTATCCTGCTTATGCTCCTCCTCCACCTGACCATGCGAGTAAGGTCCGCCCACAATGCGCAGTGGGGAGGAGCGCGGGGTGGAACCAGGCTCGCGCGGAAAGAAGGAGCGCATGGGGGCAGGGGGGAAGGACGAGGAGCAAGATCGAGGCTTCTTGGATCTGTGGGCCTCCAGAAGCATCCGGCGACCTCTGGAAGGGGCGTCCAGGATTGGTGTGGTTCGGTCCTCTAATCGGGGGATGCCCAGGGGCCGAAGAGGGGGCGGGAGGCGCGGGGGAGGGGGGGGGGGAAAGGGAGGGAGGAGGAATATCGGAGGGGACAAGGGTAAAACGAAGGTGGGGTAAGGACAAAAGCGGCTACAAACATCTCGGGATCTCACTGGGCGCCGCGGTCATTCCAGAGCGCGCCAGATCGCTTCGACAGCGTTCTGGAACGCTCTGGATCGAATTGCCCTTGTCCTAGGCCTGCCAAAGGGATGCGGGAGGCGGGGAAATGAAATGTGGAACTGGGGCATGTCGGCGAGCACAGTGCGTGACAGAAGCAAAGCTGATGAAACAACATCTTCGTTGCAGGAGGCAAATGCTCGGCATCTGAGAACTCGCGTCGACGAAACAGTTCGTTACTTGAGAGAAACGGGCGACATATCTAACCGAAAACTGGGGCCGTTCTTCGAACCAACATGAGCAAATAAGTTTTTCCCGATGCAAGTAATCCACTCGCAGCTGCCAAGTCCACTATGAAACGCCGAACATGCGCTGGCCATGCACAGTGACCAAGGTAACGCACACTAGCGACGGTCATGAACGAGGAACCGCACATCGATGACATGACGCAGCAAGGAGGAGGATGAGGAGGAGGAGTATTTAGTACTCCGCAGACCCGATTCCACCCTGGCTGGCACGAAAACCGCCCCAGAACAGCACAACGCAAGCGAACACGGAAATGAGGGAACGGGGAGAAGAAGCGCCCGCCGGCTCAGCCACCAGCGCAAACGCGGTGCCACTCAAGGTCCGCGGGGTGAGCCCCCGACCCCGTGCCGCTGCACGGCAACCTCCAGCACCTCCTTGAAGGTCCGCGGGGGAAGCGCCGTGCCTCGACCACGGCACCATGAAAACGTCATCATCACCTTCACCTGCTGGTGCTCCTTGAGGGCCCGCGGGGGCAGCCCCCGACCCCGTACCACCCAGGTGGCACATACTTCCCAAAGTATACTCAGAACCCTGAGCCCGACCCAAGGAGAGAACACTCTGTTCACTGGCCTCCCCTCTCTTGCGCCTCCCCCCCCCGCAGGCGGGGAGCGCTGAGTAGGTTCTGCCCAGGTGTCCCTGACGTCTTGGGTCTGGCCCAAGGCTCCACCTTCGCGTAGACGATCGTGTTGCGAGCTCGTGGGGGCAGCCCCCGACTCAGTGCCCTCCATCAGGCATGGACTCCCAGTAACGACTGTCGCAGAGACCCCGCCCGCAGCCTCACCTTCGCGAAGCGGATCTCATTGTGAGTCCGTGGGCCCCCCCCCCAAACCGTGCTCCCAGTATCAGCAGACTCGGCCACACTCCTGTGTCTCACACTTGACTCAGGCAAAATGCTTCTCGTCAACTTGATGAGCGTCTGACGACCGAAGCGGCCCAACACCACTGGCCAGCCATTCCTCTGATGCCATGTTTCCCAGCATTACCGCACCTGAGGCAAGCGTGGATCGGAGGTCCGAGAAATCCACCACTGTGCCTGCGCGGAGCGGGCGTGTCAGAATGCGTTTGCTGTCTCTTGCCTGGGAAATTTGAATATATGATGGGCCCCCCCTTGCTCCCCGCGCGCACGCCCCAAAAAACACGCCCCCCTCTGAAATTGTCTTCTTATGGTTATTCCGGCCTCCGGCCGGCCAAGATGGCCTCCAAGACGGCTTCCAACGCAACCGAGACGTCAGCTCAACTGCTCAAGATGGCCCCAGACAACTCAAGAGCCTCTCGCGAGAGCGTTGATGCGGCGCAAGATAAGCCAAGTGGGCCTCAAGACGGCCCAAGAGGCCCCCAAAACGACCCGAGAGAGCTCCAAGAGGCCTTCCTGGAAATCCCGAGGGGGTCAACGACATTGTCCTGAAGGTTTGAAAGATTTTGAGGTTCTCGCCTGTTCGGGTTCCCGACCACCTAAGATGGCCCGAAAAGGCTTCTAAGAGGCTGCCGGGTAGTTCCAGTAAAGCCCAAGAGGCCCCCAACTCGGCCCAAGAGGACCCAAAGATCGCCCACGGGGCTCTCGCAGAGGGCCCAGCGACGGCCTTGAAGCGCTCTAAGAGACCAGCAAGACGGCCCAGAGAGGCCTCTTGGGCTCATCTGGGCGGTCGGACAACCAAACGTACCATGATCTCAAAATCCGTCAGAGACGTAAGGACAACCAATGGTTTTGGCGTTATCGGGCTCTCCTGGAAGGCCTCCTGGATACCTCTAGGGCCGTCTTGGGGACCGCTTGATCTGTCCTTGAGCCTTCTTGGGGGTCTCATGGCCTCGAGGGTGGCCTTCAAGACATGACGCCAAGATGGCCCCAAACGGCTCAAGAGGCTCCCAGGACAGCCTCAATCCATATCAAGAATCCCAGAATCTGAGCCAGGAGGTCTCCAAGAGGCCCTCCTGGAAAGCCCGACGAGACCGACACAATAGATTTTCCGTATGTTTTTGCACATTCTCGACTCGAAACCGTCAAGACGGCCGAAACAGGCATCCAAGAGGCCTCCAATATATTTCTAAGGCAGCCCAAGAGGCCCCCAGAAGGTCCCGAAGTCGGCCCGAGAGGACCTAAGGATCGCGCGATAGGGGCTCCCAAGAGGGCCACGAGACGGCTGTGAACACCTCTGAAACGGTACCAACGTGTGCTCGAGAGGCCCTTAAGGCGGCCTCCGTGGGCGTCAGACGGGCCAAGAGCCTCCTAAGACGGGCCGAGAAGCCACAAACGGCCACCCGCTGATATCGCCAACTCTCTGAGTCGATCCTTTGATAATGCCACCCGAACGCGCCGTCTTCAAGGAAGGTTCCAACTTTTGTCTACTTGCGCCGTACCCACATTGATGGCAAGTGAAAGCGGATTTCATACCAGTGTGCACCGCATGCTCGGACATGTGGGCCCGCCATTCGTATTCCTTACCATTCGGGCTCTGCCTCAACGGCTGCCAGAGAACAGCAATCGCCGGGTGCTTCCTCGCCGCGCGTCCGATGGCCCTCGCGTGTTTCGCCGAACCCACCGCCGCCCTATCAACGGCCACTTCCTTGGCGCAGAACCCAACGGCTTCGCCCGCTATGCAGTCGGCGAGGAGATGTTCCGGCGATGTGCCCGCCTTCTGAGCATCCTCGACCGACGGGTGACTCTCGATCTGGACCAGATGGAGCAGTTCCCATGTGCCTCTGATGGGAGTGCCCAGCCTTTGCCATTTAGGCCATCTATCCGTGAGGGTGGTCGAGAGACCTACTGGAGAAAGCTTGACCACACCTTTGGCGACATAAAAGCCCGTGGCGAGGATGATGGTTTGGCCAAATCCTAGCATGCCCTCCAAGGCCTTCAGCGGAGCCGCCAGCTCGCCCCGATTAACTGCCTGCTTGCCTGTACTGTCATGGTAAGCCCATCCGACCCTTCGGAGGCTTGGATCCGCGGAGTGTTCATCGCCAGATGCGTCCCCGCCAACTGGGATCTTTGCCAAGTCTTGCAAACTCTGTATCTCACCAAATGCCGCATCCGCAATTGCGTCGGGCGGTTCCTCCACTTTGGTCGAAGTGGCAGGGGAAACACCTGATGGCCAAATTGCAAGTTAGCGCTTCGATCCTCTCGGGCCCGCCTCGCCGGAGAGTCCGAGACAGTCGTGAACTCTGCGTTCCGCCTGCAGCCCCAGCTGCGAAGAACATCCGACTACTCCACCTCTTTGCGTCGTGGGCAGAGGAGGGGTCCGAACTTATTTCCACCGAGGGAGGCAGTGCGCGTGTCCATGAGGCAAGGAGGCCCCTGACATCGCTGCCTCTGTCGCCGAGGGATTTGGCGTGCAGCCGGGCATCTCGTAGATCCGCGCCTTGCTCCGGCTCCTTGCCGGTCCAATGCTCGCTGGCTTTCGCTCGCGAGAGTCTGTCCAGAGACTCCAATAAAACATCCTTCAAGGCAACCGTATCCTGCGGGCCCTCTCCAATCATGGTGGGGGCTCGGCACCTGACCCAATTGTCGCTGTGCCAGTCACAGGGGCCAACATGGCCCCACCCCATGCCAAGTAGATTGGCGATCGTCGCTGAGACCGCCCCCGTAATGGCCCCCCGACTTGTGATTTCTTCGTTCTGGTAGCTCCTCGGAGCATGGCCGCCCTCCAGGTGCGCCAGGCCGACTTTTTGCCAAGCCCTGGCCTCAACGTCAGTGTCATCAGAGATGCCATCAACCGACGAAAAATCATATTTTCGCCCGACACGATATTGAAGAATAGTGGCGCAGCCTCTCCCGATTTTTCTGGCGTCTGCCCCGACGATCTCTTGCAAGCCGAGATGACTGATGGTGCCGCCCTGAAGGCCTTCTCCAAGTCATCCGCCATCAGCGTCGCGACCGTCATTGGCCAGCTTCGTGCAAACCTCTTATTCTGGTGGGCCTTCCTTTCTGCGCCTCGTCTGCGCGGGGCTTGCTCCGGCCTCCTCAGGGAAACGTTGCCTCGATCGATGTCGATGCCCAGCTCAGTCGCCGCAGATTCCAAATTGCCGTGGTAGCCCTGGTCCGCGAAAGCCTTCAGCCCGAAGCAAGGTGGCAATCGTCGTCTTCCTGGGGGCCGCCAGGCCTGCCTTCGTGCAGCCGCGAGCCGAGCGCAACCCAAAGCCCGTGGCGCGGTTCAACACTCCTTCGCATCTTCCCTCGGTCCGTTGAGAAACATCACCCGTCCCAGATCAGGTCATCACCTCTGGGGCGCCCCTTGTCGTCTCCCCATGGTATATCATAGAGGGCGCGCCTGGGAAAGCCACAGCTACTCCCAGTCCCGCAATCATGGTCGTCTTGGGTGTGTAGCACCCGAGTAGCACCCATTGTCCCTGCGTGTGCGGGGCGCCATGTGCGCGATCATCTCCGCAGCCAATATAAGCTGGGAGGCTGGTGTTCCATGCCTTTTGCAATTCGCAAATCCCATTGCAGCCGTTATAGAAGCCCTCGGCGTCCCCCGCGGCGCCTGCCTGGACTCCGCCATTGACGGGGGACGGCGTCGCCGTCTCGTCCGCGCGGCTCCGCCACGTCGCCTCCCTCAACGGAAGAGGTCCTGCACTGCGTCCCAAAAACCAGCACATTGGTCGTCTATCTGGCTCTGTGTAGTCCGTGCCAGCATGGCCAGGGTCTCGCCGCATTAGAAACTGCGCCTATGGCGCGATCGTCGCCTCAGGGCTGCCCGGTCAACGATATCAGAAAAACCAACGCATGCGAAGGCCAAACAACTTCATCCTCGATAACCTGGAAGATCCGCGCCAATTGCGCCGTGCCGGACGGAGGTTGCCAAGCCGGGCCCTTGCCCCCCAGCGGCCCTACTCCCTTGGCCGTGGAGACCGTCGTCTTCGCGACGCCTTCAGTGAGCAACTCATCGTCGAATTGGGCGGACTGGAACGCAGATGAGGCAGCGCCGACCTCGTTCATCAACTTCTTCACCCCGCCCAAAGTCAGGCCCTTGTCAGCCGCGTAGCTTTCCAAGCGCACGCCCTGATGCCCATGGCCGTCTTGGGTCCCTTCGAGATGGTTTGCCCCGCGCGATCTCGTCCTCCAGGCAGTCTTGTCCTGGGTTAGCCTGAACAGCTTCTCCAGGGCTGAAGCGTGCTGCTCCTCTGCCCATTCTGCGAGAGCCATAACTCGTGAATGACGTTCGATCCTTGGCGGGCTGCTGGAGAGCCTCGTGCGCTCATCTCAGTATCTGCGTATCGTCCCATCGTCTGCCGGGTCCAGCGTCCTGAACTTTCTGCGCCGAGGAATCCTACCCTTCCTCGGTGAGCTGGCCAGCGTCGAGGACGGCATCGCCATCGTGGCCGCCCTGATTCTTACCGCCAGCCTCCGAAACCTCGGTGGGACTCTCGCGCTTTCGGCTTTGTCGACCGCTGGTCGACCGCAGCATCCCGAATGCGCGTGCACGGTGGTGAGGGCGTGGCCCTGCGAGTCCGCGAGGTCCTGGCAACTCCTCTACCTTTGTGTGTCCTGCTATCCATGCGTGCACCTTCGCCGTCCAAAAGTGCACAATCACATGTTTCAAAAATGCCAGCTCAATCGCCGAGTGCCCATCCTATGTTGGGTTGCCCAGTCGCCGTGGGAATTCAGGATGCATGTAGGTGGCCGGCCTCCTCTGAGACCCTTCTCAAGAATGGTGTTTTTCCATCTCTTTTCAATTCTCTAGGGCCCACTTGGTGTCCAACGCTGTCTTGTGTGCGCTCGGCTCCTCTTGCATGGTTCTTCAGGTGCCTCGGGTTCACGTGGGCGTTCGTCTTTTCCAAGCCCTTCTTCCTCGCCCCCAACACTTGCGTCGTCCGCGTCTAAATGGCCCCGGGATTTCAGCGGGGGAGGTCCCCTGGTCGCCGGCTTCCTCCTTTCGACCAAACATGATGCCTTCGGCCGAGAGTCGGCAGGGTTGCTGGTAACCTCGACCCTCTTCCTCGACCTCTTGCTAAAAGGGTATGCCTGATTCTTGGGCTGATTGGAGTGTCCACGTGCTTCGGGTAGTCCCCGAGTCCCGCCAGACGCCCCGCCGACTTTCGACGAGAGTTCCAAGGCGATGCCGTAGTAAATGCGCCCTCCATCTCCGAGCAGCACTGTCTTGGCATTTACTTTTTGAAACAGCATCCACCACGTAGTCAATGAGGGCCCCTTCCCGTCTGTGTAGGTGTAGTCCGCGTTGTTAGGAACTAGAACATGCCCTCGAACCAAATTGAGCCATCCAGACTTGCCCGAGGTCGAGGGTGATACAGTCCAGCCCAGTCCGCGACGGTAATACAGTGGGTCGATGTAGCAGATGCCAAGGCCGTCGTGTGCGTGGGCATACCTGCGTTCGCTCCAGTGACACCCAGCCCCGTGTGCAGATATCCCCCGATGATCGTGAGGCGGGGGCCCTTGTGGACATGCGTGGCCGTGAGGTCCCTGAAACGAGCGCCTATGTCGCTCTGGGCCTCGGCGGGTCCCTGATCCCCCATCTTGCCAGGTGAGGGGTCCGCGTCGTGTGCCGGGTGCCCCAGTGGCCAGGGCGCCCGCTTCGTAGCGATGCCCGTGGCAGCTCCTCCCAGCCTCGGAAATGGACTGCGAGACTACGCCGCCTGCCGGGCGTGCCACGGTAGCCCGGCCCATCATATCGATGTCCGCCAGAACATCATTGCAATTATCAAACGCCACTTGCGTTTCCTGAGTGGTCGCTGCGCCCGCCTCGTTTTCCAGCGTTCTCTTTGCCGAGAGACTCCGCCGTGACGCATTCCTGCCGTTAATCTTGAAGGGCCCCCCTGCTTCGCTTGCGCCGCCGCCGCCGGGGATCACCCTATCCCCGACCTGAGGTCTGGGCCCGCGGCGGAGGCCCCCAGCCCCGCGGCTCCCAATTGGCGCGCGGAGAAACTTTCGCCTTGAGCCCATGGGTCCGCGAGACGTGCCCCCGGCTCCGTGCCCTCCACTTGGCGCGTGGAGAAAAGGCCAGCGCGCCCCCGTGGGCCCGCCTGGGCAGCCCTCGACCCCGCCCCCGCTGCCTCCGACGTCCGTGCACCTGGGCTTCCGTCCCATGATGCATCGAAGACGCCGAGCTTCGCGCGTGGCTTCCAACGTGCATGAGCGAACTTTTCGGATGAGGCTTCAGCTCTCTTCCTGGCCGGCGCCGCCGATGCCGCGAAACCTGTGGAACTGCCGCCTCCCGAGCCTGTCGGGGGAGAAGACTGGGCAGCTCTGGCGCCGTCGCCTGGAGGACCTGCGCTTGGGCTGTCAGCTTCTTTCTGTGCTGGATCTCACTTGCGCTTCTCAGCCCGCTGCCATTCGCCCGATGCGCCCATCTTGGCCCGCTGTTGACCCACCGACGCATTGGCCATGACGCTCGGTCAGGACAGAAGGGAGCTGAATCTAAAACTCCGTCTTGCGTCTCTCGAACTCCTCCTTGTCCGCATCCTCCAATCCGACGCCCTCGAAAGAACCCACTGAAAGAAGTGTTGAAATCTGCTTTTCTGTCAAAAGAACTCGCGAACGTCCGGCTTTCCGGCTTCAGGTTGCATGCCCCCCAAGTGCAAACTCCTCTGCCGCCGTCTCCTGCAGCGCAAAACTGCCTCAGCCAAGTCCGCGGCCCCATAATCATACTTGGCCGCGGCTGCCTCGAACTCCAGCGTGAGGCGAGCCACAATAGCGAAGGGCCTTGTGGGCCTGCTCGACCTTCTCGGTCGCCTTCGTAAGCCGTGGAGAAACCGGGTTCGGTGCCGTGGCAGGGGTAGGTGGGCCCAGTTCTGCTGCCGCCGTCTTCGCATGCCCAGCAAATGGCCTCCCCCTAGCCGCCAGCACAGACAACACTTCCAATCCATCATCCTTCGCATCGTGACTCCCGTAGCCATTCGAAACACTCTCGCCGTATCATTCCCACTTTGGGCTGGGCTCATCGTAATTGGGTCATCCCGTGAAGGCGCTCCCACAAAACTCACACGTGCAGTCGCAATGCTCCCATAAGTCCTTGTGGATATTCCCGCATACCTTGCACCGCGTAGCTTGTCGTCCTGGAACAGGTTGGGCAAGTGGAAGAACGAACTGTGGCTGAGCCCGAGCTGGGGGACGAACAGCTGGCCACGTGGGTTTTTTAAGTCTGCGTGCTCCCAGTGACGGCCACTGTCCATCATCCTTCTGCCTCTGCTCAGGATGCTGCAGATGCCATGTAGTCGCTGTTCGCCAATTGAACCACGCTGTCGCGCCCATGAGCTGGCGTCCTCTTCTCCCCATGGGTGGTGCAATCCACATTGCGGGGGCCACCATACAAACGGATACTGGCATTCTGTGGTGATCAGGAGCCTGAAGAAAAACCTGAACCACCTGCTGCGGATTAGCGGCTTCCTTACAACGCGTTAGGGTTGGGCAGGCTCCAGGCCGATCATCTTGAGCCCAAGCGGCTACGGAGAACAAAACGGAGGAGAAGAAGGATGAGGAGCAGGAGGAGCAGGAGGAGGAGGAGGAGGAGGAAGAGGAGGAACATGACAAGGATGAGGTGCGAAGGAAGAATTGCATGCATACATAACTGTATAGGTATTCATACTCCATATATAGATACATACATACATAGCGGAAGAGAAAGAGACAGAGAGAGAGAGAGACAGAGAGAAAGAGAGATACTGATACAACTATAGAGGCAGAGGGGGAGAGAGAGAGAGAGAGAGAGAAGAGAAATTGAGAAGGAACACCATATAAAGTAATACGCGTAGACAGAGAAATATAGAGAACGCCATAGAGATATTTATACAGAAAGAGAGAGAGAGAGAGAGAGAGAGAGAGAGAGAGAGAGAGAGAGAGAGAGAGAGAGAGAGAAAAAAAAACAAGAGAGAGAGAGAGAGAGAGAGAGAGAGAGAGAAAAAAAAAGAGAGGGAGAGAGAGAGAGAGAGAAAGAGAGAACAAGAGAGGGAGAGAAAGAGAGAGAGAGAGAGAGAGAGAGAGAGAGAGAGAAAGAGAGAGAAACTGCGCCACCAACCTGCACACGAATGCGGAATTACTTGCAACAGAAACGCTTGCCAATTATCCGACGCAGTCACCAAGCCGGCAGGGAGCTAGACACGGGGACGGCAGCAAAGAATGGAACGCCAGGAGGGCGGCTAAGAAGTACATGAACCGATACAGGTGGGAAGACTGGCGAAGGACAGGGAGGAGGAGGAGAAGGAGGAGGACGAGGAGAAAGAGGACGAGGAGAAATATTTTCGGATTTCGAATCCTGGTGGCCGAATCCCGGGTAGGGTACATAACGAACCTTTCATTGACGAAGTTACCCAGTGTCGTTATGTAATGAACCACTTCTCCTCCTCCTCCTTCTTCTCCTCATTTTTCTCATCCTCCTTCTCCCCCTCTCCCTCTTCCTCCTCACCCCCCTCCTCCTCCTCCTCCTGCTCCTCCCCCTCTCCTCTTTCTCACCCCCCTCTTCCTCCTTCTCCCACTCCCCCCCCCTCCTCCATACCCTCACCGTCGCCATCACCACCACTACCCTCATTACCATCGCTGTCGTCAGTCGCATCAGTATCGTGACTGTCATCTGTCATGACCGCAAGGATCATCCTCCTCCTCCTCCTCCTCCCCTTCATCATCATCTCAATCACCATCACCATCACCATCCTCATCCCCATCCTCATCCTCTTCCCCATCCTCCTCCTAATCCTCGTATTCATCCTCATCCTCATCCTCATCCTCATCCTCATCATCGCGATCACCATCCTCTGTGTCATCATTATCATCATTACGGTCATCGTCATGGTCATCATCATCATGACCATCATCACCATCATCACCACCATCACCATGTGCAGCACCACCATAACCATCATCACTACCACCACCAGCGCCAGCACTATAATCATCATCGCCATCACCATCTGCACCATCATCTGCACCTTCATCGTCATCAACATCGTCAACGTCATCATCACCATCACCACCATTACCACCGCCACCACCACCACCATCATCATCATCACAATCCATCACCATCATCGTCACCATCACCATCACCATCACCATCACCACCATCGCCATCTCCATCATCATCACAGCAACCACCATCATCATCATCATCATCATCATCATCATTGTCATCACCATCACCATCACCATCATCACCATGAACATCATCGTCATCATCTCCTTCGTCATCTTCATCTTCGTCACCTGCATCTACATCTACATCTTAATGTGCATATTCATCATCATCACCATCATCATCACCATCATCATCATCATCATCATCATCATCATCATCATCATCATCATCATCATCATCATCATCTTCATCTTTCTCTTTGTCAACATCATCATCACACCTTCCCTTCCCCCTCCTCCGTCCTTCCCCCGGAATACCACCCTCATCTATGAATCCCCCGCTCCTCCCTCCTCCGCCTCCACCTCGTCGTCCTCCTCGTCCTCCTCCTTCTGCTCCTCCTCCTCCTCCTCCTTCTCCTCATTCGCCCTCCCCTCCTCCTCCTCCACCTCCTCTTCCTCCTCCTCCTCCTCCTCCTCCTCCTCCTCCTCCTCCTCCCCCTCCTCCCTCTTCCGAGGGGGGCCTTCAGAGGCCCCTGAAAGGGCAATACGTGGACAAACCTCGATCCTCGATGCTTCGTCTCCCTTCCTCCTCCTCCTCCTCTGCCTCTTCCTCCCATCCCCCTCCCCTTTCCCACCCTTCGTTGATGAACGAAGCGAGGCCGTAGTGTCCTGGCTGCAGCAGCACACCACTGGATCGACTTGTCGCTGATGTGCCCCATGAGGCGCTCCGCGCCGGTGTTCACATAGCAGCCTTCAAGGATGACGCCCGTACCCACCAGGTCCCCGCCCTCCTCTCCTCCTCTCCTCCTCCCCCTCTTTCCTCCTCCTCCTCCTCCTCCTCCTCCTCCTCCTCCTCCTCCTCCTCCTCCTCCTCCTCCTCCTCCTCCTCCTCCTCCTCCCCCACTCCTTCTCCTTGTGAATAAGTCCTCCTTGTCGCGCCCCGAGGCTGGTCGACAGTGCGGGCTGGGCGTTTCGCCTTAGACGTCCTTACCACTTATGACCTTGAAGCTTGAGCATTGACAGCAATTTCACAGATAGAGGGCGGCCCGCTTCCCAAATGTGGCTCTGGCCTTAGCGCCGCGCACATTCGGCAGTCAAACATCGCAAGAGCTTGACGAATTGAGGGGAGGGCGCTTCCCAAATGCGGCTCTCGCCTTAGCGCTGCGCGCGTTCGTTAGACAAAACTCGCACGAGCTTGACGGATCGAGGGCGGGCCGTTTTCAACATGTGGCTCTCGCCTTAGCGCCGCGCATATTACTTTTAACAAGTTGCAGAAGTTTTACGGTTCGATGGCGGGTGGTTTTCGAAATGTGACTACCGCCTTAACGCCGCGCATTTGGTTTAAAACGTTGCCGAGGTCTCACAGGTTGAGGGCGGTTCTTTTTCAAAAGGTGACTCTCGCGCCTTAACGCCGCGCACATTCGCCTAAAACATTCGCAAGGGTGTCACTGGTTCCCGTTGTTAACGCACAGGAAGCGGTGTTTTGGAACGATTCAGGATTGTGGGCGCAACACTTACATTGATTCGCAGTGTGCAAGTCCCAGGAATGGCGCCCTGGCACGATTCAGGATGGTCACAGCGCAACAATCAAGTTGATTGGTGGCCTTGAAGTCCCGAAAACAATGTTTGGCACGCTTCAGGATTTTCAAACGATTGTCTCCCGACTGGGCACTTCCCTGTGGAAATGAATCCGTGTAGGGGCCTATGGAGAAGGAGCTTGGGGGAGGGTATATTCCAACTTCGCTGATGAATCAAAGTTTTACACTGGTCCTCCTCCTCCTCCTCCTCCTCCTCAAGGCGCCCCTGACAGACCTGACGAGATCATTTCTGATCCCAGAGTTTTCGCAACCCCTGATGAGATCATGGATGTGCGCGCCGACAGCTGGTCAGCTACATGGGGTGACCCTCGCATAGTTCCAAACAAGGTCGTCTCAGGCCTCACGTATGCTCTTGGCAGGGCGGATCCTGACGCGCTCGAGACTCTGTCCAGGTCGAAGCAGGACTCTGCAGTTGCAGCCGTGAATAGCAAGAAGGCCAAGGGGGTTGACAACATGGGGCCCGTGGAGGTTCAGAGACTTCCTGACCCCGCCAAAGATGAACTGCTCGACGTGCTCACGGAGATCGAGCACAGTGGTATGTGGCCCGAGCAGCTTTTCATGGTGGTTTCAGCGGTCGCCCCCAAGCCGAAAAGGGTGCGACCGAATCTTGGGCCTGTTACCTTCCCTGGCCAAGCTCTGGAGCGAGATGCGAAGTTCTGATTCTCTGCTCTGGGTTTCGAAGGCTGACGACCACTGGGATACAGCCATCCGCGGCTCGCCAGCCCTCCAGGCTGCACGGATTCGGTCTTTGATTGACAAGACCTGTGGGGAGATGCAGATGTCCACAACCACCATCCTTCTTGACTTGGAGAAATTCTACGACAACATCTCGATCGTGTTGATGTGATCGGCCGGCCTCCAGCAAGGCTTCCCTGCCATCATCTTGGCCTTGGAGCTCCAGCTGCTCTTAACCCCGCAGCACTTGAAAGACAGGCTCTGGCTCAGCAAGGCAATCCAGCCTCAACAAGAGCTTGGTCGCGGTCTCGTTGCAGAGCGGACTCCTGGCGAAGGCGTTCTTGGGGCCGATCCTGTCCAGAGCCCACGATCGCGCTGGCCTCAGCATCCTCCTCCGCACCTTCGTCAGCGATGCGGTCGTCCGCTTTGAGGGCGCGGAGAAGATCTTTGGCGACATTATGATTCAGGCTGGTAGTTCTGTGTGCTGACTTAGTCGATTCGGGGCTCACGATCAGCCCCAAGACTGTGGTCGTGGCCTCCTCTTCGAGTTTGGCGCGTCGCATCGGGATCGGCCTTCGTCGTGCTGGCGTCCCTGTGGATGCAATGCACCATGCCGTGGACCTTGGTGCAGACACTACAGCAGGAGTGAGCCGTACGAGGCTGAAGGTCCGCGAGCGGTTCATGAAGGCGAAGAGGCGTTCCCAGGCCATCAAGCGCATGCGGCGCAATGCCCGCCTGCGAGTCATCACGAAGTCTCTCTCGGCCATGGGCGCGAAGCCTCAGGGTGCGCACTCCCGCCAGACGTTCGGCGTCCCTGGTTGCGAGATGGTCCAGCTCAGGTGGCAAGCGGCGCAGTCAGCAGTTGGAGTTGGGCCAGGTAAGTGCTTGACCGCGTCACTTGCTGCGATGAGTGATCGTCGAGACCCTGCGAAGAGAATTCGCCGCGGGCAGATCTTGGCTTGGCTTAAGCTCTGGCGTGAGCGCCCCGACCTCCACCATCGGATTGCGAGGACTCGGGGGCGCATCCGACAGCGCCTACGTCTTGCTGGCTCGAGGCGCTGAAGGGTCGTGAAAGGTCCCATCGCATCCACTATCGCCACCTTGCTGGACATGCAGTGGGACCCTCGCAGCCCCATGGAGTGGCACTCTGATCTGGTCAGGAGGTGTATTGGCGAATGCCTTCGGTTGCTGACGCAGAATTCAGTTCTTGTCATGGCGACTTCACGGAGCTTCATGATGATACCGAAGCGACCGTCGATCCTCAATTGTGG
>CAUYUJ010016493.1:886069-888569 GCA_963575745.1 Prorocentrum cordatum | reverse complement strand
GTTCCGTGGCTCTAGGTTGCGCCTGAAGCCTCAGTGCCCTTTTCGTGGCCATAGGTGTCGCCCATGGATTGCGCAGGCGGTTTTGAGGATTCTGCGTTGCCATGCTTCGCGCCGATGGGTTGCGCCCGAGGGTCCGAGGAGTTCTCCTGGCTATAGGTTGCGCCCATGGGTTGCGCGTGAAAGACCGATTTTTTCGTGGCCACAGGTTGCGCACACACGTGTTGCGCCCATGGATCGCGCATGAGCGTCTGGTGATTTTTCGTGGCTATCGGCTGTACCTATGGGTTACGCCATACGCTGCGCTCATGGATCGCGAATGAGGGTTCGAGGATGATCTGTGGCCATGGGTGGCACCCATGGGTTGCGCCTTAGTGTGTAGTGCTTTTGTTTGTGGCCGTAGTTTGCGCCCATGGCTTGCGCCTGAGGCTCCCAAGACTTTTCGTGGGCATACGTTGCAGCCATTTGTCGCGCCATATGTCGCGCCCATGGGTTGTGCCTGAGGCTCGTGTTTCTGCGTGGCCATACGTTGCACCCATGGGCCTCGCCATAGGTTGTGCCCATGGGTTGTGCCTGAAGCTCAGTAACTGTTTTTGGATGGCCATGCGCTGTACCCATGCGCTGCACTGTAAGTTGCGCCCATGGGTTATACCACAAGTTCAGGATTTTGCGTTGCCATGTGTTGCGCCGTTGGGCTGCATCTAAGAAGATTAAGGGTTTTGCGTGTCCATAGGTCGCGCCAAGAGTTGCATAATAGGTTGCGCGTTCTCGCCACAAGGAAATCCTGGTGGTCAGAGTTTGCACACATGAGTTGTGACGTTAGGGTTCGCCCTCACACGTAGGACTTCTTGATGGCTATTGGTTAAGCCCATGGGTTGCACCAATAGGCTGGTCGTCCTCGCCCAGGACATCTTGGTGGCCTTAGGTTGCGCCTATGGGTTGCACTTATGTGTGTAGTCTGTGCGCCTACGCATAATAGTAATGCTTTGTATTGGACTGTACTGCGTTTAAACATATCGCGCCACATAGATTTAGCAACATCCCTGTTTGGGTCCACGCTGGATTATGCTGGGTGGTTGGTCGTGAAACTTGTTCTGGACACTCTGGGGACACATGGGAGAAACGACAATGTGGGAAATGAAGATGGGCCTTGCTTGATCTTGGGCCTTCCATACGCGGACCAAACCCGAACCAGAGTTCGTGATAGCACTGTTGCGTGGACCCTCCCACTATCACCCCCTGGCCCCCCCTTTCCCCGCCGCCAGCGCGCTGGTGGATACGCACAACATCGCAACTGGTCATGCACTGTCGTTCTTCACATGGATGGCACGAGCACGTGACCGGACTGTGGTGCCAACGACGATAGCTTCTTAGCAAGGTGCGTGCTGAGGCGTCCTCCAATGGCCACCGCGGCACAATCGATCAAAGGATCGTGGCAAGAACGCTGTGCCTGCCCTATCTCCACGGCTCAAAAGCTTACCCGCGCGTGGACGTGGCTGTGCGCTACAGGTGCGGCAAAGCCCATCCCGGGGCCGCCCGAAGCCACCCTGGATCCTCCAGAGGACTCCCTGGAGGTCCCTGGAGGTCCCCTGGAGGCCCAAGGGCCAAACACGCCCAATATCCTCAAGCCTCGAGCTCCATCCTGCTCCTGCCGGGCTGACCCTGGCATGCACAACCAAGAGAACCCTCGCGACCGAACTGCTGGACCCTAACTCCGCACGCCCCCGCGAACCAGACCGCTTCGTGGGGGTCCCAGAGGCCCGCAGCTTGGGGCAGGCACTGCCGTCGTGCTTCCTCCCGCGGCCTCGGCTTACGCCGCAAGTAGCTCCGGACGCACCCCGCCGTCAGCCCGACCGCTTGCTGGACCCAATCCGCCGCAGACTTAACAAGTTTCTCCCCGCGACGCCCAAAGATCGGGCTCCGAGCTCGGAGGCGGCCGAGGGGTCTGAGCTGGTTGGGCTCCGAGAAGATCGGCTAAGAGGAGAAGGGGATGAAGGGAACTCCGTTCGAAATCTGTCCCTGGACCCCGCCTGGGGCCCACTTGGAGCAGTTGTTCACCCCGGATCCGTTTCTGACGGCCACGAGGTCCTAAATCGGCCCGATGAGGAGGAGGAGGAGGAGGAGGAGGAGGAGGAGAAAGAGGAGGAGGAGGAGGAGGAGGAGGAGGAGGAGGAGGAGGAGGAGGAGGAGGAGGAGGAGGAGAAACCGAAAGAAGGCCCAAATCTTCCCGAACCCAGCGCCTCGGACCTCCTGCCCCACCCCACTTCCACCCTTCCTGCTGGCCAGAACCAGGTGCTGGGCCACCTCAGACCCCCCAGGCGGCTCCAACAACAGTTGGCGGTGCGCACAAGGGGGTAGGGGGAGGGGGAAGGCTTCTTGGAAGGAGGCTGCTTCTTAGACGGCACCGGCCCCACATCTGTAGAGAAGGCCCGCGCCGTCTGAGAAGCAGGGTGCTTCTAAGAAACCTCACCCATTTTCCCTACCCCCTCTGCGCGTGGCCGAT
>CAUYUJ010016493.1:773569-876069 GCA_963575745.1 Prorocentrum cordatum | reverse complement strand
TGAAGTATTGCAGGCCACCGTTGCACCGCGAAGAACTTTGGATAAAGGGGTGGGGTATCATCTTTGAGGAAGGGAAAAGGGAGTGGTGGGTAGATGAAATATCATGAAGCTTCACTGCGTTTTTTGGCCTTCCCCATACTGCCAGATTGTCCCCTGGACGTCCCTGGAACCTGCAGGACCACCCGATCACCGCCCACGTTGCGTCTCGGTTGTCAAGCGTGTGAAAAGCCCCAACGGCACCGCGGGAACTTCTTTTGGTCCGGCTCCTTGTCATCATAACAAGACGTTGATCTTGACGACGGGACGGTGTCTTTACTACAGTCTGGTTTCTCTCGACATACCCGCCGCCATCCATCCAGCCACTGAACTGTCGTCCGAAATTTTAACGCTGATATCAAGTCCCACACTGATTTCCTGCTACTTCTCTCTCTTAGGCTGATCTTATCCGACATTCACCTTTTCATCTGGTCCGCACCACCTTGGTAAGGGGTTGTCCCGAACCCATTCCTCCCCGTTGCGACTGCGCCAGCTCAGATCGCAAGGGTGGCAAATCCATGCCAGGAGCACGAATCTCGGTTCCTCCCCCTCGTGCCGGACAGAGTGAAAGTACGTATCGTCGAAAACCACGGCTTCACCCTGCGACCACGTGGCGGTTTCGTTGGCCACCTTCATGGCCGGCCCCGGCGGCGTGATCAGCCCCAGGTGCACCGCGAGCCGTGGCTCCGTGGCAAAGTGGGGCTTGACCTCGGTGCCCGGCAGGAGCCTCGCAAACGCTACCCCTGCGTTTGGCACGCGGTCGGAGAAACAACGCCCGTCGATCTCAGGCCGCGCCTGGAGAAGGCGGCAACTTGCAGGAGCGTACGGGCACGCCGCCGTCGCATTGCCCTGGCGCACCAGGTCAAGCAAGCCCCAGTCCTTGGGCAGTGGCGTGAACTCGGTCTGCTGCTGCTGCACCGTGCGGAAGATCTCGTCTTCAACGTCGGCAGATATCAACTGGGCGAGCTCTGCGAGGAAGACGTGAGCATGCGATTCCAGAAAGAAGGCGAACTCTGGCCACATTTCTCGGGGCCAAATTGGCAAATGCTTCGCCTCAGGGAAGAAATCATCGTTGTGATTGGTCCTGTAAGGGCCTTCCAACAAGGTCTGATGCCGCGAGAAGTAAGGCAATGCACGCATTGCTCCAAGATGAACCTCTGCCCGTCGCATTTGTCTAGCTCCACCGGCAAGGTCGTGCCCCTCAACCGCCAGCTTCCTCCCCAGCTCGACGAGGAACAGCAAGAGGAACCGCCACCGCCAGGGACACTTCTTGGACTCGAACGACTCCAGGGACGTCGCGCGGGAATCGCAGCCGCTGAAGGAGATGCTCCGCCCGTGGAGCTCCGCCGCGGCCATGGCGACGGAGACGTCTGGCCCGCGCGGCCGCGGCGCGGCCCCGCCCCGGCTCCGTGCATCACCGCTGGGCGGCGGCTGCACCCCCCACCAGAAGTAGAGGAAGAGCATCTGCCCGACTCCGATGGCCGTGCTCGGCTGCCCAAGGCTGAGGAGGGCCAGGCTCTGCAAGCGCTCCAGGACCTCCGCGCGCCAAGCGCCGTCCTCGGCCAGCCGCGGGGCCTCCTGGCGCACGTAGAGGCCCTTCATCCACGAGCCGAGGATGCTGAAGGCCAGCTCCTCCTCGTCCTGCCCTCCCGTGGCGTTCGCGGCGGCCAAGGTGGCGAGGCATTCGGAGAAGCTCGCGACGCACAGTTCCAGGTCGTCCGCAGGCAGCGGAGGAGCCTCGTCGTCCGCACGCCCAGCCGCAGTGATAGGCACACAAGCGGCGCACAAAACAATTCTCCTGGGGATGCTAGTCTTGGGAACGCGCGACCATGTGCCGCCCATGGACACAGCTGGTTTTACAGGGGACTGGTTCAGAATACATGCTTGAACCACCGTGCTTACGACAATGTACAACGAGATCTTGCGAATGGCTTGTATTCACAATGTTACGCCGCGACTCCAACTTATGCACCACTTTCATGTCGCAGCAGGTTCTGGCGGCAACGTCTGCAACCGACTTCGTATCTGCCTCGCCGTTGCCCGCTTCGTTGGCCTGGACCTTCGGGGGGGGGTTGCGAACCACCAAGGAAACGTTACAGCCTTAGCGCCAGCCTCGAGCACACACTCTCGAGTGCACGCCCGCCATGCAACCACACCGCAATTTGAAAACTGTGGATCAATTCCCACGCTTATGAGAAGAGCGGAGTCGCGACACAACTTCACCGATGCCGTCGGTGTGCGGAACCGACTCGTTCTCCAACTGCTCGCGAGGGAAGCTAGTAGGCACCCACCCTATCACGGGCCTCCTGATTCGAGTAGTGCTTGCAACCCGTGCCCCTCGCATGCACGCTGCTGAACTCGGTTGACGTCGAGATCGGTCGTCCTCGTTCCGTGACGCGCCATGGGGTTCTGCCACTCCTGCGCGCCGCCCGACTAAAGCTATCTATGTTCGCTTTCCTGCCGCGCATGGTGGACCACACTTCGCCGGCCGAGCTGCCCCTGTTCCCCTTGCACCGCTCATGTCTCTCGTAGGTTATGCAATTCCACGGGGGCCAACACTAATCATTGTACAGTCATATGAGAGCTGGATCGCTCGACCGATGAGTGCAAATCGAACACATATGTTCCGACTTCGGAAAAGAGACGCCTCGCACCGACGGGAAGGCATTCGCAAACCGTATTTGCAACGCTTTCGAGTAAGAGACACTCGTATGAGACACGGGTGGTGACGGATGTGGGTGTGGGGGGGGGAGTGGGGAGAGGGGGGAAAAAGGAGGGGCGAGGGAAGGGGGATGGGGTAAGGAAGGACATTGGGGCAGGAGGGCGGGGCGAGGGAGGAGAGGAGAAGGCAGGTAGATGGGGGGGAAGGCGATCGGACTGGGACTGCAGGGCAGCGTCGGGCAGATTAGGGCAAGGCAGGGCTGGGGAGAGGATGGGGAGGATACGGTAAGAAAAACAACGAGGCGCGCGGTGCTCGGTCATGGTCGCAAATTTGAAAAGTCAATGTGCACGTGGAGAGTGGGCACTCAAACGATGACATATCGATAGAAAGAGAGTCGGAGACACGGGGAAGAGGCAGAACACGGACAGTGAGCAACGAGAGGGACGGAACGGGGGGGATGGGATGGCCACGTAGCAGGCGCTGCCACCGCCACAACCGAGACGTCCCTGCGGAAACCAAAAGGCACAGATACCGCCACTCGCCGGACCACTCCTGGGGTGCGCCCTGACAAAAACAAACATCGAGGCGAACCCAGCCGTGGCGACGAGGGCCCCCAAGGAGGCCACCAAAAAGGGAAAACGAGGGAAGGGTAGCGGTATGGGTGCATTTGCCTCCTCTGAGCTGCGCCTCCCTCCCCCCAAGCTCTCGCCCTCGCTCGCTCCGCGCCGCCAGGCCGCCTCTCCGCCCGACGTCCCCAGGAAGGGGCACGCAACGTCTCCGCTCGCAGGAGAGACCAGAGTCGAATCGAGAAGTCGGATCGGCGATCGAAGTGAATCGGATCGGCGGAAGTCGGCAACCGAGTCGGGAGAAGTCGAATCGGCGGAAATCGGCAGGCTGGCATGCCTCCAGTAAAAAAACCGGAGCCCAGATCGAAATCCGAAGTCGAATCGAACCGGAATCGGAGGCCATCGAGGTCGAACCGAATCGAATCGGAGGAATCGAAAGGAGCCCCTGAAAAGGCACACCACGTCTCCGCTCGCCGCCACTCCGCTCCTCGTCCTCTCTCGGCCCCTCCGCGCCGCGCCGCGCCGCCGCCCCCCTCGCCCACACCACCTGCCGAGAGGCCGCACGCACTGCCTTTGCTAGCCGCGCTCGGACACCGCGAAGCTGCCCGCGCCGTGCGGCTTCGCCATTTCTGGCCTGGGGTCCTGCGCGGGGCGCTTTCTTCCGCCTCTTGCTCTCTTCCTTTCTCTCGTTGCCTCCATCTCTCTCTCTCTCACGCGCACTCTCTGTCTCTGCCTTGCTCTCTGCATTTCTGCGACTCTCCGCCTCTCTGCCTGCCTGCCTGCCTGACTGCTTGTCTGTCTGTCCGTCTGTCTGCCCGCCTGTCTGCCTGCCTGTCTGTCTGTCTGTCTGCCTGTCTGTCTGCCTCTCCCTCTCTCTCTGTATGTCTCTGTCCTTCTCTGTTTCTCTCTATATATCGGGCCTCTGTCTCTCGCTCTCTCTCTCTCTCACTCTTTTTCCCCCTCTTTCATTCTCGTGTTTTTTGTATCTATCTACCTCTATAACTCCTGTTCTCTCCGAAGAGTAGTGGGGCAAACTATTGACGAGGTGGAGTGGAGCATTACGCGTGACCATGTGCACCCCAACTGCGCGGTCTACCCGAACACGCTGGCACGCGGGATGCACTATTCGACGCTGGCATTGGTATTCGCAAAACCTCAACTTCTGGGAATCCTTGGAAAAGTGTCGGAACTTTCCGCGTATTCCAAAGCAACATTGGCACCCTTCCCTTCGCTCATCTTCGCTGATCGGCCCAACTCGAACAACACACACACATTCGAGATGGATGGTGCGCGCACGTCTGGCTTCATAGTATAACCGAGGCGCACAATAATGCCCGAAGCTGAAGTCATGTCGGGGTACATATCCACCCCCTCTGCCTATGTTCACCAACTTGGGCAACCGTCTTCCGTTGTAGAAGCCGTTGACCAGACGGGCTATATGACAATGTGGTGGCAACTGTAGGTGATGCTGTGTTGCATGCTTCACAACTCCATGTTTTCGTTCTGCCAGGGTGGCCCCTCAAACAGTGGGTTCTCGCAACCTCGATCTGCACTCTATGCGATGCGATACAAGTGGTGCAGCACACGTGGTCCAACATGTGATGCAAGCTACGGGATATACGATCTATGATGGTGGCCGTCGAATGCAATGTTCCCGGTGCAATCCATAGAGTGCAATACGGGGTGCTACCTTAGAGATGCAATCTCTGCCGTGCAGTGGTAGGGTGCAAGCTATGCGGTGCAATCCATGTGGTGCACTGTGCGTGGCGCAGCCTGTGGGATGCAACATATGGGGTGGACACGATGTGATGCAAACTATGCGGCGAAAAAGTTCAGTGCTGCAACATGTGGAACGTAACAGATGCGGCGCAGCCAACGGAATCCAATATATATATATATATATATATACGTAGTCGCATGTATATATCTGTATACATACATATACATACACATGCATATACACATACATCAATACATATGTGTGTATATACTATTTACAGATATATGGGACGCGCACTACGCAATGCAATGTGTGGGGTTCAGTTCGCCTCGCTGGCATCCGCGCGCGGCCACTTCCAATGCTAGTGCAGACATCCCGCCTGCCCACCCGCAACTTGTTGACACAACCCAACTGGCGTCGTGACGGGATGGCCATTCTGATGCAGATTCATTGCTCGGGCGGGCGAGTGTTGATGATAATGATGATGATGAACATGATGGCGGCGCTGACGACGAGGGCGATGACAACGGCAACGACGATGACGATGTTGATGACGACGGTGGGGATGGTGACGACGTTGATGGCCATGGAGATGATGGTCTGACGGTGGCATCGACGACGCTGGATATGCTGATGACGATGCTGTTGATGAAGATGGTGAGGACACGCGCGCGAGAAGACATGCAGACATCCCGACATGATGTTTATTGAGCAAACACTGGGTCTGACACGTTGTCCAACGCACCTCTACGTTGAACTGGTTACAGGACCAATGGTATTGTCCCAACTGCACTTCGTACGTACCCTAAGAATCCCTAGGAGTGCACGTTTTCATGAACCGACCTCCTACTCATCGACCCGCCTCCCTACCTTTGCTGCTATAAGTGTGCTTTGCTGGGGTAATGCGCGCGCGGGTGCTCGCGCATGTGGCCCGGATGACTTTGTTTAATGCGGCTTGTTCGATCAACGCGCGTGCGCCGCATGGTACAAACTGACAAGGATGACGTGGCGGGGGGGGGGAGGGGCGATAGCGCGTCATTAGGCATGGTATTGGGTTGTATTCGACATGAACGATCGTGCAGAGTAAATATGACAGCGCAAAATGCCGAGGGGAACGGAGAAGCCCTGCCTCGGCAAGGGGGTGGATTTTAGTATTTTCTAAATGAAAGAACCGATGTGGCACAGTGTGGTGCAATCCATGTGGTGCGATCCATGAAATTGAACGTGCAAGTCGCGCATTTCATTGTTTTGCGTACGGCACGCGCGCAAGGGCGTTCGAACGATTTCGACATGCGCGCGCGAAGCCCGTTTGGCAGCATGTTCTGAAAACCTTTAGAACACCTATGGTTTTCTTAAGGAATCGCAAGAACGCGCGCGCATGTTGTTTGTTTTGTTGTTGTTTGTTTTGTTTGAAAACCGTATTGCGAGACATTTTTTGTATTTTTTTCAAAAAGATCTGTGATTGGACAGTTAATGTTGAAATCCTTCCGACACCGATGGTTTTTGAAGGATTTCGGCCTGCGCGCGCGACGACGCGCGCGTGCGCACTTCGTCCCATTTTCTGCAAAGGGGATTATTGTAAGCTTATTGTTTTTGATAAACGAATGTGCGCGCTTAATTGTTTTCCCAACCCTCCTGCGTTGGGTTCTCGTTTTGAATAGAGCACTGCGGTCGCGTCTTTTTCCTCCTCCCGCCTCCTCCTCTCTTCCCTCCTCCTCTCTTCGGGCTGCGATCTGTGAAGCTGTCGCCACTTCCGAGGGCTGCTGGGGGGCCCAGCGGAGTGACGCCCCACGCAGACTCATATTCGACCTCGCCATCCTTGGGGGCTGCGATCCGTGAATCTGTCGCTACTTTCGAGGGCTGCTGGGGTGACTTGCGGAGTGACGCCCTACGCAAACGCAGATTCGACCTCGCCATCCCTCGGGGGTTGCGATCTGTGAAACTGTCGCCACTTTCGAGGGCTGCTGGGGGGTCCAGCGGAGTGACGCCCCACGCAGACTCATATTCGACCTCGCCATGCCTGGGGGGCTGCGATCTGTGAAGATGTCGCCACTTTCGAGGGCTGCTGGGGGTCCAGCGGGGTGACGCCCTACGCAGACTCAGATTAGACCTCGCCATCCCTGGGGGGCTGCGATCTGTGAAACTTTCGCCACTTTCGAAGGCTGCTGGGGGGTCCAGCGGAGTGACGTCTTACGCAGGTTCAGATTCGACCTCGCTATCCCTGGGGGGTTGCGATCTGCGAAGATGTCGCCACTTTCGAGGGCTGCTGGGGTGGCCAGCGGAGTGACGCCCTACGCAGACTCAGAATCGACCTCGCCATCCCTGGGGGGTTGCGATCTGTGAAACTGTCGCCACTTTCGAGGGCTGCTGGGGGGTCCAGCGGAGTGACGCCCCACGCAGACTCATATTCGACCTCGCCATGCCTGGGGGGCTGCGATCTGTGAAGATGTCGCCACTTTCGAGGGCTGCTGGGGGCCCAGCGGAGTGGGGTCATACGCAGATCCAGATTCGACCTCGCCATCCCTGGGGGGCTGCGGTCTGCGAAGCTGTCGCCACTTTCGAGGGCTGCCGGGGGGCCCATCGGAGTGGGGCCATGCGCAGATTCAGATTAGACCTCGCCATCCCTGGGGGGCTGCGAGGGCTGCTGGGGGGGAGGGGGGGGGGAAGCGGAGTGGGGTCGTACGCAGATTCAGAGGAGACCTCGCCATCCCTGGGGGGCTGCAATCTGCGAAACTGTCGCCACTTTCGAGGGCTGCTGGGGGGCCCGTCGGAGTGACGTCATACGCAGATTCAGATTCGACCTCGCCATCCCTGGGGGGCTGCGGTCTGCGAAACTGTCGCCACTTTCGAGGGCTGCTGGGGGGCCCAGCGGAATGGGGTCATACGCATATTCAGGTTTGATCTCGCCATCCCTGGGGGGGGGGCTGCGATCTGTGAAACTGTCGCCACTTTCGAGGGCTGCTGGGGGGGGCCAGCGGAGTGGGGTCATACGCAGATCCAGATTCGACCTCGCCATCCCTGGGGGGCTGCAATCTCCGAAACTGTCACCACTTTCGAGGGCTGCTGGGGGGTCCAGCGGGGTGACCGTCTACGCAGACTCAGATTAGACCTCGCCATCCCTGGGGGGGCTGCGATCTGCGAACCTGTCGCCACTTTCGAGGGCTGCTGGGGGGCCCAGCGGGATGACGTCATACGCAGATTCAGATTGCCCCCATTCCATCCTTCTCCTGCCCCTCGTTCCTGTCCCCGTTATTCTTCGAGTCTGGGGCTTCAATCCTCGTTCTTTCGATCGTCGTCTTGTGAGTCGTGCAACGCATGCGCATCCCATGTAGTTTGCGCAGCAATTCACCGCGTCTACAGTGTCGTTGTTCCTGCTAATGTTGGCCTACTCCTCTTGCCACCTGATGCACATGGGTTGGGTACGTCGCAGGGTAATTTGCAGAGGGTGGCGGGGAAGCAATACCAACCTGGCTGGGATAGGATGAATTCACACATAGGATGGACATTGGATCATAATCCTATGTGTTTTGCATAAGTTCCCGGGGGTCCGGGGGGGGGAGGGTGGTAGAACCGATTATTTTAGAAAGGGGAATCCACCATGCAGAACTTGAAGTTGTCAACTCCACTTTTCGCGCAATCGTTCCACCCTCCCACCCGCAAGTTGTTTTTGCACAACCAACGCGGCCGCGATTGCGGTGACTACTTGGCACTAGCTGGCGCATCTCTGCAGCTGCGCTAGCGCGCAAGCTCGCGCGCAGAGCGGCCAACTGGTTTGGCACAACCGACGCGGCCGCGATGGCACTTGACGATGGAAACTTCCCAGCGCGTCTCAAAGGCAACGCTGGGGCGCGGGCAACTCATTGCGGGTCGGTGACTTCGGGGGTCATGGTGACGTCGAAAACGATACAACGATGATGGTAGTAGCGATGGTGGTGACGATGGTAACGACTCCGACGGCAAGGCTAAAGATGGCGTCGATGCTGGTGACGACGATGGCGATGATGATGATGATGATGATGATGATGATGATGATGATGATGATGATGATGGTGATGGTGATGGTGATGGTGATGGTGATGGTGATGATGATGACAATGATAATAATGATGATGATGATGATGATGATGATGATGATGATGATGATGATGATGATGATGATGATGATGATGATGATGTCCATCTGTCAGTAATGAAGGTGGTTGACGGATGACGGCGGCAATGGCGGTGATTGACGATGACAATAACGGCGGTGATGCGGTGTCGCTGCTGAGGGTGATGCGGGAAAGTGCGCGCGTGCAAATGCAAGAAACTTGGCAGACTCTCTGTTGAAAAACATATTTGTCCACCACCGTGCCTCGATGCACGAAGTGGAGTGTCCTCACGTCCTCAAGGGTTCCCTGTTCTCTGTACTCAGGACTGGGTGATTATATAGTATTCTAAAGGCTGGGGGCCAAATTCTTAAATTTCCCCGCCGTTCCCGCGCGCTCTCGCGAGCTCGTGGGCTCGGTCGCATGGATTCTCCAGAGGCCACAAGGCGCCAAGAAAGGCCAGGAGGGCCCCAAGAAACGCTCAGGAGGCCTCCAAGACAGCCCAAGGGCGCTCCAACACGCCCAAGATGGCCCCCAGACGGCCCAAGAGGCCCCGCCGCGCGCGCGCGAGCTGAGCTGAGGCGCGCGCCTGGCTGAGCCAAGCAACGAACCGCCGAGGCACGCGCTAAGCAACGCCTGGCGGGCAGGCCGCTTGCAACCGCCTCGGGCACTTCGCCGCGGGCGCGTGGCGCGCGCCAAGGGCGGCTGGGCGGCGGCGGCGCGGCTGGCGGCTCGGGGGCCGTGCCGGGGCGCCTGCCAGGTCGGCGTGAGGCCGTGGCCATGCTGGCCGGAGGCAGAGAGCGCCTGCGGGGGGGCAGGGCTGGCGGCGGCGTGGCGCTCCTGGGCTGCCGCGAGCGCGGGCGCAGCTGGGGCGGCGCGAGGGCGCCGCGCGCGGCGGCAACGGCAGCGGCGGCGCCGCGCGGCGGCGGCGGCGGAGGCTGCCGCTCCGAGGCGACGCGCACGGCGGCCACCGGCGGCGGCGCTGGCGGGCACGGGCGGCGCACGGGCGGGCGCGCGTGGGGCGTCGCCCGCTCTCCAGGGTGCCCCCCCTGCGGACTCGGGACCCCCAGGGGCTGCAGGAGGAGGGGGAGAAGAAGGAGAAGGAGAAGGAGAAGGAGAAGGAGAAGGAGAAGGAGAAGGAGAAGGAGAAGGAGAAGGAGATGAGGAGGAGCAGTAGGAGGCGGAGGAGGAGGAGGAGGAGGAGGAGGAAAAGAAACCGAGGAAGAGGAGTAGGAGGAGGAGGAGGAGGAGGAGGGAGGAGGAGGAGGGGAGAGGAGGAAAAGACACGGATGAGGAGTATTGAGGAGGAAGAGGAGGAGGAGGGAGAGGAGGAGGAAAGAAACGGAGGAGGAGGAGGAGGAGGAGGAGGAGGAGGAGGAGGAGGAGGAGGAGGAGGAGGAGCGAGCGAGCGACCCCGGCAGCGGTTCGGCATGGGCACTTACGAAGAGCTCAAGTCTGTGAATGGGCGCCTGTCAGCGTCCTTAGGTTGCTGCTGGTACAGTTCAAGGCGAGGTAGTAGAGCGCCTGAGGGAACCCGTTGGGGCCTATTGAGCCAGGAGGAGGAGGGGGAGGAGGAGGAGGAGGAGGAGGAGGAGGAGGAGGAGGCTCCCCCCCCTGGCGCGACGGGGTGTCCTCGGGCAGGCCAACCCCCCCGCGGCCGGGGGAGTTTGCCCATGCGGTGAACTGGTACAGCACCTCCGGCCGCCGCTCTCTTCCGGGGGCGCGGCGGGATGCGCGGCCCACCCTGTTCAGCAAACGCAGACAAAACCAGGACTGGGACAAAATCGGACCGAGACACATCGTGGCTCTCTGAGATCCGGCGCTTCTGGGGGATGCGTCGGGCGCCGTTCCAGACCGCTCCAGAACGCTCTGAGAGCGTTCTGAGAACGCTCTGGACCGATCCATCCCAGTCCTGGGCTCGCTCGACCGCGCCCCCCCCCCCCCCCCCCCCGAAAGCCATCCCGCCCGCCCGTTGTGCCCCCTCCCGCCCCCGCGCGCGCCGAGACCGCCTCACACGCGGCCCCCCCTCGCCCCTCCCCGCCGGCGTCCCGCGCAAGAGAGCCACTTCCCGCCGCCGCTTCCCCCACGTGATACACCCTGCCAATGTGCGCTGCGCATCGCCTCTCCGCCTCCAGTAACGTCCATGATGCTCGTTCGATGTCGGACGGCCGGCATCTTCGCGTGAAGAGCGCCTTGGACTCGACGCCCGTCGCCGCGTTTTTCGGTTGAGACTGTTGCGACTGGATTCCCACAAAGGACTAGATCCAAGTACAAGTGCT
Organism: Prorocentrum cordatum; assembly: GCA_963575745.1. NCBI lineage: Eukaryota > Dinophyceae > Prorocentrales > Prorocentraceae > Prorocentrum > Prorocentrum cordatum. The sequence goes on along the minus strand of CAUYUJ010016493.1, from coordinate 864,718 downwards.
CCGACACAGTCAGGTTAGTCTCCCGACCCTGGCATGGGCAGGGGAGCACCCAAACATCACGCTTCGAGGTTATTGGACGTCCGCCAGGGACCAAAGGTACTTCTGGAGATCGCTGGAGACCCTCTGGGGACCCAGACCTCGCGACACGAGCAAATCATTGTCCCGACACTGTTTCGCAGTTAAGTGCGTCCGGAGGTTGTTTTCACTGGAGATGAAAGCTCGCCTCGGGGTATGGGGTTGAGGGCTCCCTGGGCGCGTGTCTCGAGCAAATTTCGACACGCCGGATGCCAGTGAGGAGGAGGAGGAGGAGGAGAAGGAGGAGGAGGAGGAGGACGAGAAAGAGGAGCCAGGGCCCTGCAGATCTGGCTTGGGCCCCTTCGAATTTTGGGAAGGTCCTGGCCCAAACATCCGATGCGATGCTTTGAATCTTTGAGTGCGGGATCCGCCGAAGTCTCGACCCTTTCCCCAAGGCTGGCTCTCATCCCTCGCCGTCCAACGTAGGTAGCGGTGAAAAGAACGTGTACACCATGTTTGGAACAACGGCTACGTTCTATTCACACGGGAGCGGGATTCATAACATTGCGTTAGCTAATGGAAAGCAAGACAGGCCATACTCTAGCAAACGCGAACGCCTGTTTGACCAACTTGTTCAACCCGCGATCGTTTGGCATTCAACGGCCATCGTCTTCACCACCACGACCCACAAGCAGCGAGACATCCCGAGCCGTTGGGCTCCCGGGGCCCCCCAAGAGCTGCCGACAGAACCTCGCGTCGTGATCTTTCCATGGCGCGAGCATGTCTGGGGCTCTGTAGGCCCCGGAAACGGCAGGGCCGTTCTTTCACCGTTTCCAAAAAAATGTCCCTTGAAAATGGAAACGGCAAAAGAACGGCGACCGGAAGCGTCAACAAAAACGGCTCCAGGATTGGAACCGGAGCCGGAACAGGTCAAACAACTGCGACGGAACCGGTAAAAACACGGCGTCGGAACCGGCAACAAAAACGGCAAAATGGAACCGGTAAAAAAACGGCCCTGTCGTTTCCAGGGCCCACTAAGGTCTGGGGGGCGTTCCCGGGAGGAGGACGGGCACTGCTTCGAGCGATGCGGAATCCTGGCCAGAAGGGGGGCAGGGCAACAAGCAGGATCACCTCCGGCGTGCCCCCTGCTCCGGAAAATCCTCCGCCTCCTCCTCCTCCTCCTCCTCCTCCTCCTCCTCCTCCTCCTCCTCCTCCTCTCTTCCCCTGCACCCCCTCGCTTCCCTCCCTCCCCCGGGAGAGGATGCATCGCCACGTGCCCCTACTCTGGGAAATCCTCCTCCTCCTCCTCCTCCTCGTCCTCGTCCTCGTCCTCAACATCCTGTGCCCTCTCCTGCCTCGCCCTTGCCTGCTGATCTGCGCCCCTCTCTCTCTTCCCTCCCTTCCCCGGGGGGAGGACGCAGCGCCACGTGCGCGGGGGGAGGCACGGCGGGCGGCGGAGCGCCACGCTCGCCGCGCAGGCCACGTTCAGGGAGCCGACGCCCGCCCCGAACTGCGGGATGTAGACGAAGTCCGCCGTGCCCCCCACCAGGGGAAGGAGGAGGAGGAGGTGGAGGAGAAGGAGGAGGAGGAGGAGGAGGGGGAGGAGGAGGGGGAGGAGGGGGAGGAGACACAGCGCTGCATGCCGGATGTCTAACATGATAATGTAGTCAGGATGCCTGCCGTTGTTTTTCACGTGTCCAGGTCGCCCAGGCAGATGTCTAACATGAGGACGTGTTGAGGACGTCTCGGGCGAAACGCTTGTTTTCACATCTCCAGGTCGCCTAGGCGGGTGTCTAGCATGAGGATTTGGGATGGATGTCTTAAACGAAACGCTTGTTTTCACGCGTCCAGGTCGCCCAGGCAGATGTCTAACATGAGGATGTGTTGAGGATGCCTCGAGCGATACGCTTGTTTGCACGTTGCCAGGTCGCCTGGGCGCATGTCAAACATCAGGATTTCCTGAGGATGCATCAAGCGGAACACTTGTCGCAATAAAAGGTGTCGCAACCCATGCCCGCCCGTCCGTGGGACGTCCCCTGGCGCGCTCGCGCCTCCCCTGGCGCGTCCCTTGCAACGTTCTGGCGTGACTAGCCCTGGCACGTCCCTTAGCACGCCCCTCGGCAGGGCACACATTCCCTGGCTCGTCCTCTGTCGCGTTTCCTGGCTAGTCCTCAGGCGTTCCCCCTGCCCGTTCCGTGGCGCGCCCCTTGCCACGTCCCCTGCCATGACGTCCTCTGGCACGCCCAATGGCACGCGCCTTGGCACGTCCCGTGGTAAGTCCCTGACACGTCCACGGCACCTCCCCTAACACGTTCCCTGATACGTCCCCTGGCGCATCCCCGATATTGCGCCCCTGGCACATCCTGTGGCGCGTCCGTGAGCCTGTGTCCCGTGTCGTGTCGTCCCTTTTCGGAGGTGAGTCGGATTTTGAGCTCGAGTTGAGTGAACGTCCCGCACGTTTTGGCTTCAACTAGCTCTGGGCCAGCCACTATGTGCTCAGGCAGCTCGGGCTTAAGATCCAGATCAGTTCGGTCAGGACTCGGGCGCAAAGGAGGACTCGATCCACTACACTATAGAGCACAGTCGAGGCATGGCAAATCGCAATTCAGCGCGGCACAGCACAACACAGCCCTTGGCACGGTACATTCACATCTGTACACTTAGCATTGCAACTGCCCGTCGCCCAATCAAGCGTCTTGAAAACGCTGCCGTGCCGCACACTTCTATATTCCGTTCCGGGTTCGTGGGTCCATCATGTATTGTTGGGCGTTGTTCGGGAGCTTCTCCCCGCTCTTCGGGCGTTTGGAGGCCTCCGACCGAGGTGGGGGAGGGTAGGGGGGGGGGGCAGGGGTCAAGCTAGGTGCGCTCGCGCCGTATCTGACATCCTACTCCTCCCACCCATCCCTTCCCTTTGCGCTGATTTTTTCTCTATCCGTGGACGCGTGCCATGGCGGACCTGGAACTCTCAAACAAATCCCACGGTGTTATGCACAATTGGAGAGGGGGAACTGCGTACATAGGAGAAGGGGGAGGAGGACCCTCCTGCGTTGGGTTCTCGTTTTGGATCGAGCTCTGCGGTCGCGTCTCCTCCTCCCGCTTCCCTTCTCTTCTCTTCCCTCCTCCTCTTCTCTCCTGCCGCTTACCTCTTGCCTCGCCGCCAAACCGAAGCGCGAAACAGTCGCCACTTTCGCGGGCTCCTGGGAGGTCCAACAGAGCGACGACCTAGTCAGATCAGACGAGCCCTTGCCGTCGCTAGGGCTGCGAACTGCAAATCTGTTGCCACTTTCGTGCTCTCCTGGGGGCGAGCTGCGAAACGGACGCCACTTTCGTGGGCTCCTGGGAGGTCCAGCGGAGTGACGTCCTATTTGCATCAGATGAGGCCTTGCCGTCGCTGGGGGCTGCGAACTGCAAGGCTGTGGCCACTCTCGTGCCTTCCTGGGAGTTCCAGCGGAATGACGGCTTATTCAGATCAGATGAGGCCTCGCCATCGCTAGGGATTGCGCATTGCGAATCCGTTGCCACTTTCGTGTGTTCCTGGGAGATCCAGCGGGTTGGCGTCCTGTTCAGATCAGATGAGGCCTCGCCGTCGCTAGGGATTGCGCATTGCGAATCCATTGCCACTTTCGTGTGCTCTTGGGAGGTCCAGCGGAGTGACGTCCTACTCAGATCAGATGGGACCTTGCCGTCGCTAGGGTTTGCGGCCTGCGAAACTTTCGCCACTGTCATTGGCTCCTGGGAGGTCCAGCGGAGAGACGTCCTATCTAGATCAGATGAGACCTCGACGTCGCTGGGGGTTGCAAGCTGCGAAAGTGTCGAAAATTTGGTGGGCTCCTGGGAGGTCCAGCAGAGTGACTGCTTATTCAGGTCAGATGAGACCTCGCCGTCGCCTTGGAGCGCCACGGCGACATGTGTCGGGCTGCGCTGCTTGTCTAGCGTGTCACAGGAAAATGATCACCACCTTCCTTCCTCATCATGCCTCTTTCGTTGCCGTCCTCTTCCTCCTTCCACCGTCTCCTCTTCCGTCCTTCATCTGCCCCTCGCTCTCACCCCCATTCCTCTTCGAGGGAGGATCAGAAGGAGGAGGATAAGGAGGAGAAGGAATAGCAAGAAGAGGAGGAGGACGAGGACGATCATGAAGGGAGGAAGTTAAATGGCGGAGGAGGAAGAGGGAAAGGAGGAGGAGGAGGAGGAGGAGGAGGAGGACGAGGACGAGGAGGAGGAGGAGGAGGAGGAGGAGGAGGAGGAGGAGGAGGAGGAGGAGGAGGAGAGAGGAGGATGAAGGAGGAGGAGAAGGAGCAGGAGGCGGAGGAGGACGATGATGATGATGCTGATGAGGAGGAGGAGAAGGAGGAGGAGGAGGAGGAGGGGGAGGAGAAGGAGGAGGAGGAGGAGGGGGAGGAGGAGGAAGAGGAATATACACAGACCTGCCGCCGGATGCGACGACGAACTGACGACGACACGAGGCAGCGCCGCGCCCGGCGGGGGCGGGGAACGCGGCGGAGGGGGCCGGCAAGCGGCTGTGTCGTCGCAGGCCTCGGGCGCCGCGCTTGGGAACCGCCCTCGGCCGCCGCGGCCGCGGGTCACCAGTCGGTGCCGACTCCGCGGTCGTCGCCGTCGTCGCCGCTACTGTCCCACTGCTGCTGGTCGCCGTCGTCGTCCTCCTCCTCCAGCTCGCCCTCTTCCAGGTCCTCCGCCTCTTTCTCCTACTTCCTCCTCCTTCTCTTTCTCTTCGTTCTCCTCCTTCTCTTCCTGCTCTTCCGTGTCCGCCTCCTCCTCCTCCTCCTCCTCCTCCTCGCCCTCCCTTCCTTTTTTGCTGGTCGCCGGCGCCCTTCTGTTTCTCGTGCTTGTCGCCGTCGTCCTCCTCCTGCGCTGGCTACTGCTACTCCAAAATCCAAAACCAACGCGGTCCTCTCCTGTGATATCATGGGACAAGGCCTGAAGCAACTGTAGACGGGATGGCAACATACCCCTCTCAAACTGCAGAGGCCTGTGGGAGATCTTCTTCCTTCTTCCCCGTTCCCTCCTCATTGTCGTCGTCTTTGTCCTCTTCATCCCTTCTCCTCTTCGCCATGCCTGCGCCCGCCTTCTGCATCACATATGTAAGAACGTCTTCGGCTCCGATGCATTTGCCTGTCCCTCCTCTCCCCCTCCTGCTCCTGTCTTCCTCTTCTCCTCCTCCTCCTCCTCCTCCTCCTCCTCCTCCTCTCAAGTTTCGGGCTCGGGCGCTCATTCTGGGCACCAGGAGTCCGCCCACCACCTCCACGGGGTTCTTGAGGGGCGCGGTTCCAGCTAATGTTTACCCTTGTTCGTTCAGCTTCTAACCGCGGCCAGTCATGGGTAAATTGTCATCATGGCAGGCGGCGGCAAGTCTGGAAACTCAGGAGGCAGTCCCCCAACCAGGGCTTGGCCAACCTGCGGCGGCTGCGGACGGCACGAACGGAAGGACGTGTTGGTATCTTGCAGCAACAAGAGCCAGCACTGCAATAGGCAGGTCAGCATCTACGAGCCACAATTGAGCAGCAGCATGGGCGGCGGCAAAAGCTTGGCAAAAGACAGCGCGCTCCAGCAGGCGCTCCAGCCCGCGTCGCAGCCCATCGCCCCGCCCACAGACATCCTCAAACAGGCGCTCGCGGTCGCCAAGGACCCGCTGCTCAAGGCACCGATCGCGGCAGCCATCCAGCAGCCTGCGGCGGCGCAGCAGGCAGCAGCGCCCAGCGCCGCTGAGGCGGTCAGGCGGGCGGATGGCGCTTGGAGCGAAGCCAACGTCAAACACGACCAATCAGCGCAGCAGGTCGCGAGGTGCCGCGAGACGTTGGCGCGCGCCAGTGCCAAATAATGCGACGCTTTGTACACCTTGGTGGAGGAGGAGATCGCCGGGCGGCTGGCGGTGCAGGCGCTAGCAGCCGAGATGGGCTTAGGGGATTCCCCGAGCGAAAGCTCTTTGGCAGCTGGTGCCCTTTCAGCCAGCGGCAAGGTTCGGCTCGATGCCGAGTGGTGCGCCAAGTTTTTCGAGCTCCCCAACGCGGGGGAGTGTGAGTACGAGCCAGCAGAGAAGGACGAGCTCCCGAAGCTCGAGGCCGACCTTAGGGCTACCAAGCTCGACCTCACGGGCACGAGTGAACGCATTTCGCAGTTGAGGGACCGCATGAAAGCGATGCAGTCCCAGGTGCTGGATCGGCTCGCCAGGAAGAGGAAGGGCGAGGGCGGTGGCGCCATGGGCGCAGCGGCACCAACGCAAGACAGCCAGTGGGCCTAGCTCAGGTGTCGCCGCCGAGGCGGTGCCAGCTTCGCCAGACGACTCCGCCCAGATCGAGGTCGAGGTCCAGAGGATACGACAGGCCAAGAAGGCGGCAGCGAGGGCCGCAGCCATCGCGCCAGGCGCAACCAAGAGCGAAGCAAGTGGCCGTCCGGGAGGCCACGGGCGGGTATGGCGCCAAATCTAGCAGCTAATTGGAGCGCGCGACCGAAGGCCCAGACCCCGGGCATCTCTTCCGACCTGAGTTCTCTGCTTCGCGTCAGAAGCATTCGTCGGTGGGGATCTGCTGCAAAAAGCCAACCTGTTGAGCGGGGAACGTGCTGATTCGCGGCCGTGGCAGTTTCAGTCTTGTGTCTGATGCTACTTCCAGTTCTTCGAGTGGCGCTGCTCAATCATGCGGGGATTCGGCCACCTCTAAATATACAGTCGGGGCGTTGACCTAAGGAACCCTAAATAAGGAACGAGGCCCCTTTTTTCCATAAGTTAAACTTCGACTTGCTATCGAAAACATAAGGAAAACCTGAGGCAAGCTGTGAAACACTTAAGGAACGCGGGGCCCCTCCCCAACGAAAAAGGTTCCTTCTTCAGGGCCCCAACTGTATAGTTCAGTCGCACCGCGCTCCTGGACAGGAAGTCATGGGGCTGCATCTGCCGCCTGCGCTCGCCCAGCGTCTGTCAACGTGTGGCAGAAAGCATGGGGCGCGCGCCGGCACCGAACAGGCAGGAGCGCGGCGCAGGAAAACCAGATCCGCCTCCGCCTCCGCCTCCTCCTCCTCCTCCACCTCCTCCTCCTCCGCCTCCTCCTCCTCCTCCTCCGCGTTCCGCTGTTCCTGGAATGGTGCTCGACCGACGGGCCGCCATCTTATGGGAGCTTCTGGTCGCGCGCGGGCCAGCGAGGGAGGGCCAATGCTCCTGCCCCGAGGACATCGCCGGTCTCATCGACTGTGTTAGGTGTGCGGAGATCTGCCAGCTGTTCGTTCAAAAGGTCACAACATGCTTGAGGGCTTCCTGCCTGTAGTTGCTCGCGAACAGGGGTGCAGCACGTCTGTTGTGCACTTCTTACGGGCACCATTCCAAAGGATATGCTGGGGAAGCATGCCTCGGTTGTCCAAGCTTTGGGCCTTTGTTTCGGCCCTGCATCTCTGTTGGGTGGTGCTCGGAAATTTTTGCACACCATCTTCGGAACTCTCGTCGCGTGGTTTCCTCGGGGAGACCGGGCAATCACTCATCGAAGCTCCAAGGGGCACGCTTGCGTCCGTAAGAGTGGCTCTTCTCGCGTAGATTATACTTTTGGCTTCGCCATCAGCCATGCCATGCGTGCGGCGTGCAGGCGATCCAGGATGTCCCGTGGAAGCCTCATTGCGCGCTCGTGTTTCAGCTGAGAGGGAGTGGCGAATGGCGAACAGCTGGTCACCAGCTCGCTCCTTGTGCCTGACAGACTTCCCCAAATAGCCCGGCCTCAGAATGCCGGTAAAACTGCTAGGTGTCTGTGCAGGTAACTGAACAAGCTTTGGTTCGTGAAAAACAATATGAGCTCGCTGCCAAGCTTCTTGGGGACATGTTCGAACGCGATCCCGTCTCCGAGAGCTCGAAGCCACTTGCCACTTCTGGTCAGGGCCCTGTCGAATTTTCCACAGGCCCGTGGGGGTCTTGAACTCTGGATTGCGCGTCGCGTGGGATTTCCCGAGGACGAGATCGATCCGTGGGCTGGAGAGCCCAACTGCGTCAGTCACATATCGGTTGGAACTTCAGATGAGTTAGAGACCCCCTCCCAAAGCGAGAGCCAGTTACCTAATGAAGACCACGGCCTCGCAGCCCACTTCATTGCTGGTGCGTGTGCTCCTGCTTTCTCCCCCTCCCCCGATCTGTGGGCTCGAGTTGGGGCAGGTTTCCGCCGCCGCCGCGCTCTTGGCTGGGTCTGGGAACCAGCCAGGCCTTCCATTTTTCTCCAGGTCGGAGGACCCATGTTCTGGCTGTCAGCGGGGCACGCGCCGCTTGGGCCAGTAGAGTGAGGCATGCATTTCACATCCCTCACGGTTTTTCTTTTTCGGATATGCCTTCTCGCGTTGACGGGCCTCGGCTTGCTGCGCGTGAGGGGGGCAGTCCGAGCGCTGCGGCGACGTGCCCTTCCAGGGCGTAGTAGCGAAATGGTGGGAAGGAGTTCAAATGTTCCTCTGTGAGCTCGCGGTCCACAAACATCGAGGCACTTGTGCAAATCGCTCCGAAGCTTTAGCTGCTGCCGACAGCAAGTTGGCAAGCTGCGCCCCGGTGAGGTCTTCGCGCTTGTCGGCCAGGCGACGTGTGCCACGTCGTGGACTACTTTGCAAGAATTGCGAGATTCCCTGCGCGAGAACAACAGTACGCAGCTGGGCAACTACGCTCAGGAGGCTACGACGATAGCAATTCGAGCTAGGAGTCGATCAGTTTCGGCGTCTCTCAGGGACTTCAAGGATTGGATCATGTAGAACGGCGACGAAGGTGCCATATTGCGAGCTACCAAAGAGGGACCTCTGGCGGAGCAAATCTTCTGTGCCCAATGGCGCTGTGTACCGCGCTCGTGACGTCGTGCACCGCGAGTCGAGTCATTGGCGCGCTCTTTGGACATCCAAGGTCTGCTTCGGTTTCAGATATGCATAAACTTCCTCTGATCGGATTCGGTGGCGCTCTTCGGTCGAGCCTCTCACTCCACTCTCAGTCGAGGAGGTGGGGGCGGCGCTCGAGCAGATGAAACCTCGGGCAGGCCGCGGGGCCGATCGACTCTTATCGATTGGCCAAGAGCGTCCACCCGACACAGCTTTGCAGGAGTTGCTCACGCTACATGCGATGTGTGAGTAGTGTCAGACCTGGCCATGGGAACTCATGCCAGTGCTGGGGCGATAATTCCCGTAGAGGAGTTCAGGCGTCCGAATCGTAGGACTCATCTCTATAATCCCCCGCACGCGAGCCACTCATTTGCGAGTTGGCTCGAACGACTCAGCCAGGCCAGGGGGCGGGGGGGCAGCTATCGCGGGGGGGGTCAGCGTTTCATGAAGCGTGCATGCTGGTGCCACCGCTCTTCCTACTTCGGATCTTCTCGGCGAGTAACACATTCATTCGCGAGGAACCCTCCATCACCTGCTCGGGTATGCGAGATGCACGAATCGTTAGGCGGTGCCTGCGGCATCGTGGCGTTCAAGTGGTGGCTGGTCCTTAAACAACGCGCCGGAGAGTTGACCTTGCCGGCGGCAGGAGATTGGGGAGGGCCGCCAGGCGCAAGCGTTTCGCCGGCGCACGCAGGCATCGCAAAGTTCGGAGATATGCATGTGCCTCGACGCTTGTCAACATATTTCAAGAGCTGGAGATGGCGGGGCAGCAGGCTGGGTTGAGATATGGGAGTCAGGTCCATGGACTTCCATGTGCGGCGCGTCTACACCTGCGGCGGCGGCTTGGCGCGGCGGCTGGGGGCACGCGCGAGGCATGTGCCTTACTGCGCTCCTCGACATCCGAGCGCCAGCTGCCGATCCTGGATATGCACTCCTGCGCCGCTGTCTTGCTGAGTGGTTCAAAGCTTGGCTTGTGCGCCTTGGGTTTCGCAATCCAGTCTCGCGAGCTGGCAGCGGCGTCGTGCTCGATTTCCAACGCGGGGAATCTCGGCGTTGAGCCAGGCGCGTCCGCGGGCCGCTCACTGCAGGCGCGCGTAACTTTGTAGACGCGAACTGGGACATCCCTCAGCGCATTCTGTGGCATCAGCTGGCTGATGTGTCAGGTCGACGCGAAGGATGGACTTTCGATGGCGGGGAATTTCCAAATGTACGCCGAGCCGAGGAGCTACTGGACGCCTTTGCTGAGACTACCCACGCTAAACAATGGCAGCAAACAGCCAGCTCTTCCTCCCACGGAAGCGGCATGGACAGCGGTGTTGGCAATGCCGTTTTTTTTTTTTTTTTTTTTTTTTTTTTTTTTTTTTGTTCTTTTCCTTTTTTTTTTTTCTCTCTCTCTCTCTCTCTCTCTCTCTCTCTCTCTTTTCAGCCATAACACATTCCAATGTACGATCGCAAGATGGCGCAGATGTTACTGACCATCGTTCGGGGATCTCCTGGCCCGGGTCAATCCAGACCGGCTCAGCCAGGCCATGCAGAATCTTGCGAGATCCTGCGCCCAAGCCCGGGTCAGTGCGAAGGATCCTGCGAGATCCTGCAGGATCCTGCGCCCAAGCCCGGGTCAATGCAACCCTGTTCGTGCAGGACCCTGCAAAATCGGGCGCTCTGGCTGACCTCCGTTTGCATTGACCCCCGTCTCAAGGCTCCCGATTCGTGGTCGGTGGCTCCTGGCCGGCCTCGCGCGATGCTGAGGTGGGCCGTGCAATGCTGGAGTTGTGCGATCGTTGTGGCGAAGGTCCTGGTGCTTCGAAGCGCGGGTTTTTTGGGCGGCAGCCATGGCCGAGACTCTCCATCACGCGCGCCGCCCCAGGAATTATGCGGCACAGTGCAGACTCAAGGCGACAGCCTGGCATCGAGGACGTATCCCATCCCAGCTCACCGCTGCCAGCCCTCCCCGCAGTGGAGGGCGCTGGAACCTCAGTCGCAATGTTGATTTCGATTTCGTATTTTTTGGTGGTGGCACTCGCCCCCTGTGTCTCTGTGTCTTCGCGGTGGCGCTGCAGGCGGACCCAGCGCGCTTGATCCTCGACTTCCATCTTTCCTCCTCCTGTTTCCTGCTTTTGGCAAAACTCCTGGTTGCATATGCTTCTCGGCGACGTTCGCTGTCTCCTTGGACTTTGCCGCTGGGATCTCTCCCTTCTGTCATCTGCGGGGGGCCCTCGCGCCGTGCGCTGTGGGTGGTCTAAGCGACGATTCCACGCATTCTGCGCCCCGCTCTGGGCATAGAAATCACGCCTGAGGCAAATGAGCATGGCAAATCTCTGATGGACTCCAATGGTATGTTCACTGTGCAGCTCACGACCGTAAACCCCTGCTTGCCCGCTGGCGAGAGAACGACATCCCTCGTCAGACGGGGGGGGGGAGGATGTGTCAAGGAACAGTTCGGGCTCTCTCCTAGGCGCTGAAGTGCCACGCTCCGAACGGCGCACCCTCGATCCTACAAGCCGGATTCCATGGTGCGCCGCGAGATTGCAGCACTTCTCGTGGTGCCTCTTCTGCTTAGCAACGTCGCTTCTGGAAGGCTGAAGCTGCAGAACTGTCTCGATGACATTGCTCAGAACCTTTGCTGAGTGCTTCCGAACGGCAAACCCGATCGCCATGGGCATCTCCGCTCTACACCTGTCTGCGAAAAGGCGTTGTGAACTCGCTGGCAAGAACCTCGGCCGTCTTGTCAACTCCTGGTGAAAACGCGATCTGGGTCTATCCGCCTCTGGGCGGCCTCCTCAGCCGAAAGATGGCGGTCGATTAACAAAAATAACTCGAATTCCACGTGTCGGGTTCTCTGCAAGTGCCGCTTTGAAGCGCTTCCACGCGTCGGCGCGGGTCTCGGGGAGTCGGCCTGGGCGTGTCCTGTCGACGCCCCTTCATGGTCTAACCAGAACCTGTGACATGTGCTCCATGCGCCAAGGGAAGGACAAGTGCTGCCCACTCTGCCGGTGCCGCGGGCTCTCCACGGGTCACTGCCTGAAACATCCCTTGCAGGTTTCCCCCCTGAGTGTGCGCTTCCCGAAGCTCCCCAACGTCGGGCCCCCTTTCGTGCTGGAAACCACCTCAAGTAACAAAAGACCGAATCACTCGTCTCAAACTGGGATCCGGATCTGGCCCTCCGCTGGCGTCCCCTCCCCCGAAGATAACCCCTGGCTCACCGAAATCCTACCGGTCTGAGCGACCGAAAACATGGCTGATGGCTTCCTCGGGTGGGCAGGGGACCCGAGGCCGGGACGACGACGCGAGACCTCGAATCCACACGCAGAGGGGCAAAATCGACTCCCTCTCTGGCCTTGGTAATGGGATTGCTGGATCTGGCATGAAGTTCGACGTTCGCTGGGCATTCCTGGTACCTGTGCTTGTCCGTCTCTGGCGCCTGGCCGCATCTGGGGCAAATTGGATCTGATATCGTGCCGTATTCAAGGGGTCGCTGTAGGCACCTTGTCGCTCCCGTCATGGCGCACTGCAGCTTCCCTTTCCATTGACAATCACCTGGATCAAACGCAGTCTTGCAACGCCCTCGGGGCCCGTTGGTGTCTCGCACCTGCTGGAGAGAATCCCTGGCCGCTCGTTGCCAGAACTTCCCGCTGAGACTGTCGGCGACGTGCGGAAGAAGAAATGTGGCATCCGTGGGGCCCTGGCCAAGGAGGGGCTCTGGCGCCTCGAAAGCCTCGCCGATGTCGCTCTGCCACCTCCACGGCCCCTCGGGGTCCCATTTCAAGTCGGGCATCGTGCAAATGGTCGCGGCCATCGGAGAACAGGCCCTCCTCCACCGAGCCTTGGGGCTGGCCCGCTGGAGACGGTCCAATACTTCCTGGATTCCAATCGGCATTCTCGTCAGATCGCGCCGAAGGACGAGCCGGGGTGCGGCTATTCGACCCCCAAACCTAGGCGGAGGAGGAGGAGGAGATAGAGGAGGAGATAGAGGAGGAAGAGATCGAGGAGGAGGAGATCGAGGAGGAGGAGGAGGAGGAGGAGGAGGAGGAGGAGGAGGAGGAGTTGTACCTGGGATCTCCGAGGATGGAACGCCACATCTTGACTGCATCGGGAACTGCAGTGCACGCTGGGTGTTCTTGGTTTTGGCCACACTCAAGGGCAAGCAACCTGTTCACACATCGGCCATGCTTCTTCCTGCCGCGAAGGCTGGCCAGCGCTTACCTCCACCTCGTAACTGCACTAGGGGCTGTCCCTGTGTTTCTTAACTCCACTGGCAAACCTGGACAATATCTGGATTTCTAAACCGGCTGCGACTCTACGTGCTGCCTGCTTCGGTGGGCTCGACCCTGGCCGACGTCTGTCCAAACCCAGATCTGGAGCGATCGAACGGACCCGGATTCGGATTCCTGTATCTGCAAACTTATCACCTAATTGATGTGCTACTCCCGCAGACGAGGCTACGATACAAGATGTGCTGGCCATTGCCAGTCATCCTGATTCGATTCCTGAGGCAGGTTTCTGGCATGCTTTAGAAATCATACCTATCAGGTGCTGCCAGGGAGCTTCGCACCGCTGCACAATATCATCGACCCAAGTGTAGAGGGAAGAGAGGGAAGGAGAGGGAGGAGAGACATAACCATCTTCTCCTGATCCCCGACTTCGTCGAGTAGGGTTAGCAGTGTCGGCAGTCGATCCAGATCCTAATGCATATTCTCGTTTTCTTTTCGGCCCCCTGCCGAGTGCGAAGCAAGCCGTCCCACGTGGGGAACTGCTGGCCCTCTTTGTGAGCATCCGTGGTCCCAACGGGTGCATGGCCTTCGTTGCCGAAGACGAAATGTGCCGAGGCTGGCGAGTTAAACAATTTCTCGATGCTGCTGGTGTTAACTTTGACTTGTGGTAGCAAGCCGGGTTGGCCTCAAGCAGCAGGGTAGGCATCACACGAACGTCGCTGTCATCATAGTGCCCTCGTATGTTTCTGGCAGCTAGGTCGTCGCGCGAGGCCTCGAGGGCTGGATCATCGAGGGCAGCGTTCTTGTCGACCACCTGCCGAGAGTTGACGCCGAAGGTGCTCTGGTGGCCGAAGCGCAGCGGACCAACGTGTTGCAGGTCGAGCGCGATGCCCGACTCATCAGACAAAGGCTTTTGCGTGCAATCCTCGACGCAGCTGCTAGAGAAGGGAAGAAGCGCGCCCTCGTGCTGCCGGTGCTGCTGCCTCTCGCACTTTACCTCCTGCATCTGTCACGGGGGTCCTTCTTTGTTCTGCACGTGCTCTGCCGGATTGCGGCAACAAATGTGTCACGTGCAAGGGAACCACGACTGTGGTAGTGAAAGCCGAGTTTCTGAATTCAACATGCTTCCGCTTGGAACGGAATCCCGATCATGTCTTCATGGCTCATCAAGTGCGGCGTTTACATCTCGCTGGGGGGCGGGTCCATCCGTCTCATAGCATGTTGTAGAACGAACCCCTGGACCTTTGGTTTTGCGGGTCCTGCGGGTGCTGCGGCTAACAGCAGCTTCGGAGCCTAGCCCAGGAATGTTCATCCCGTCCTTTCACCAGGGCGCGTCGGGATTATCTCGATCGGATTTTCAGTGCCATCATGCCCAATTTTCTCAGTAAGGCTGAGAAGGCGGCCAAGTCCTCGGCTTAATTCATTTTGAACTCGCTTCGCGACTGGTCTTGTCTTACATTACCTTACCTCTCCTCCTCCCCCTTCTTTGCCAAGCCCTGGAGCGGCCAATCCGCTGAGGCACCAACTCCTTCTCCTTCTCCTCGCGCTCCTGCTCCTCCTCTTCCACTTGCCCGTCCGGTCCCCGCCCCCGCGCTTCGAGGTCCATCAGCTGATGCGAAAAGTGGCTGGACCCCCTGTCTGCATGGTTACGGCCGAAACTGCGTAACGCGAGACATCTCCAATGTCGCTGTTCCAAGCGGAGACGACGAGCGCTCGAAGTGTGCCAAGATGAGGAGCAGAAGTTCCAGCCCTCAGGTGGAAACAAGACAATGGACGGGGACAGCCTGCCGCAACCGAAGGGCGCCCAAGGCAAGACGGAACATACAGACTCCTCCCTCCTTCTGGTCCTCCTCGTCCTCGTCCTCCTCCCTTTTCTCCTCCTGCTCCTCCTGGCCCGACTCTTGACGATTCGACTCCCGCAACCTCGATCTGCTCTCTCGTCAAGCCGCCCCGCTCGTTGCCAACCATGAACGCCGTGTGCCCCTGCAGCGGTGCCAATTTTTACTCAGGATCCGGCGGCCCCTTCGTAAGCCCACCAGCAGGACTCGTATATCCGCCGCCATGGGTTTTGAATGATTTTGCCGTTCTCACCTAGTCGGTGGCCCCAAGGAGGCCCCGAAGACTATCCAAAAGGCGTCCAAGAGGGTCTCAAGAGGGGCGCACGAGGGGGAACGCAAAGGGGCCTCGAGAGCCTTTCCCTCCAAGATAGGCCCCAAGACCCCCAACATGTCCCAACGTTTCCACCAAAAGCGCCCACGAGGCCCCCAAGAGGCCCCGAAGAGGCCTTCCGCAGGCCCACTCACGAGGCATTCGAGAGGTCTTCGAATGGCATGGCAAAAGACCCTGTGGCGAGATGGTCCGGTCATGTTATACATATATCTGTATACATACACATACACACATGCACACACACGCACACCTGTATGCCTATACATGTACATGTGCATATGTACATGTATCGGAGGTTGGGGGTGAGATCGCAGTGGAACGGAGACCCCCAACCGGGAAATTGTTTCGTTTAGCGGGCGAGGCGAAGCTGCGTGGGCGCGCGAAAGGAATGAACCCGCCGTTGCTAGGGCGAAGTCAAGAGAAATGATTATCCTCCGTCCGGCGGTGGCCCTAGCGGTGTCCCGCGGTGTCCCGTGGTGTCCCGTAGTGTCCGCCGTTGCTAGGGCGAAACCAAGACAAATGATTATCCTCCGTCCGGCAGTTGCCCTAGCGGTGTCCCGTGGTGTCCGCCGTTGCTAGGGCGAAGTCAAGACACATGATTCTCCTCCGTCCGTCCGTCCGGCGGTGGCCCTAGGTGTCCCGTGGTGTCCGCCGTTGCTAGGGCGAAGTCAAGACACATGATTCTCCTCCGTCCGTCCGTCCGGCGGTGGCCCTAGGTGTCCCGTGGTGTCCGCCGTTGCTAGGGCGAAGTCAAGACACATGATTCTCCGTCCGTCCGTCCGTCCAGCGGTGGCTCGCGGTGTCCCGCGGTTTCCCATGGTGTCCCGTGGTGTCCCGTTGAGTGAGATCGATAGTGAGATCGATAGTGAGAGGTGCCCCGTGGTGTCCCGTTGCGTGAGATCGATCGTGAGATTGGTAGTGAGATCGATAGTGAGATCGATGTGGTGCCCCGAGGTGTCCCGTGGTGTCCCAAAATAATGATAGTGAGATCGATAGTGAGATCGACAGATGTCCCGTGGTGTCCCGTTGAGTGAGATCGATCGTGAGATCGATCGTGAGATCGATCGTGAGATCGATGTGGTGACCCATGGTGTCCCGTTGAGTGCGATCGATAGTGAGATCGATAGTGAGACCGATAGTGAGATCGAGAGGTGTCCCGTGGTGTCCCGTGGTGTCCCGTTGAATGAAATCGATAGTGAGATCGATTGAGTCAGATGTTGGTTTCCCCCCTCTCCCCCCCCCCACAACCTCCTTATCACCCGAAGGGTGGTCGTATAGAAATACCTATACGACCACCCTTCGGGTGATAAGTAGGTTGTGGGGGGGGAGAGAGAGAGAGAGAGAGAGAGAGACAGAAAGAGAGAGAGAGAGAGGGGGGAACCAACATCTGACTCAATCGATCTCACTATCGATCTCACTCAACGGGACACCACGGGACACCACGGGACACTTGTCGATCTCACTATCGATCTCACTATCGATCTCAGTCAACGGGACACCATGGGACACCACGGGCCACCACGGGACACCGCGGAACACCTCTCGAGCTCACTATCGGTCTCACTATCGATCTCACTATCAATCCCACTCAACGGGACACCATAGGACACCACAGGACACCTCGGGCCACCACATCGATCTCACTATCGATCTCACTCAACAGAACACCACGGAACACAACGGGACACCACAAGACTCTTGTCGATCTCACTATCGATCTCACTCAACGGGACATCACGGGCCACCACAGGCCACCAAGGGACACCACGGGACACCGCGGAACACCTCTCGATCTCACCATCGGTCTCACTCAACGGGACACCACGGAACACCTGTGAATCTCTCTATCGATCTCACTATCGAGCTCACTTTTTGGGACACCACGGGACACCTCGGGACACCTCTCGATCTCACTGTCGATCTCACTATCGATCTCACTCAACGGGACACCACGGGACACCACGGGACACCATGGAACACCTGTCGATCTCAATATCGATCTCGCTATCGATCTCACTTTTTGGGACACCACGGGACATCGGGGGCACCACATCGATCTCACTATCGATCTCACTATCGATCTCACTCACCGGGACACCACAAGACACCACGGGACACCGCGGGACACCCGGGACACCCGGGACACCGCCCGGCCCAACTGGGACACCTCCCAGCCACCGGTGGACGGGAAACGGACTTTCGCTCCTACTGACACTCGGGACACCCGGGACACCGCCCGGCCCAACCGGGACACCTCCCAGCCACCGGCAGACGGGAACGGACTTTCGCTCCTACTTCGGCCTAGCTGCAGGAGGATCACGCGCAGCTTCGCCTCGCCCGCACGCACCACACGAACACGAAACCGAAACCGATTTCCCGGTGAGGGGTCTCCGTTTCACTGCGATCTCACCCCCCAACCTCCGATGCATATATATATATATATATATATATATATAATATATAATATATATATATATATAATATATATATATATATATATATATATATTCCCTCTTCCTATATTTTTACAAGCCCGGGCGGCCGCAAAACCCCGCACCCCCCCCCCCCCAAACCGGACTCCTGGGATCCTGGGACTTTGGGACCCTCCGGACGCCCATTGAAGCGGTCCCGAGTGCCTCAAGAGCGCTCCAAGACAGGCACAAAGCGCTCCAAGACGCCAAAGATAGCCCCAAGACAGCCTCAGGAGCCCCCAAGACGCCCCAAGCGGCCCCAAAGAAGCCCCCCAAGACGGCCCCGGGAGGCCGAAATGGTCAATTTTCCAATGTGTTTTTCGATGTTTTCTGCTTTCTCGCCATTTTAGCTTTCCGACGCTCCAAGACAGAACTAGAGGCCCTCAAGAGCGCCCCAAGATGGCCCGGGGGGCCCCCAAAACGGCCCCAACACGGCCCCAAGACGGCTCTGGAGCGCCCCGAAACAGCCCAAGAGGCGCCCAAGAAGGCCCAAGAGGGCCCCGAGAAAGCTTCAAACGAGCCCCCACAGGGCGATCAAAAGTTCAAACATCTAACTTTCCGCCCCAAGTGGGCCCCAGGAGGCCCCAGGAGGGCCCCAAGAGGCCCCAAGAGGCTTCCAAAGGCCCCGAGGACTCCCAAAAAGAACCCACGAGGCCCCAAAATGGCTCTCCAAAAGGCAGCCAAAACGGCCCCCCAAGAGGCTTCAAAACTGCTGAATCGCCCCACTTGACCGCCACCTCCGGAACGGCTTCGCTGCGCTGCTCCGTGGTTTGCCAGACAGTGGCATCCCACGCAAAACACCAAAATGCTTGAAATCCCGGGTTCGCAACCAAATTCCCGGGAAATCGGCTGCGAACCCGGGATTCGGCACATTTCCCCGGAATTCGGTAGATGTCCTTAGCATTTCCAGGATCCGGTACGTTTGTCTCACCCCCATGCGCAAGTCGAGACAGCACGCCGCCCCAATGCGTGCCTTACCTTACCTTACCTCATGATATTCCTCCCTTCGCCGCGCCTCCCCAAATCGTCCTCCACTTCTTTCCCGCCCCTTCTGTCCGACGTTTTGTATTTCCGGAGCCTCCACGGCCGCTCTCATCGCCGCTGATCGGTCCGCTGGGACATTCTCATGGAGTCCCAGTGGCGCGCGGACCAGCAGAGCGAGGGCGCGAGCAAGTAAGGTGCAGGTCCGGGAACTGGGCGCGAACCAACCGCGGTTCAAAGACCGTGGAGGGCCGCGCTAGACGCCAACGCGCGCAAGGGTTGAAGGACCAAGGTGCATGGCGCGAAGCGCCAATGCAGTCTTGTATATATATATACACACACCTAGATAAGACTGCATTGGCGCTTCGCGCAATGAAGTTTGGGATGCAGGTGAAAGGGCAGGAAGGTAAAACATAACATGTAGCGATCACTCCTCGTTGCCTTTTTCCGACATCGTCGTTCTACTCATGCTCTTCCTCTTCACTCATCGTCGTTCTACGTTATCCTTCGTTCATGTCTCCACTTCCTCTTTCTCCTTCTCGCCCTACTATGCAGTTCGCCCATCCTCCTCAGCTATTTTTGTGGAGGCTCCTCCTTGGAGAGCCTCTTGGGGGCCTCACGACAGTTGTGAAAGGGCTTTTGGGGGCCTTCAGCAGACCTCCTGTGCGGCTTCTGGGGGCCTCTGGGGGCTTCCTCGGGCCACACTGCTTCCAACCGCGGTCTCCCTGAACGACCAGGTCATGATTTCACATGCTAGGGGGTGGCGTCTTGGGGCCATCTTGGGCCGTCATGGGGCTCTCTTCGGGCCATCTTGAGACCCTGCTGTGCCGTCTTGAGGCTCTCTTGGGCTGCCCGGAGGCCCTCTTGGGTAGTTGCGGGGCGACTTTCGGGCCTCCTGGGCGGTCTCGGGCGCCCGGAAGACCGAAGAACAGAGCATTCCCCAACTCATGCAAACAACTCCTTGGAAATCAGTTTTTGTTTCTGCGTTTCGAGAGCCTCTTGCGGGTCTTCTTTGGGTCATCTTCGGGCGTCTGGTGGGTGTCTGGGGTCTCTTTGGGGCCCTCGCGGGGCCGTTCGGCCGCCCTCTTGACCGATTTGGGCCCGCTGCCCAGGCCCCAGCAGGGGCTTCCAGGAGCCCGGAAAGCCCAGGGGACCTTCTGCTGGGGCGCTCAGGGCCCCCCCTGCAGTGCTCGCTGTGAGTTGCAACGGTTGCAAAATGGTCGCAACCCACTTGCAAGGCACTTGCAAGTGGGTTGCAAATGCGTATAGCTGCTCCAAATTGGGTCCGCGACTTCCTCAGACTTCCAGTCACCGTATCATGAGGATGCACGAAAAGGATGCAAGGGCCTTGGAAGGCCATGTCGACATCTTGCGAGCGGGGCGCGGCCAACGAAAGTGGCCAAGTATGGACCGAGGAGGCAAGGATGCAAGGGTACCCTTGGGAAGGTTGCCCATCCTTGCCATGCGGGTTGACTGCAGAGCAGTTGGGCGCCTTGCAACCCACTTGCCGGCGCCTTGCAAGTAGGTTGCAACCAACTTGCAATTTATTGCAACTGTTGCAAATCGAACCGACCACCACAGCCGGGGCCACTGATCCTGGGTATCATTTTTTTTTGAGGGGGGGTCCCCGCCCGTCCCAGACCATACAACATGTAGAACACGGAATAACATATGTATGTTATGTTTGTTTTGTTTTGTGTTGTTCCCCCCCCCTCTCTCTCTCTCTCTCTCTCTCTATATATATATTCTCCTCTTCCTATATTTTTGCAAGCCCGGGCGGGGGGAAAACCCATCCCCCCCCCTCAAAACCAGACTCCCGGGATCTGGGGCTTTGGGACCCTCCGGACGGGCCTCGAAGCGGCCCCCTGGGCCTCGCAGGGCGTTTTGCCAAACCTTCCCAGCACACCTAGGGCGATCAGGGGGGTCATCGGAGACGTCCCAGAGACCCCCAAGACAACACAAGAGCGCTCAAGAGTGACCAACGTGACCTCAAGATGGCCCGAAAGGCCTCCAGGACGGCCCCAAAGAGGCCTCCAAGAGCACTCCCAAGAAGGCCCCAAGGAGGCCTCCAAGGCACAAATCTTTGATTTTCTGTTGGTTTTTGCTGAATTTGGGGGTTTTCCTCTTTTCGGCTTCCCGACGCTCCAAGACGGCGGTCTTCTGGGCGTCCGAAGCCGCCTGGGAGGCTCCAACATCGCCCCACAACCATCCGAAAGGGCTTCCAGGCAGTCCAACTGAGCCCCAAAACGGCACAACACGGGTCCAAGATGGCCCTCAGAGAGCCCCATGGCGGCCCAAGATGGCCCCAAGACACCCTCCGAAGCATTCCAAATCGTGACCCGGTCGTTCAGGGAGACCGCGGTTGGAGGCAGGGTAGCCCGAGGAAGTCCCCAGAGGCCCCCAGAATACGCCCAGGAGGCCTCCAGAAGGCCTTAAGAAAGCCTGAAACAACTTTTGTGAGGCCCCCGGAGGCTCTCCAAGGAGGAGCCTCCGCAAAAAAGAGCTGAGGAGGATGGGGAGAATGCGCAAGGTACGGCGAAAATAAGGAAAAAGAAGCATGGAGGAAGGGTAACGAATAACATTATTATAGCGGCGATGTCGGAAAAGGCAACAAGGAGTTATCTCTAAATTGTCGGCTTGACCTTCCTGCTATTCCGCCTGCATACCAAACTTCAAAGACCAAGGTGCATGGCGCGAAGCGCCGCTGCAGTCTTGTATATATATATATATATATACATATATATATATATATATGTATACAAGGGTGTGTATGTACAAACACAGCAAATGATCTGAATGTCGAATTGAAGGGGACGAGGCGGTGAGGAGGCCGGGGGGAGAGATGGATGTTAATGATGAAGAGGCTACCTTTCCCCCCTCCGACGTGTATCCTGTACACCCCCCTCGTCCTCAAGCACGGTTAGCATTCCCTTTCCCGTCCTACCTCCTCCAACCCTCCTTCCCGCGCGCGGGACATTTGGTCGATGAATTTTTTGGGGGGGGCGCGGGGCGCTGAAGTGGCAGGGGGGGAGGAGCGAGGAAGAGAGGCAAGTGAGGAAGAGACCAACAGGCGAGGACATAGGAGGGATTGGGTAGGGGAAGGCTGTGGATGTGCTGCTGCTGTCGCGGGCGTTTTGTGAGTTTTTCGTCGACGCCCGTGCCAGACGAGATTTAGTTAATTCGGGGCGTCCCCCGCTCCCCCGTGAGTTGGCTTGCCTCCTCACTGGCATTTTTTGGCCTCGCGTGCTTGGCGGCGTCGCTGCTTACGCGCTGCGATCCGCTTCACTTCTTGTTCTCCGCAGGTATGCTCGGGTCGGGCGAAAGGGGGGGATAGCAAAGGGGGGGTTTGAGAATCAGCTCACGTAGCTGATTTTCCCCGCGCCTCCCGGCGCCGGAGGCGGCTATGTATCGAGGAATGGGCCCCTCGGTGAGGCCGAAACCAGCTGCATGCAGCAAATTTCGTAACCCCCCCTTTCCCAATCCCCCCCTTTCGCCCGACCCGATATGCTTCCGAACATAAGCTGGAATCAGCACGCGCTTTTGTCCCTTGCGACCAAGTGTGCCCCTCAAGTTACTTCACCATTGCCAGCTGCCATGGCCAATGCGTCTGTGTAGCTGGATTGGTGTCTCACCGGGCCGCGGACGCGAAAAGAGCGTGTGTATGGCCTCTAGCACATGCTGCGGTGGTGTCGCCCAGCCGCTGGCCTCCCCCGGCGCTCTAGGGGTGGCTACAGGCTGCCATCCCCGCCGGGCGGCTCGGTCACCTCTCCCTCCGCTTCCTGCTCCTCGCCTCTTCTGGTCCCCCCCCCCTCTGCTGCGCCCCCTCGGCCGCTGGGCCATTTTCGCGCTTCGCCTTCGCCAGGCACGGCCCGCCGGTGTTGTGCTGTGGCTCCAGGGTTGGTTGCGGCTGGTGCCGCCGGGCCTCCCAACCACCTCTCGACCTTTGTTCGTTCTCTTTTAGCATGGGGGAAGCGGGTCCCGAGGGAAACCGGTCCCCAGGACGAGCTTTTCATCCTGAGTCGTTTCCTGATAGTCTCGGGGCCTGTGGAGGGGCACGAGATCCCGAAAACGGTGAAATAACTCAGGACCCGTTTCCCTCAAGATCCGTTTTCCCCATGGCGACTCTTGCGCCTGCCCTGTCGCCTTCTCCGCCCTCCTCTGGTGGGCTTCGGCCGCTTTTGCACTCGCCGCTTGGCTTGGCCTGCCAGCGGCCTCTCTGCAGCTGCTCGCTCTGGCTTGCGCCACGGCCGCTCGTCTGCCTGGCACCGCCCAGCGGTGGACCCCCCACGCCTCCTCCTTTATCCCTCCTCGGCTGTGCCGGCTGTCGGCGTTTCGTCTTCCACCTGCGCCTGCCGGCTCATGCTCCGCCTGGCGCTTCTGCTCTGGTGCCGCATACGTGTGGTCCTCGAGCGTATCAGAACTGCTGCAAGCTCGCCACCTGTCAGCCAGGAGCCTGAGCTTTTTAGTCTTCGTCCTCCACTGCCTCCGCCGTTGCGGGCTCGGTCTCGTCCATACTTGTCCGCTTTGCTGCTGCTTGGCCTCCTCGCCCCTTGACTAATGGTGATTGGGCTCGGCGTTCCATGGTGGGCGCGCGGAACGTGCTCCCCCCTTTCCCTCCGATGCTGCGCGCGCTTGCTTACCGCGATTGGCATGCTTCCGAAAACAAGTTGGGCCCAACACGCGCTTCGCCCACTCCCGGCTGGTTGAGGCTGCAGCGTGTCATGACTACGTTCGTCGGTTCGTTTTCGAAACTGAATTGCGACCTGCACTGAACAGTGCAGCAAGACCGACCAATGGACCGCTCACCTGCCCACCACCACCACAGCGCCAATAATCCAGAAAGACGCGTGGGCAGAAAAACCCGCGATTGGCAACTCTTCGGGCACCAGGTAAGATGGAACACATAACGCCACTCACGACTGCGAAGGCGAACGTGGAGCGCCCTCGACGTGAAAAAGTGTGTGTGTGTGAGCTGGAAATATGATGGTGGGAGAGAAGGGAGGATGGCGGAGAGGCGGATGATGGAAGGGGATCCTCATCGCCTAGAAAAGGGGGCCTTTACAGAGGGCGCGTGCCCACAGCGACGCCCCAAAGATCCGATTGGGCCCGGCACTTGAGTGACCCCACAGGGCCAGATACATCGCACGTCCTCGAGGATACAAGGCAGAGTAGAGGGAATATCCAAAAGGAGACACGAGGACGGAAAGGACAGAGGATGGGCAACAATGGCCTTCCCTGCTTCTGCAACGCTTCCATCGTCGCCCGCCCTCCTTCCCGCTCCTCACTTCCGCTTTCCTTCATCCTCCTCGTCCTCGTCCTCGTCGTCCTCCTCATCCTTAGGACGAGCAAAACCTTTTCACTCTACGTGCTATTGATACGTTCCGGGGGTTCCGGGATTTCTAACAGCCTTCGCACGGGGTACAATTTGCGTCGAGTATTGTCTACTCTGGCTGGCGCCGCTGGCTGGTCACCCATTCGCAATCGAGTGGTCGCCCGTAAGGGGCTATTTGTCAGTTGCTGATCCCCCTCCTCGTTGCCGAGCGCGGGGGGGATGGCGGCGCACCGTCCCGTCGCCCGCCGCCGCGCACCACGCGCCTGTGCGGATTTCCAAAGACCTGGTAAGGCAAATCACGCGCGACTCTGGAAAATTCTCCGGGGGTGAATTTGAAAAATCGGGGGAACGTTTTTGAACATGTCCGGCCTACTTTTTGAAAATACCATGTTGACAAATTCTGGGATCGAGTCTGAAAAATTCCGGAATCCATTTTGAAAAATTCTGGGTGTCAGAATTCTTCAGATGTCCTGCGCGCCGGGCGCATTCCACCCCTCAAAACTGTTTATTAAAAAATTCGGGGCTCCTTTTGAAAGATTCAGGAACCGCTTGCGCCAAAAAAGCGACTGCGTTTTATGAAACATTCCACAATCCAGAAATAATTTCCGGGCGGTCCGACGGGCGCGGCCGTCTGATTCACCCACCGCGCCGCGCGCGATTGGGCGCAGCGCGCGCCGCGCGTTGCGCCCGCGAACAGCACTCGAATGGGGTTGCCTCAAAAACAGCGCCACGGCAACTGCGACTCAAGGACTCCCCAAGAGCAACACAGCATGCAGCTTTGAATCTCCGAGGGCACTCCGACGCGCGAAAAATGCACCGCGCACATCACGCAAAGAACCTGCGCGACGGAATGCGCTCGACCATTCGTCCCTGGAGCCCGCGTGGAGGAACAGGGGAACCTGGAAATCTTGAAAACTATCAATATCAATACTTCATGCTCCTCTGAATCCTCCTCCCTGCTGTTCTTCCTCCGCCCCCTCCTGTTCTCCTCGTCCGCCCCTCTCATCACCTCCTCATGCCCATTCCTCCTCCAACCCCTCCTCTTCTTCTTCTTCTTCTTCCCCCCTCTTTCTTCCTTCCTTGTCCTTCTCATCCTTCCTCCCTCTCTCCTCCGTCTGCTCCTCCTTCTCCGCCACCTCCCCCTCCTCCTCTTCTCCTCCTTCTGCTCCTCTTTCTCATATTCCTCCATATGTTGTCTCCTCCTCCGCCTGCCCCCTTGCTCCTCCTCGTCCTCCTCGGGATCCCCTCTCCCCCCTCTTCCTCGTCCTTCTCGTCACCGTCGTCTTCGTCGTCCACCTCCTCCTCCTCCTCCTCTTCCTCCTCCTCCTCCTCTCCCTCCTCCTCCTCCTCCTCCTCCTCCTCCTCCTCCTCCTCCTCCTCCTCCTCGTATCCTCATCGCTATCCCCCCCTCGCTGTTCCTCCACCTTTCCTCTCTCCCTCCCTTCTCGTCTTTCTCCTCCTCGTCCTCATCCTCGCCGTTGTCTCCCTCCTTCTCTTCCTGCTCCTCCCTTTCCTCATCCCGTTTTCCTCATCTGCATCCTCGTCATCGTCCTCCCTCCGCCTCCTCCTCCTCCTCCCTCTCTTTTTCTTCCCCTTGCTCCGTGTACCTGTGCTTGAGAGGATGAGAGGTCCACCAATGCATCCATTGAGCTCTCCCCCCCTCCCTACTGGTTATATGCTTGCCGGTCGACGCAGGGGCGATGCGACTCTCGCCAGTCCCTGGGGACATACGCACCTCCTCTCCCCCCGACACCCCCCCCCTGGATGGCGGGGGAGGTGGCCGAAATGGATCGGGCTGCCCCTCGCAAAATGTAGCACGCACATCTCCTTCACGAGAGCGTGGTCTCCCTCCGTCTCCACACCGTCCGGCATCTCCAGTGCCCCCGCCGCCCGAGGTCCTTGCGTCTCGGTGGCGCTTCCCGCCCCCCGCCAAGCAGGAGGACCTCACGTGAAGGGCGCTTCCCTTCCACCGCCAAGGGGGACAGCCCAGACGCCCAACCCAGCTGGCGGCCCTGCGGCCCGCGCTGCTTCGCCTCCTTCTTCTCCTCCTCCTCCTCCTCCTCCTCCTCCTCTTCCTTCCTCTGCTCCGTCCCTCGCCTCGCCGTTGTCCTTCTTCGTGCTGCTCCCTCCTCGCCCTGCTCCTGCTTGGCCTACACCTCATCCTATTATTTCCTTACCTTCCCTCCCCTCACTCTGCTTCTCCCCCGCTCTCTTCTCCAACGGCTTACCTCCACCTTTCCCCTCATGATTGTTCAAAATCCTCCTTCTCCTTCACCATCCTTCTTCTTTGTGTATACCACCTCCTCGCCGCGTCACGGGATGTATCGGTTGAGGCGTTTGCGGCACTGACGCTGGACATGTTTAACACTTGCACGGGTGGACGGCGAATGGTGTTCAGAATGTGGCTCTCGCATTGACGCCGCACATCGGCTTGGTATCGCACCGCGCCATTCTTACACGGATGTAGGGCGACCCGCTTTCAACGTATGTTTTTCGTAATACCGCCGCACACGGATGGAAGGCTGGCTGTTTTCAATATGTAGCCCTCGCCCTCGCGCAACGCACATTCGCTTTCACTAGCTGTAGCAGTTCGACAACTCAAGAGAGCTTGTTGCCAAGCTGGGCAATAGCTACACAGGGGTAAGGCGTATCATTTTCAACACAGGGCTCCCGCTGCATGCTCTTGCATGTTTTCACCAGGCAACGAGATATTTTTTATTGCTAGAAAGGTGGGGGGGATCCTTTTAGAAGCGAGGCTCTCGCTCGGATATGGCGCTCATGCTATTTCTAGGGGTCAACGTCACTGTCGATAGCGCGACATTCTTGCTCAATCAACACGGTCGCTTGTCCATGGTGACGGCAACGGAATGTAATCGGCTTCACCGTCATCATCATCATCACCATCATCATTAGCATCATCACCATCATCATCATCATCATCATCATCATTATCATCATCATGTTCACCAGTATCAGCACCATACTCACCCTAATCATCATCACCGCCATCATCATCATCGTCATCATCTTCGCCCTAATCGTTAGCATCATCCTCATCCTCAGCCTCCTCCTCCTCCTCCTTACCATTATCAGTATCATCACCATCATGCTTACATACTCATCATCACAGCCATCACCATCATCACCATCGTCTTCGTTATCACCATCATCGCCATCACCATCACTATCGCAATCATGATCTTCCTCCTCCTCCTCATCATCATCATAAACATACTCATCATCGGAGGAGGGGGGCAGGAACATGGCAGGGACACGATTTCTCTCTGGCGGACGGCACAAAAGGTTCGGGAAGGTTCGAACTCAACTTTGAGTTCTAACTTGGAGGTCCCAGGAGGTTAGAACTCAAATGTGAGTTATGACCGCCTCGAACGCCCCAGCGGTTCGAACTCGAATTGGGGCTCGGGCTTGGAGGTTCGAGGCGCTTAGAACTCACATTTCAATTTTAACCTCGAGGTCTGCTAATCAGAACGCAAGTTCTAAATAGGTGGTTCGAAGGCAATAAACCTTCAAGCTAACCTCACGTTTAGAACTCACATGTGAATCCTGATAGTCTCGGACCTCCCAGTTAGAACTCTCTCACCACCTCGAACCTCCAAGGTAGACCTGAAATATTATCTTTAAACTGGAGTCTCGAGGCGGTTAGAACTCACATTATAATTTCAATATCCTCGATCCTCCATGTTTGACCCAACTTTGAATTCTAACCGCCTCAAGCCTCCAATATGTGAGTCACAATGCAGTTATAACGTGGAGGCCCGAAGCGGTCATGTGAGTTCTAAGCTTCTCGAACCTCCGAATTAGAGCTCTACTTTGACTTCTGACCGCCCCGAAACTCAAAGTTAGAGCTCATAGGCGGGTTGCAACCACCTCGAACCTCCAAGTTAGAGCTAACACAGGAGTTCTAACGTTGAGTCTCGCGGCAGTTAGAACTCACATTTGATTTCTGACCTCCTCGAACCTCCAAATTAGAACTCACATTTGAGTTCTAACCGCCTCGAGCCCCCAAGTCAGGACTCGAAGTTGAGGCCCACCAGCCCTCTGGGCGTAGGTGCCCTAACGAATTCATCATTCCCTCTTCCACGACCCCTCTTCCCTTCGGGGAGGGGTGTCCTCTCCCTCCCAGCACAAGTTTTTTTTTGGGGGGAATCATACAGTTCTTTTTCGCCTACTACGACTTCAAGCGGGCGCCCGATGCTAAACTATAGCCTCCAAAATGGTTCAATCTATCCGTAAATGGCTCACGATGACGCCCGACATGCCTCCGACAGGCCTGACGAGGGCCACAGGACGGTTCCAAGTGCTGTCGGAGCGCTTTCAGCGCCCTCTCCCTCCCTCTCCCAAGAGGCCAACATCCTGCAACAACCCAAGGAAGCTCACGGGTCTTTTGCCTTCTCGCCCTCTCGCTCCCGATGCGCTCTGGAAGCGTCCAGGCTGCCCCGAGACGGCCCACGAGGGCCCCCAGAGGGGCACGACGAGCCCCCGGCCCCAGCCGGTCGGCCCCGAGGTCGCCCGTGAGCGCCCCAAGAGGGGCCCACGTGGCGATTTGGATGACTCCCAGGAGGGGGGGGGCCCGGACACGGGCCCCCGCCCCCCCTGGACCGATGGCCTCCAAGGTTGCCCCAAGGGGCCCTCCAAGGCTCCCAGGCGAGCCCCGAGGGAGCCCCCATGCCAGCGAAAAGAGCCCCACGAGCACCCCAAGGGGGTTCCAAGAGGCGATTCTGCGGGCTCTGTCCTCGTCCTATCGTCTTCCTCTTCGTCGTGGTCGTCATCGTCGTCGTCGTGGTCGTCCTCCAACCTCCTCCTCCTCCTCCTCCTCCTCCTCCTCCTCCTCCTCCTCCTCCTCCTCCTCCTCCTCCTCCTCCTCCTCCCCCCCACGCCCCCGCGCGGGCCCCAAGAATGGCCCCAATAGGCCCTCCAAAGCCACCCCCTTGCTCCCAGAGATCTGTGAATCCTGGTTGCCCGCTTTGTTTCACAACATGTGTCTCTTCGTCCCTTTTCCCGTCAGCTCTCACAGGCAGGGTTTCTGAATGGTCTGGTAGGTATACTTTTTTTTGGTACGCGGGAGCGCGAAGCAGAGTCGAACGCCGAGCACGCTGGGGCGGGCCGCGTCGTAGCGAAGGAAAGAACAGCGAAGTAAGCGACGTCTGCCACAGACAATGGTGGGGATACTCGAAGCGTTCATAATTATAACTTGGAGGCTCGAAGCGGTCAGGAATTCTTTCCGCCTTTAACCTCCAAGTTAGAACTCGCACGTGAGTTCTGACCGCGTCGAGCCTCCAAAGTATAACTCAACTTTTATTTATGACTTGGAGTCTCGAATCGGGTAGAACTCACATTCGATTCAACACCCTCGAACCTCCAAGTTAGAACTAAAACTTGAATTCTAACTTGGAGGGTCGAGGAGACTTGAACTCAAACCTGAGTTACAATCTCCTCGAACCTCCAAGGTTTAAATCAAGCCTGACTTCTGACTTGGAGGCTCGAGGTCGCTGCGGTCGTGGTCTGACGTCATCACTTGATCGTAATCTTCCTCCTCCTCCTCCTTTTCCTCCTCCTCCTCTCGCTTCGTGCTCGTCGTCTGTTTCGCTGGACTCACTGCTTCCGCAGACCTTTAGGCTCTGAGTGCCTGGCACTGGACCACTTTTGTGGATGCGAGTAGGGGCAATTTCGTATCGTTCAGCCCCACTATTGTCGCAATTCTGCAGGATGCCGAATGTTGTCACTCGAGCTTGCCACTTGCGCTTCGGATCCCTCCTCGCCCCCCTCCCATTTCCCGCCGCCCCCTCTTGCTCCTGGCGCGGCGCCGGTGCGTTTTGCGAGTACATTCGCATCGTTATAGCCGCCCGAATTTCCGCCCCACTGTCATTCTCTGATCCTGCCCGAGTCTGGGGCCATTGCTGATTTTCGGGGCCATGGCTCTGTTCCCCAACTCGTGGCCCACATTCCTCCTCCCTCTCGACGGCCCGCATGGGCGATGATTGTCGCGGGTAGCTCCTGTCAGCTAGCTTCTGGCTGTGCAAGGGTGCGGGATTTGTCCGCCCGGGCCGGTGCATGCACCAAGCAGCAACATGCCCGTGGCAGCATCCATGCAGCCTTGCGGTTGTCTCCGTTCTCCTCCCGCTCCCCGAGCAACTTCGGGAGTCGATAAGATTCGAAGTCAAAGTTGAGTTCTAACTGAAGGGCTCGACGAGGTGAGGACCCAAATGTGAAGTCTAACCACCTCAAACCTCCACACTAAAACTCAACTTCGAG
Source organism: Prorocentrum cordatum (assembly GCA_963575745.1). Taxonomy (NCBI): domain Eukaryota; class Dinophyceae; order Prorocentrales; family Prorocentraceae; genus Prorocentrum; species Prorocentrum cordatum. The sequence continues at coordinate 834,428 of CAUYUJ010016493.1, read as the reverse complement.
TTATAACTTCGAGGTTCGAGGAGCATGTTTTAGTTTTTCGGCTCGAGACTGTAAGAACTCACGTTTGAGTTCGAACCGCCTCGAGCGCTTCAAGTTAGTTGGAGATCAGTTTGAATTCTAACATGGATGGCCCGAGGCGTTTAGAACTCACATTCGAGTTCAACTTCGAGGTTCGCGTAGGTAAGCATTGGCAGCGAGAGGCCCAAAGAGGGGTCTTGACGATGCAAACGTCGAATTTGACCTCATTGCGACGCCCCTCTGGGAGCGTGAGGTTGAATTATAGCTTATAGACTCAAATGTGAGTTCTAACCGCCTCGAGACCTCCAAATTGCTCAAATCGAGGTCTAACCGCCTCGGGCCCTCCGCGTAGAACTCAAGTTGAATTCTAACTGCCTCAAGCTCTCCAAGTTAAAACTCCAGTTGATTTCTAACCGCCTCGAGCCCTCCAAATGAGAACTCAACTTGAGTTCGGGGCCCGGAGCGGCTAGAACTCACATGTGAGTTCTAACCGCCTCGATCCCTCCAAAGCAGAACTCAAATAGAGCTCTAGCCACCTCGAGCCCTCCAAGTTACTACCCACCTCGAGGCCCTCAAGTTAGAACTCGAATTCGGTTCTAACCGCCTGGGGCCCTCCAAGTTCTAACTCAACTCGAGTTCGTCACATTCACCATCACAATGACTATCACCATCACCATCAACATCATCGTCATCATCACCATCACCTTCACCTTCACCTTCACCATCATCGTCATTGTCATCATCGTCATCATTACCATCATAGTCACCATTAGCATCACCACCACCATCACCATCACCATCACCACCATCACCAGAATCGCCATCATCATCGTCAACATCATCATCACCGTCATCATCTCCTTCACCTTCACCATCAGCATCATCATAATAACCATCACCATCACCATCATTACTGACATCATCATCATCATCATCACCACCACCACCACCACCACCACCACCACCACCACCACCACCACCACCATCATCATCATCATCATCATCATCATCATCATCATCATCATCATCATCATCATCATCATCATCATCATCATCATCATCATCATCATCACCATCATCATCATCATCATCTTGATCATCGTCAACACCATCATCATCAACACCATCATCACCACCAACCATCATCGTCGTTGTTATTTTTTAGCATCACCATCATCAGCGTCATCATCCGTCACCATGGAAAACACAGTCACCAGAGAGAGCACCCGCGCTACCGACAGCCAGCTAGGATGGGGGGGACTTGGGATAGAAGGATGTATTGCGACATCCTTGGCGCATCCAGGGTTGGTTCTGTATATCTTCCTCCTCCTCTTCCTCCTCCTCGTCCTCCTCGCCGTCGTCCTCCGCCTCCCCGTCCTCCTCCAGAGTGGATGTTTTGAACCGTTTGCTCATCGAGAAGCATTTTTTTCTCACCTGCGAGCCGTTCGCATCAAGAGCAGACTGAGGAGAGATCGCGATGCAGATCCGCAACCCCAATTGAAGGGGGTGAAGGCCGATGCTGCACATGAGGATTGCTCAGCGAGAAGCATGCCAATAGTGTTACAATAAGAAGAAGAAACTCAAGCGCACAAGACGACTGACGTGAAAACGGCACCGGCGGCGCAGCGTTCAGCAGCTGCTTCGCAACGCTCGCCGGGCCTGCTGGCTGGCGTTGTTTGCGACGATCTCAGGGGGCCCCGCTTCCTCCCCCTCCTCCTTGGGCCAAAACGGCTGCGGACTGTCCTCCTCCTTCTCCCCTTTCTCCTCCTTCTCCTCCTTCTCCTCCTTCTGCTCCTTCTCCTCCTACTCCTCCTTCTCCTCCTCCTCCTCCCCATCCCTCCCTCCCTCCCCCTCCCTCCCTCCTCGTTGGCCGTCGCCGCCGTCGCCGCCACCGCTGCCGCTGCCGCCCCCCCGCCTGGAACGGCGCCCCGTGCAGGGACTGCGCGTCCGGCAGGATCTCCACGCCGCACACCCGCAGGCCTCGGCGGCGGGCGGCACGCCATTGCCGCCGCCCGCGACGCCGTCACCACATCTGTGGAGGGAGCTACACTTCGGTCGCTACACTTAGGTCGCACTACACATGTGTTGAGGGAGCTACGCTTGGGTCGCTACACTCAGGTCGCTGCCACATCTGTTGAGGGAGCTACACTTAGGTCGGGCCTGTCCTCCTACAAGGGGGTTTTGGACGAAACCATGTGGCACAAAAGAAGAAACAAATGCAAACATTGGTCAACACATCGCCCCCAGGCTATGTGTTGACTGGGCCACGTCTGGCTTAGAACTACACGAAGGCGCCTCCTCTCCCCCTCAGACCTCCATCTCACCCCTCTCCTCCGTCCTCCCTCCCGCTTGCCGTCGTCTCTTTCTCCCCGATGCGGGCCCCCCAAAGGTCCCGACCTCCTCTGCCCCAAACTCTCTCCGTCATCCCCAGTAGCTCTTGACGGCCACACGGCCCAGCGACGGCCCCCAGAGGCTGAAAACGGCAACAAAAACGACTCGTCGCGCTTCCCTCCGCGCGACGCGACGATGTCTGGGTCGAGGTCACCTGGGTCGCCTCGGCGGTGGACAAACCTCCCTTTATATGACCTTCCCTTCGTGAAAACGGCCTGGGACCGAAACCGACGGACCTGGACCCGCAAAAATAACGGGTCGCCTTACTCCAAAGCCCTTATCAATCGTCACCCGGGTCCGGTTTTTCAGGGCGCCTTCTTGGTCACTGGGGGGATCCGGTTTATTAGGGCGCTTCCTTTGGAGTGGAGCTCAAGGGGGTCCGGTTTTTATTCAAGCGCCCCGTCGAAGAGGGGGGTCCGGAATAGTGGGTCGCATTTGGAGGGGTCTGGTCTTCTAGGGGGGGTGTCGACAGATAGGAGATTTGGAGTAAGCACGCTGGGCACGCACACACCGGGTCAACTATCTTCGCGCTTCGCGCTCCGGCGCCGCACCCTGGACAAGAACGGCAGCGCTGCGGCTCGAGCAGCCGAGCGCGACGCGCGGGTCATCCTCGCGCCTCTGCGGGCGCCCGGCTTGGGAAGCGGGCTGCCTCCCGCGGATCCAGCGCGAAGGCAGGCCACGAGCAAATCGGGCCCGACCAACGCAAACCCTCGAGCCCTCTCTGCTGCTGCTGCTGCTGCTGCTGCTGCTGCTGGTCCTCCTCCTCCTCCTGGAGCCGATGGGATATCGCGTCGGGCCCTCTCGTCCCGTTTCGGCCCCCGGGGCCCTCACGTATCGACCACGCCCGATACATCATTCGGATGGATTCTGTCGAACAGCCCAGCGGTTTTCCTTCGGCGACGTCGGAGCTCGGAGGCCCCCCGAGAGCTGGCGAGCGGGGGGGACGAGCGGGGACGGGACTGCCAAACTGGCCTCCGCCCCGCGCCCGTGTGGGCCAGCGTGTCCAGTGACGGGTGAGGGTTGCCTTGCCGTTGCAGCAGGGTGGAGCCGCCGTGTGTGGGTGATTGACAGTTCTCGTCGCGCGTTCCCGCTCCATCTTCGCCCCGCCCAGCTCGGCGGCGGCCTCGCTGCGGATCCTGTCCACATTTTCAGGGTTAAGGTCGCTGTTGTCCTTCACCTGGTCGCTCAGATTTGCGCTGACTAACTCGTGCCCTGTGTATCCAGACACAGAGGTTCTTGCAAATGAATCACGCCGCCATTTGCTGAGCACTGTCCGTCAGTGCTGTCCAGTCTTTCCTGTAGGTAAGCGATCGAATCGATGATCACATTTCTTGCGTCTTGGATGCTGTATCAGCTGCTCCGCGTGTTGCTTGGGTCCATCCACCATGCTGCAGCAAGCTCCACTCGCATAGATCGGTCAATATTGTTCTGATCCAACTGCGTTGCTCGTTCGTTCGATGCCAGTGAGAGCTGCCCGACACCGTCTCTACACTATCAGCTCCGATCTGAAATTGTTGGTGCTGTAGAAGGTTTTCTACAACACTGACGCGCTCGATGAGGTGTGTGACCCCTTGGCCGGGCACTCGTTGGCCTGCATACAGTCGGGGCGTTGACCCAAGGAACCCCAAATAAGGAGCGAGGCCCCTTTTTCCCAATAAGTTAACCTTCGATTTCCGGTCGAAAACAGAAGGAAAGCCTGAGGCAAACTTTGAAACAATCAAGGTACACCGAGCCCCTCCCCAACGAAAAGGGTTCCTTCTTCAAGACCCCTACTGTATCTGTCTTCAGCGTTTGCCGCTACTATTTCGCCAACGACAGCCCGTGGCTGTGGGTCATCACTACGTTCTTCCTGCGTTTGTGACGCATGTGCGGACCTCTCGCAGGACGAACGCACTCTGTGAACCAGAGCATATTGTTGCTATGCGAACTTGTTGCTCTGCCTCTGCAGCGCCTGCTGTTGCGCAATCGCGGTCTGTTCGCTCATGTGCTGGAGCATGTCATCGGTCGAAATCGCCCCTGATTGTGAGGGTGGGGGCAGCGGCAAGTGGCCCTGCTGCGACTTGCGTATCCTGCAATTTTTGGTCTACACCACGAGGTGAAACCTGTCGCGCTCGGTCAGGTGGGTACGCGAGGGTTTCTTGGCTCTGCGGGTCTACCCGCAGGAGCTTCCTGATTCCCACGCTTAGGTGCCATGGGGTAAGGGTTAGACATCCTCCCTCCGAGTCCATTCGGGATCCGGCCGTGCCTGTGCTGGCGGCAGGTTGCCTTGCCGCGCGAGCCCCTTCAAGAACTCGTGGCGGTTTGGGGGTGACCGTTGCCTTTGCCGTTTGCCGTCAGCGCGGTCTACCGGTGGGGCTTGTCCGTGCCCCGGTGCCTGTCATCGGACAGCATGTTGTGCGTTCCCGGTGCCGAAAGACGTATCGGAGATGATGGCCTCGAGGTTTGCTTCTAGCGTGCCCGAAGTCTCGACCTTACTGAGTGCGTAGCATTGCGTCGGCTGGTGACCTGAAGTTGGAGTTGCTTCAGCCTTCGGGCTAAAGCTGGCGCCCTTGAGTTAAGGCCCTTGCTCGCCGTCGAAGGTGGCCAAGTTCCAATAACAAAATATTGAATCCAGCCGTGGCGACGTAAACGACAAGTCACCTTATCGCGTCGGCCCCAAGGCTAACATTTTCCCGTTTGCCATGCGACTGACGAGCGCGAAGACGCAAAAGAGGAACGCGCGCACGGATCTCTCCTTTGTTGCCAGCGCCTCGCGAGCCCAGAGACTGCGCGGGACGAATCATTCTTCCTCAATCCTCGGATTGAGGGATTGAAGGAGAGGAATCGGGGGAGACCAAGACGGACCACTGACCTCCCCCAAACCAGCGGGGCTATCTGTTTAAAACAAAGTACACCGAACACTAGGCGTAAAAATACCGCGACCCCGATCAGGGGTCTTCAGTTCCAAAGCAACTCAAATCAGTTCTTTTTTTTGTATGGTACGCGGCAGCGCGGCCTTGTTAGAAGTAGCAAGCGAAACGGCTTACAAATAGTCGGCGAGGCTGTCGACTAGCTCGGAAGCAACACGGCGCGGCCAGGCGGTTGGAAGCGGGACGAGGACAAGAATAATGAGGATGATGGTGATGACGATAAGATGTGAGATGACGAGCAAGAAGATCATACATACTACTTCTAGCAATCCTTGCCTGGGATTACAGTCTTGAATCCGGGCAATGCCTTGAACTTTGATATGGCACCCTTTAGTTTATCCGCGATTTGATCCCTGACCCCATCGTAGTCGAATGTCGAGGAGTCAGGCTCCACCAACTCGTAGGAATCCATCGCCATCCTCGCAGCCTTCCATGGTTGAAGAACTCTGGAAACCTCGGACTTGTTCGTCTCTAGAAAATCTGCAAGCTCGTCCAAATGCTCCGTCTTCTCGTTGATGAATAGGAACGCGACTGGGAACTCGCACTGGTGGTAGAAGGAGCCGAAATGCCGCTCGATCTGGAGAAAATCACCACCTGGGTCGTTTAACCACGCCGACAAATTGTTCTTGTCTGCCGATTCATTCTTCGGCCACTTATCACTACGAACTTTGAATGCCTGGTTGCGCAGCCAACCTCTCTTGTCCAAAGATATGACTGCCTTGACGGGGTCCCCGTAAATGTACAAGATCTTATCGGGAGCCCTTTGTCGGATCCGGTCACCGAACGGGATGTGTTTCACCTTGTCCACGTCGCCGCGATGATTGGTGGCAATCGGGGGCTGCAGCCGCATCAGCTCTCGCATGATGCCCGTGGTCCCCACGCCCCCGATGGAGGAGACGTGGAGGCGGAGACGCGGAGGCTCGACGAGCTCGTTGTCGACTGGCAGAGCGGAAGACTGGACGACCAACTCGAGTCGATCGCGGAACGCCGAGAGCCAGCGCCTGTGGCAACCGTCGTCGCGCCCCGCGCCCGGCACGATCACCGGCACGGATCCGCGCTCGGCGACCTCCTGAGCCCAGCTGTTGCCGCTGTTCCCAGGCCACACGGGCGCAGACTGGCCGGTCTCCAGGAGCGCCTCCGAGGCCGCGGGCGGCAGCACCACGTACTCGTTGTCCGTCTCGGCCCACTGCCGCGCGGCCCTCTCGTCCCAGCCCTCGGAGAAGACGGCGCTTGCGTCGATGCGCATGCAGAAGTCCTCGAGCTCGTCGGCGTCCCCGAGCAGCATCTGCTGCCGCCCACGATTGCCGGTGGGGCCCTCGGCCCGCGGCGCGGCCATGTGGTACATGCGGACGCGCTGGGCCTCACCGCAGGCAGCGAGCGACTGGCGCGCGTTCTCCCGCGCGCCCGGCAGCGCCCCCAGCGCGCCGCAGAGGCGGGCGGCCAGCGGCGCCTCCAGCGCGGCCTGCCGCGCCCGGGAGCTCTGCTGCACCACGCCGACGAGGACGCGCGAAGGCCGGCGGGCCCTCTCGAACATGACCCTGAGCGCCTCGACGAGCTCCGGCTCGGAGAGCGAGGGCAGCAGCACCGTCACCTGGGTCGCGTTGCGCACATCCTCAGTGCGGTCGTAGCCAGGCCGCGCGTCCACCTGCGGCTGCTGGTCGGCTGGTCTCCTGGTGAGCACGGCCGCCGCCAGTGCCGGCAGCACTGCAGCCACCACGGGGCGCATGGGAGGACGGGCGCAGCCTCGGCTGGCGGGCTTCAAGGGAGTGTACTGTTACGGTCAGCCGGCGTGAAGTCGGCTTGAGCCAACTTGAGCCAAACTAACGCGAACTAACGCGATGCAAAGCATTGCTTGATATTGATTGGCATCGCTTCGCATTGCTTGGCGTTGCTCTGCAATGATGGGCATTCCTTGGCAGTGCTGGCATTCCTCGGCATTGCTCGGCAATGCAACGACTGGGGCACCCCCACAAAACAAGGCCAAGGAACCCGAGAAAGAAATGCAAGGGACAAAATCGGGGAACCGAATGAGGACCGGGGAACCCAAGGGACAAACACTTCCTTTCCTGCAATCCCACCCGGCCATCCTTGAGAAGATAGGCGGGCACTTATTCTTGTACATCAATGCGCCATGTCCTGCGTGCTCGTCCGTTGTGACAGAATGTAACGACTTTGCCGCGCAGGACGGACAAAACAAGGGAACCCGAACACCGCCTAAACAACACCAAGACCAGGCAACCGAGCAACGTCGGGGGCTGCCTCTGAACTGGCACCCCGCACCCACTGGTTCTTTCACAAGACAAGCAAGAACCGCTTAGGCAAACCTAACTACATAAACAACTTCAAGCCGTTACGCGGATGCAGGGCGGTCCATCTTCAAAACGAGCGTTTCGCTTGAGACTCTGCTGATCTTTGCTATCCGGAAAGTGCAATTCATGGAGGGCGGCTCCTTTTCGAATCGGGGCTCTCGCTTAAGACTTCCTCAGGTTTGATGACCAGGCGCCTTTTGGACAAACATTGCTCGGATTGGGAGCAGCTCTTTTTCAAGGCGGGGCTCTCGCGCAATACTTCCTTGCATTTCATGATCATACATCGTCACCGTCCTTCTAGCTAGAAGCGTGGATGGCAACTTATTGTCAAAACGGGGACCTCGCCGCGCCTGAATTGCAGAACCATGGGGACCTCGTCTTTCAAAGGGGGCACTTCCCACAGTGGAAAAGAATTCGTGTATGGGGCCTGTGGAGAGGGTGATTGGGACGGGTGGGCGTATTGTAGCTTTGTTCGGGGACCTTTTGTTTGCCGTGGTCCTGTTTCTCCTCTTCCCACGGGTAATCTCTATGTATGCTTATGTAACAGTATGTTCTTCCCCGCCGGATCTCCCTCTAGGATTCTTCTCCTCCTCCTCGTTCTCCCTCGTAATTCTCCCCACCCCCACGCTCTCGTCCTCATCTCCCTCTTACTCCTCATCGTTCTTCTTATTCTTCTCCAAATGAGCATTTTTTCACCACCCTCGAAGCAATATTATGACGACGATGATGAGGATGAGCAGGATGAGGTGGACGAGGACAACGAGAAATATGAAGTGGAGGAACGTGAGGAAGAGGAAAGCAATGATGAGCAAGGGAAACGCGAATGAACGAGAATATCGCGCTAGCTGGCTTTGATGATTAGAAGCTCGTCTTTTGTGGGGCGCCACGTCTCAAGTGTCTGGCTCCTGCTCGCTGAAGCCTACCAGTTTCGCACAGTCTTTGGGCATGGGGGACTTCACGTGCCAGAAGCAGTCGAAAGCCGAAACAGCAAATACAAAACCAATCATGAAAACCATGGGTGCCAGGGTCCGGCAGTCGGCGGCGCGCAAAAGGGCGTGGGACGGGGGTGTGGTGAGGCGGCCTTCCAACGAGGCGCCCCGCCTCCTGGAGGCCCTCCAGCCTTCCGAGAAGCCTCCTCCGTAGAGGCTTCCGAGATGGGGTTGGCCCCTTCTAAGGACCCCCCCTCTCGCTCCCCCTTCTTATTCACCCTCCTCGACGTCCCCCACTCTCCCCCTCCTGCTGCTCCCCCTCCCCCTCTTCCTCCTCCTCCTCCTCTCCTCCTCCTCCTCCTCCTTCCTCCTCCTCCCTCCACCTCCTCCTCCTCCTCCTCCTCCTCCTCCTCCTCCTCCTCCTCCTCCACCTCCTCTCCTCCTCCTCCTCCTCCTCCTCCTCCTCCTCCTCCCTCCTCCTCCTCCTCTCCTCCTCCTCCTCCTCCTTCCTCCTCCTCCTCCTCCTCCCTCCTCCTCCTCCTCCTCCCCTCCTCCTCCTCCTCCTCCTCCTCCTCCTCCCCCTCCTCCTCCTCCTCCTCCTCCTCCTCCTTCCTCCTCCTCCCTCCTCCTCCTCCTTCTTCTCTCCTCCTCCTTCTCCTCCTCCTCCTCCTCCTCCTCCTCCTCCTCCTCCTCCTCCTCCTCCTCCTCCTCCTCTCCTCCTCCTCCTCCTCCTCCTCCTCCTCTCTCCTCCTCCTCCTCTCCTCCTCCGCCTCCTCCTCCTCCTCCTCCTCCTCCTCCTCCTCCCCCTCCTCCTCCTCTCCTCCTCCTCCTCCTCCTCCTCCTCCTCCTCCTCCTCCTCCTCCTCCTCCTCCTCCTCCTCCTCCTCCTCCTCCTCCTCCTCCTCCTCCTCCTCCTCCTCCCTCCTCCTCCTCCTCCTCCTCCTCCTCCCTCCTCCTGCTCCCCCGCCTCCTCCTCCTCCTCCTCCTCCTCCTCCTCCTCCTCCTCCTCCTCAACCTCGTGACAGGGCCGCGCCTGTCGCCCTGCCCTAGACTCCCCTGTGCGCGCCGCCTGGGCAGGCCTGCAGCCGCAGCCCCGCTGGCGCGCCCGCGGCGGGAGCCCGCCTGCGCACCGCCGCGGGTGCCCCCGCCGAGAGCGCGGGCCTCGGGCCCCTCCAGCCGCCGCCCGCGCCAAGCTGCTCCGGGACCTTGCGGGGCCCCCCAACACCGCGCGGTGCCGGACAGCGTGGTGGCCTCGAGATCCCCAATTCCCAGAGATCCGACGCTCCCAAAAAACTGGAGCGGCTGGATTTTGGCACTTTTCGGCCTCCGGGGGCCCTCGCCGGGCCTCGGGAGCGTCAAATAACGACTCAGGACGAAAGGCCGTCCCTGGAGAAGTGGTCTGGACCTGTGGAGTCCACGCACCAAAAAATTGGAGCAGCTGGATGTCTGGGATTACACCAGAGAAAGACCCCAATCAATGGATGCTTTGCAATGGGATCGATACAGTGATTGATAAGGAGATCGACCGGGAGCCCAGGAACCCGGAACCCACAGAAATCTGCCCGGAACCAATGACCAGGAACCCGGGAACCCGGGGCTGGGAGCTTGGGAACCCAGCCGGCTACCAACATCGGCGGGACACTGTCGTCAAGGCTTTCAATTTCCGCTAGGACCTCTTCAGAGCAAGCACTGTTTGGGGAATCACCTCACCGTGTGGTCCGCCTCCGCATGGCCTTGTCGCCCTGGGGGCCCCGGTCGCCCGAGACGTTCTCGGGACACGACTTGGGCCCCAAAACCGTGCGGTGACCCCGAATCTACACCGACTCACTACGCTGTGGTCACCACACCGTTTGGGCTCCCCCCGCAACCTGCAGGTACGACAGCGCGTCGCACCCGGGATCGTCCAGCCAGCCCTCTGTTGATTGCCCGCTCCGGTCGTCACCCAGCAGCGCTGCCGTGGCCAGCGCGCGCAGTCCCAGGAGCATCCAACGCACGGCCGAGTGCTGCATCGGCAAATCTGACTTAGAGGCCTCTCAAATAGAGTCCGAGTAGTTGGGGTCGGAGGGACGCGCTGCATCGCTGATGCATCGCCGATGTGTCGGTAATGCATCGGCGACGTCGGCGATGCATCGCCGACGTCGGCGTGAAGAAAATCGGGCTCCACATCGAGCAGTATCGCCAATGCATCGGCGATGCAGCGCGATCCTCCGATCCCATCTGCTCGGAGCCCATCTGGGACGCCCACATGACTGCTCGCCACCCCCGAACACTCAGGGAATGTCGGCGCACCCGTCCAGGCCGCCTGGGGAGCGCCAGGGAGTAGTAGCACGAAGTGGGCGTGATCATGAGCTGCGGCGTCTGGGAACTCTCGAGGGCTTGAGCCACAGAGGCGCCGGACTCCACCGACGTTAGCCCGATGGAATAGCTGCGGTCTTTGCTGCACGTTTGCATGGCTATGTTGCGTGTGGGTGGAAGCCCTGATTAAAACGTTTGTGCTTCGGCCGTTCTTGCCGCTCCATCCGCGGAAGCCCGCCAATACATGCGGTGCCCGCTGAACGCTCGCCATCTCTCTGGGATGTTGACTGCCCGCATTCCGAGCGGCGCCAGCGTTGATCCACCCAACCCTTCCGGGAGAGGGATATACACTCTCTTCGTAGCTCTCTGGAACAGAATATGTAGGAGCACAGCGCGGCCCCAATTAGGGGAACGCTTCCTAAACGGCACTGTCTGCCGTTGCTTAGCATTGCGTTGATCTGCTTGCCATTGCAATACTTTGCATTGCTTTTGCAAGTGTTGGCGTTGCTTGGCGTTGCTTGGTATTGCTTGGCGTTGCTTGGCATTGCCTGGTATTGCTTGGCGTTGCATGGCGTAGCTTGGCGTTGGTTGTCGTCGCTTGGCGCTGCTTTGCGTTGCTTGCGTTGCTTGGCGTTGCTTAGCAGTGCTTGGCGTTGCGTGGCGTTGCTTGACGTTAATTGGTATCGCTTGACACCAACACCAAACAATACGAATACAACCTCTTCGCAACGGTTGGGAATCAAGGCCAGGAAGCCTGGGGACAACTTCTTCAACATTGTAAGGGAACATAAACAAACAACTCATAGACATCCCCTTCAAAAATAATCCCAGCAACCCGGGGACGGCCTCTCGACCCACGCCTCGCATCCATCGTTTGCCCATAACATTAGAACAGACACTGGTAGACAACGTGGGCCCCACGCCGTGTGCTTTCTAGAAATTGGTGCTTCTAGAATTTGGCGCAACATGTGGTGCAATGCTTGTGGAGCAATGGGTATGTGTGGTGCAACCTAGATGGTTCAATCTGCGTTGTGCCACTGGTGTCACGCAATCTACTCTGTGCGACCTATGAGGTGCAATCTCCGATGTGCACTGTGTGTGTGGTGCAACCTATTTTGTGCAATTCATCCTTGTTCGCGGTGAGTTGTCAACCCCCATGCTCGCGCAAACATCCCACCCACCCACCCGCAACTCCTCCTCCTCCTCCTCCTCCTCCTCCTCCTCCTCCCAAACCCTACCGCGGCGACGCTTGCGATGGCCGCTTGGCGCTGGCCGGCGCCTCGCTGCGGCCGCGCTGCCGCGCGCGGAGGCTCGCGCGCGGAGCGGTCGGATCGTCTGGCGCGCCCGGCGCGGCCGCGGTGGCGCTGACCGCTGGGAGCTTCCCAGCGCGATGCGGCGCGAGAGGCCCGTCTTTACCAGCCTCGAACGTATCCCTATCCCTAAGATTGGCACGCCAAAAGGCGATGACAATCTTAGGGGTCCGCCCTCACAAAATAAGGGACTCCCTAAGATTGGCATCGTGATGAGGAGGTGCCCAGCATAGGGATAGGGATATGTTCCAGGCTGGTAGTTTCCTTGACGACTTCTGTTGCAGAACCACGTGTTGGTCCTATGGGTTTTCGGGGACATCGGTTTTGACATCTGGACGGAACAATCGGTTTTCAAAGGATTTCGGCGTGCGCTCGCGTGTGCACGTCGTCCCGTTTTTTGCAAGGGGTTCTTGCGACCGCACGCGCGCAAGGGCGTTCGAACGATTTCGACATGCGCGCGCCAGAGGCCAGTTTGGTAGCATGTCATAGACATGTTGAACAACCAATGGCTTTCTTAAAAGCATCGCAGGTTTTGCTTTGACATTGATGTTGCGAAACCATGTGTTTTTGTATGTTCGGGACACTCGGTTTTGAAATCCTTACGAGACCTACGGTCTTTGACTGATTTCGGCATGCGCGTGCGACGACGCGCGCGTGCGCACTTCGTCAGTTATTTTTTGTAATGGGGTTCATGAATAATGAAGATTTTTGTTAAGCGAGTGTGCGCGATTTTTTCCAAAGGGTGGATGAGGGGGGGGGGCATGCCGGCATGCCTCGGATCGTATTCTTCATATGTAGGATGGACGATGGGACATATAATCGTACAGTGCAACATGAAAAAGGGGGACCGTTAACTCTGTGGGGGAGGTAGACCCTGATACTCTTTTAGCAAGGAGAACATCTGTTGTGCAATCTATGTGGAGCAACCTATGTGGCGGCGGCGAGGAGGCATCCGGGCGGCGACGGCGACAACGTAGCCGCCAGAGCGGCAGACAAGCCCAGATGACAGGCGGCGACGAGGCGGAGGCGGGGCGGCGACGGCGACAACATAGCCGCCAGAGCGGCAGACTGACGATGGGCGGCGACGAGGCGACGACGGGTCGGCGACGGCGACACCATAGCCGCCAGAGCGGCAGACACGCTCAGACGATGGGCGGCGACGAGGCGACGACGGGTCGGCGACGGCGACACCATGGCCGCCAGAGCAGCAGACAGGCCCAGACGATGGGCGGCGACGAGGCGGCGACGGGGCGGCGACAGCTACAACATAGCCGCCAGAGCGGCAGACATGCCCAGTTCCTTAGAGCAGAAATGAGAGCCCATACGTGCAAACGCACTTTGGATAAAAAACTCTTAGGCAAACCTACTTTGGGAATGGTGAGGTGGGAAGGGGAGGTGCAACAAGAGGGAGAGAGGAAAGAGAGGAGAGGGGCAAGCGGGCAACGGGGTTGGTGGATAGAAGCTGGAGGTGGAGGCGGGAACATGGATAGATGCGGCCACGAGGCAAACATTCTAAGCAACTCAAGTGGCGCCGAATCTCGGCCCCGACGTCAATTGGGATCCGTCTCTCTCTCTCTCTCTCCCTCTTCCTCACTCTCTCTCTCTCTCTCTCCCTGTCTCACGCTGAAGGGATGTGTATACTGATGATATCAGAAGCAGCTATGACGGACATGACGTGCCTGTGTGCTCTGGCCCAGCATGCAAGAGCACCCTTTCAAGCTCGTGCATCGGTGGCATGCGGCACCCACAACCACCAGAGCCGAGCTACAAGCATGGCAAGATGCCCCAGCTGGACGGTTTCTCCTGGGGCCGTAGGCGATCCGAGGAGGGGGAGGAGGAGGAGGAGGAGGAGGAGGAGTAGGAGGAGGAGGAGGAGGAGGAGGAGGAGGAGGAGAAGGAGTAGAAGGAGAATGGTGAGGAGCAGCGAGGAAGTTCGTCGAGGACACAGCGCTGTCCTGGACTTGGAGAGTCGAGGCCTTAGCTCGCCTCTGGCTCTCACCGCTATGTAGCTGTGCCTGCGCGTTCCGCCCGCACTTTGAGGGCGCAGGTGGTTCAGGGCGCTTCCTCTTCCCAACCCCCTGATTCCCCTTCGGGGAAGGGTTTGCCCCTCCCACTGCCAGCTCCCCATGGGTCTGGACGGGAGGGGCAGCGGCGATTCATTGGAGTGTCCAAGATTGCCTAGGATGGCTAATTACACGAGGGCCCCAGAAACTCAACCTGTTTTCCACGATGTCTCAAGATAGCAAGAGGCCCCGATACCGCTCCAAGACGGGCCCATGTGGCCACGGAGTCTCCCAGGAGGCCCCAAGTCCTTCCAGCGCGTAAAGATAGTCAATGTTTTTGGCTTTCTCGCCCTCTCGGTTCCGATGGGCTCTTGGGGCCTCAGGGGGTGGCTCCAGAGTGGCCCAAGAAGGCCACCGAAGGGCGCCAGCCCCAAGAGGGCTCCACGATGCCCCCGGAGCGCCCGAGCACCCAAGAGCGCCCCAAGAGGTCCCCAAGAGGCGACTTTCGGGGCCCAAGAAGGACAGCCCCTGATTGGGGACCCTCCCTCGCTCAAAGCCAAAATCATTGAACAACTGTTGGTTCTTCGAACGTGTCGGCATCTCGGGCGCAAGCTTGAGTGGCCTGTAGCCAACGTAGCTCCAAGATCCAAGATGGCTCAAGACGGCCACGGGCATGCCTCCAAGAGGTCCCCAGACCGCTCCAAGACTGCTCCAACCAAGGAGGCTCCCAAGACATCCAGATCCTTCCCAAACCTTCAGACAATCAATGATGTTTGCCATCTCGCCTTGTTGCTTCTGATGGGCCTGTAAAGCCTCACGATGGCTCCAAGATGGCCCAAGAGGGCCCACGATGGCCCCAAGCCAGCCCGAAGAGTGCTCAAGAGCGCCCGAGAGTGCTCCAAGGGACGACTTTTAGGGCAAAGAAGGACAATGAGAATTAAGGATCCCCTCTCTTTGATCGAGGTCTTTTGCAAGATGGCCCCGCGAGGCCCCCTGGGGCCTCCAAGAGGGCCTCCAAGCGGGCCCCCAAGACGCCCCCATGTGGGCTCCGAAGCTCTTAAGAAATGGCTCCAAAATGGTTCCAAGAGGCTCCCAGAGCAGATGTACGCAAATACATGTACGTTTGAATTGTCGTCGTCGTCACCGTCGCATTCTCCCCAAGTCTTCCTCTCCTCCTCCTCCTCCTTCTCCTCCTCCTCCTCCTCCTCTTCCTCCTCTTCCTCCTCTTCCTCCTCCACTTCCTCACCCTCCTCCTCCTCCCCCTCCTCCTCCTTCTCCTCCTCTTTCCTCCTCCTCCTCCTCCTCCTCCTCCTCCTCCTCCTCCTCCCCCTCCTCCTCCTCCTCCTCCTCCTCCTCCTCCTCCTCCTCCCCCTCCTCCTCTTCCTCCTCCTCCTCCTCGTCCTCCTCCTCCTCGTGCTCCTCCCAACCAGGGTTAACCGTAAGTTGACTGAGAACGTCGTACATCAAACTCATCCTCCTTCTGCTCGCCCTCCTCCTCGTCCTGCTCCCTGCGCCTCCGATTCCTCCATCATCTGTCCTCCTCCTCCTCCTCCTCCTCCTCCTCATTCTCTTCCTCCTCCAACCTCCTCAGCCTTCTCCTCCGCTCATCCTAGATCGACAGGTCGGCGAAGGCACGCGTGTTTGACTCCTGGGTCTGCTCATGCTGATCCCAAACTTCGATTTGACGGCTTCCCTCGCTCTTTGTTCCACAGTATGCTTGCCCATGTCTCCGATCAAGGTTGTTCGCCTGGCCATCATTGCTGGATGGGCTGGTGAGGATGCGCGAAGCGTCAAACATTTGGGAAAAAAGCCTCAGAGACCAGTCTAGCCGAGGCAGGGCACTGCGTATGAACGCCCGCGCCACGAGGCTGACTCGAATTGGGGCTTGATTGCCAGCCTTCTTGACGGAATGCCAGCGGTTCGTTTTTCGCGCCAAGAACGGCGCCGTCGCCTGCAGCAGAGGCCGCGGCGGTACTCGAATTGGGGAGGCGAGCGCGAGCCTTGTATCAGGCCCGACAGGTCGCAGAGCGGCGCCCGGGGAAGGCCCCCGAGCGGCGCCCTGCAGCCTGCGAGGGCCTTCACGCTGCGGACGAACGAAGGGCCGGGACTCATGGGTCCCCGCTCCAGGTCATGCCGCAACCCGCGCGCCGCCTCGGGGGAGGTCCAGCGGTCGCCTAGCATCATCCACCAGAAGACTGGCCGATGCCGACGTCGCCAGCGCGCATGATGTTGGGGCCGTCGCCCAACTTCTTCGCCACGCTGGCCTGGGCCGGGCCCTTGGCGGCGACCTCCGCGCGGTCCTGGTCCATCTTCTCCTTGAGCGCCTTGAGCGCGGGGTCGGCCTCGATCCTCTCCTGACGGGCCTGGGCGCGCTTGGCGTCCTCGACCTCCTTCTTGTACCAGGGCTTCGCGTCCACGATCTTGCCCACGTGCTCCTGGAAGTCGAAGGTGACCGCGTCCGGCAGCACCAGGCACGCCCCGCCCTCCTCGGAGGCGTCCGCCCAGCCCATCACGCGCAGCAACGCGGTGGCGCCGGGCACCTCGGTGATGGACTCGGAGATCTTCTTGTTGGAGAGGCGGATCTTGCGGAACTTCTCGTCGCGGGGATTCCGCACCACGTTCCTGGTGAGCTTCTCGATGAGCTCCAGGGTCTCCTCCCACTTGTCCAGGGGCAGGCTCCGCAGGGCCCTCTCGTACTCCGACAGCGCCTCAGCCGCGCGGGAGTTGGCGCCTGGCGCGTACCCCGCGTAGCCCATGGCCGCTGGGACGCGCGTGGGCGTGGAAGGGCTGCTGCAGATGTCCAGGTTCTGCGGGGCCGCCGCGCGCTGGCTTCGAATTGCTATGGGCCAGAAGTATGGCCACGGAGGACGGCGAGGAGGAAGAGGGCATGACCGCGCAGCGAGTGGGCCCTCGGGCCGGATTCCAGTGTCTACCCCCGAGACGCTCTTCGAGACGCGCGGGCACAAGTGCAGACGGCATCCGAGGGCGTCCAAAGGCATCCGGAGGGCGAGGCGCAAGCAATCGGGGCCAGTCATGATGGTGCAAGGCGCGGATGTTGGGCGCTTGGGCGGCCAAATTGCAATAGCTGGCCTGGAATCTTGGTTAGCTGCGGCTGGCAACGAAAATGATGCAAGGCTCCAGTGTCCGTGGCGCAGCACCGCATCCTTCATTGGGCCCCCAACTCTACCATTCCGAAGGGCCCGCCCTTAGGAGAAGAAGGATGATGACGAGCATATGGAGGATGAGATGGAGGAGAAGGAGCAGCGAGGATGTCTGGGAAGGACACAGCACTGTCCAAGCTAGGACATGGAGACTCGAGGCCAGGGCTCGCTCACGGCTCTCACCGTTATGTACCTGTGCATGCGAGCGGGAAAAGAAGCCTCAGCGGCCAGCCTAGCCGAGGCAGGGCGCTACGTGTGAACGCCCCCGCCACTAGGCTGACCTGATTTGGGGCCCAAGAGCAGGCCTCCTTGAGGAAAAACCAGCGGTTCGTTATCCGCCACACTGCCGTAGGCACTGATTGGAGCGCCCTCAAGGCTTCAATAATCCCCAACTGGAACACAATCAATATCTTTCAGTCCCCGGGCCTCAGATTCCAAGAATGCCCAGGGGGTCTCAGGGTTCACACGACTTTTCCAAGGTTGTCGGCAGCGTGGAGCGTGGTTTGTGATCCACCCTTCACAGGTGTCCCCACATGGTGCCAGGGGGCCATCGTGGGACTCTTCGAAGTTTGCCGATCTTCAGAGCGTCCAAGACAAGACGACCCAAGAGGCCTCCAACATCGCCCCCAAACATGGAGACGGCCTGGAAAGGGGCCGCAATGGGGGAATCCGAAGAAGTCCCAGGAGCACTTTCCCCAAAGATGGCCCTCGAGACCGCAAGCAGGTCCTCCCCAGAGGCACAGAATAGGCCCCCAGAGGCTCCGAAGACGCCCCCAGCATGCCTCAAGAGGCCCCCGAGAAGCCCCGAAAGGGCCTTCGAGATGCACCCAAGAGGCCTGCCAAGAGGCTTGTCGAAGGCCTCTGGTCCACGACACTGGCACGATGACGAAGTGGGCCGAAGGCCACTAGATCCGCCGCCCTGGGTGATTCATCACAGGGGTGCATGGCGTGCTAGACGTCTGGACAGTTTTTTGGTTCTTTTCTGAAGAACTCCCCCTGGGGCTTCGACCCAGGCAGCCGGTTACCCGGAAAAGGTGAGAGGCAATGGTTTTCCGCCCGACATGGCTCCAAGATGGCCTCCAAGACGGCCAAGATGGCCCGAAATGGCCTCCAAGATGTCTCCAAGATGCCTCCAAGATGGCCAAGGTGACCCAAGATGGCCTCCACGACTGTCCCGAAACGCCTCCAAGGCAGCCCAAGATGTCCTCAAGACTGCCCAAAAGGCCTCTAAGACGCCACAGGTGGAGGCCAGACCCCTCGACTTTCGCACGTCTCCCAACGACTTTGGCGTTGCCAAGAGGCCCCCCCAGGGGCTCCCAGAGGCCCCCAAGAGGCTCCCAAGAGGCCCCCGAGAGGCCCCCAATGGGGCCCCCAAGAGGCCCCAGGAGGTCCCCACGAGGCCCCACGATGCCCCCAAGAGGCCCCTCAGAGGCTCCCAAGAGGCTCTCTTGAAACTCCCCAAGGGGGTCCATAACGGTTGGGGAACGCCTAGTCCAATAGCTTGTCCAGACTTCGGCCCAAACGTGTGGCCAAATAGGCGTAGCCTAAAAGGCAGGGGGCGGCGGTGACTCGCCGTGGGCGCCTTCGATGGCTTCGCTCCGCGCCAAGAACGGCGCCGTCGCCTGCAGCAGAGGCCGCGGCGGTACTCGAATTGGGGAGGCGAGCGCGAGCCTTGTATCAGGCCCGACAGGTCGCAGAGCGGCGCCCGGGGAAGGCCCCCGAGCGGCGCCCTGCAGCCTGCGAGGGCCTTCACGCTGCGGACGAACGAAGGGCCGGGACTCATGGGTCCCCGCTCCAGGTCATGCCGCAACCCGCGCGCCGCCTCGGGGGAGGTCCAGCGGTCGCCTAGCATCATCCACCAGAAGACTGGCCGATGCCGACGTCGCCAGCGCGCATGATGTTGGGGCCGTCGCCCAACTTCTTCGCCACGCTGGCCTGGGCCGGGCCCTTGGCGGCGACCTCCGCGCGGTCCTGGTCCATCTTCTCCTTGAGCGCCTTGAGCGCGGGGTCGGCCTCGATCCTCTCCTGACGGGCCTGGGCGCGCTTGGAGTCCTCGACCTCCTTCTTGTACCAGGGCTTCGCGTCCACGATCTTGCCCACGTGCTCCTGGAAGTCGAAGGTGACCGCGTCCGGCAGCACCAGGCACGCCCCGCCCTCCTCGGAGGCGTCCGCCCAGCCCATCACGCGCAGCAGCGCGGTGGCGCCGGGCACCTCGGTGATGGACTCGGAGATCTTCTTGTTGGAGAGGCGGATCTTGCGGAACTTCTCGTCGCGGGGATTCCGCACCACGTTCCTGGTGAGCTTCTCGATGAGCTCCAGGGTCTCCTCCCACTTGTCCAGGGGCAGGCTCCGCAGGGCCCTCTCGTACTCCGACAGCGCCTCAGCCGCGCGGGAGTTGGCGCCTGGCGCGTACCCCGCGTAGCCCATGGCCGCTGGGACGCGCGTGGGCGTGGAAGGGCTGCTGCAGATGTCCGGGTTCTGCGGGGCCGCCGCGCGCTGGTTTCGAATTGCTATGGGCCAAAAGTATGGCCACGGAGGACGGCGAGGAGGATGAGGGCATGACCGCGCAGCGAGTGGGCCCTCGGGCCGGATTCCAGTGTCTACCCCCGAGACGCTCTTCGAGACGCGCGGGCACAAGTGCAGACGGCATCCGAGGGCGTCCAAAGGCATCCGGAGGGCGAGGCGCAATCGGGGCCAGTCATGATGGTGCAAGGCGCGGATGTTGGGCGCTTGGGCGGCCAAAATTGCAATATCTGGCCTGGAATCTTGGTTAGCTGCGGCTGGCAACGAAAATGATGCAAGGCTCCAGTGTCCGTGGCGCAGCACCGCATCCTTCATTGGGCCCCCAACTCTACCATTCCGAAGGGCCCGCCCTTAGGAGAAGAAGGATGATGACGAGCGTATGGAGGATGAGATGGAGGAGAAGGAGCAGCGAGGATGTCTGGGAAGGACACAGCACTGTCCAAGCTAGAACATGGAGACTCGAGGCCAGGGCTCGCTCACGGCTCTCACCGTTATGTACCTGTGCATGCGAGCGGGAAAAGAAGCCTCAGAGGCCAGCCTAGCCGAGGCAGGGCGCTGCGTGTGAACGCCCCCGCCACAAGGCTGACCTGATTTGGGGCCCAAGAGCAGGCCTCCTTGAGGAAAAACCAGCGGTTCGTTATCCGCCACACTGCCGTAGGCACTGATTGGAGCGCCCTCAAGGCTTCAATAATCCCCAACTGGAACACAATCAATATCTTTCAGTCCCCGGGCCTCAGATTCCAAGAATGCCCAGGGGGTCTCAGGGTTCACACGACTTTTCCAAGGTTGTCGGGAGCGTGGTTTGTGATCCACCCTTCACAGGTGTCCCCACATGGTGCCAGGGGGCCATCGTGGGACTCTTCGAAGTTTGCCGATCTTCAAAGCGTCCAAGACAAGACAGTCGAAAGTGAGCCTGGTAACTCAAATAGCATCCGATTCCGTAGACATCGGATGGCAAATAGCGTCCGGTATCGTACTGACGTGGCTCAGTAAGAAGAATGGACGGATAAGATAGGATAAGATCGATGTATCGGTCTTTCCAGCACATAGCGAACACTCGCGGTGTCCGGGCAAATAGGGCGCGCGTGCCTTGAGCCAAAGGCAACGGCGCGCGAGCTATGCTCCCGATACTATAACATCTCCCAAAGAGCTACCCTTACAGTCGGGAGGGGAGGAGACGGAGAGCATAGCCGCGCAGCTGTTAGGCTCTACAAAGGCCGCGCGCACAACTGTTTGCAAGAAAGAAAACCGTGTGTACAGTCTGGCCTAACACCAGACTGTAAGGCGAGTTTCCTCGCAAAGCATTTCACGCAAATACAAAATAGCCCCTTCGAGTGATGAAGGGCTATCGGCTCAGTTAGAGGTAAGCCAAACGGGCCATGCCTCACCGAGCAAATATGTATTAAGGCAAAGAGCCTGTGTCATATAAAGCCGGCTCGTTGCCAGGCGTGAAATGTAAGGCTCGTTTCCGAGCAACTAGAAGGGCACCTCTGTAGTAGGCGCCCATGCTGGCAAATTGGACCGCGGGGGGCAACAAGGACAAACTAAAATTGATTAGACTTGGGTTTGTTTCTGTCCTCGGGACCCCGGAAGGGAACAAACTGCTTCACGTCATACTTGAATGACTGAGTGCCTGACATCACTTCCAGAAGCAGCTCCCGATCGATGCTTCCCTTTGTATGCCCGTCTGCGGTCATATCCCTAGTATCACACCACTGCACGTTATGTACTTTACCTATATCCATGAGCTCACGTATCCAACTGGTATGTCCAAGCAGAGTCCGCTCTGTCGGTATCTAAATATCCCTGCTTGATAATGATTTATAAACGGACTCGGCGTCTATGGTAAGAGAGACTTTGATAGCTAGGCCTCCAACTTCACGCATATCTCGTAGTTGTCGTGGAGCCAGAGCTCCTGCCTTAAGCTCGTGGAGAGTGATGGGCGTGGGGTAACGCTCATCGAGGTTATGCGCAGCTGCGAGTGCCTCCGCAGCATAGCTGGACCTCACCTGCAGTCGGTGTGATTTGCATAGTCCGTCACAGAGGTGAACGACGGACTTGCCTTGAGGCGAGTTTCCTCGCCGGAGTACATTAGCCCCGCGTATGCCGTAGCCCTTGGTCTCATCATCCTCCTCCCCGGTAAGCTTCCGATGCCCCGAATCGCTATGGATGTCAACTTCACTCGTCGGCTTCATCCGAGGGAAGGTGATGCGTTTCGGGCTGCTGGTCAGCTTTCGCGTCACAGCATTCAGACGTCTGACTTGCAGATTGGTGGGCTCTTGAATTTTCTGGAGAGAGACCACGTATACCATGAGCCAGATTTGAGTAAGAAGGGCATGGGCGAGGGCTCCTCGCAAGCTGACGAACATGTCGGTAATGAGTTTCGTGGCTTTGGCATCGGCCGCCGCTCCTGTAAGTTCTGGGTGTGTGATAGGACGTAGTTGTTTGATATACTCGTCCTGATCCATGATCACATCCCCTTGATCATTCTTAGTGTAGCGAACGGCGCAGTTCGTATATGTGTGTTTGTTGAGCTTGCATTTGCCAAACACCTTTTCGACACGCTGTACATAGTCGTCTATATTGTTCTCTAGGCCTGTCATGTTAATATCATCGACATGTTTTGCCGTTAGCAGATCTTGGCTGAATTCAAATTCAGGATCATAACTGGTCGATGTAAGGCCTATAGCTCGTGTGGTCGTACGAAGTTTGAGAGAGAACGCTCTTGGAGCGTCCTTTGTACCCGTTCCTGGTTTGAGGCATCTGAGGCAGTGTCGGCTTTCGTCATAGGATGAGAAGCCGGGTAGTGTACGAAGTACCTGGGCACTTCCCGGTGGAAGAGTGAAGCAGACCATGCGAGTTTCCTCGCCGGTGGCATGGGCAAGTTCCTCATAGGTCAAACCCTTGAGGAGCGCCTTGTCGATATCCATGGATGCTAAGATCCACTCTGGATGGCATGCCGCCTCACTTGCCAGGAGTCGTTGGGATTGCCTTCGGGCGGTTCCCGAGAATGTTTCCACATCGAAAGCCTCAGTGTCCATAAATCCGCGAAGGACAAGTCTGAGACGAATGGTTTTAACGTTCTCGGTGCCCACCTTTACAAACTTCCACTTGTATACATACCTGGATGTCATGATGTTGGAAGCTTTGGATAAATCATACATCTCAAAGCATCGGTTGTCAATCCAGATTTTGAGCTCAGTATACAAAGCTTCACTAACCTCCTTTGGATGTGCTGCTATGTCGGCTTTGGTCAGTAGATCATCTTCTTTAACGACCACAGCACGTTTAGCAGCAGAGGATACATATACTCTCATCGTTGCGACCATATCGGTGTCGAGCTGTGCAAGTTGAGTCTGGTCCAGCACTACTTTTGACATTTCTGATGTAAAACATAACTCAACGTAAGGACCATATTCATCACTGTCAAGAGAGTAGCTCTCGTCAGGTGTGGTTGAGCAGAGAGAGACTAGACAGGACTCTCGTGGTTCAGGCTCGTCTCCGAGCGTGTCCGATGATATGATATCTTCTTCGTCCACAGATGCTGAAACCAAAACACATTGGTCGGGCAGCATGGTTGTTGGGACGCAGTAGAGATAATCGTCGGTAGTCGTCGTAGGATGAAGGTCCATACGTAGCTCGTCGTACCACTCTTCCAGCATCATAGCTTCGATATTATGTTCCTCATTTTCCTCGTAGATTGTCGACAGACGGCCTTCACTCGGCGATGAAGCACCTGGGGTGTCTGGAGGAAGCCTGTTTCCAGGCGAATCGTGTTCTCCAGACGTGTTGCTTGAGTGCTGATATTTAGCTAGGTCGTCGTGAAATCCTAAGGAAGGGACACGTGACGTCAAGCATTGAATGAATCTGGAATGAGTGCTACTAGTGATCTGAGAAATGTTTAGGCCGGTGCCCACACACTCGTAGTAGTGGAAAGCCGGGCTGATATCGTTGTCATAGTGGATCAGCGTTGACCCGGCGGCGTACTTTACTGCAGGTAGGCTTGACACACTTTTGGCCAATCTAACTGCTACTACATGTTCTACTCGGAAGTAGTTTCGTACGAGATACTGTAGTGCTAGATGTACGCGCGGGTGAAACTTGCTGTCGTCTGAAAGATTGAGGTTTCCCTTGTAATCGGGGATATAGCCGAAAACTTTGGCAGGTTTCCCTGCGCCGAGGTGTGCCACATATGTAAGGACGGTTTGCATGGCCATATTATCCATGCCAAGTTCCCGTGTGAGGAGACATTCAATGTATAGTGTGTGGCGAGCATCAGGATACATCACAACTACCTCACGAGATCCAGCCTTGACAACAATATGTCCTCTTTCAGGCACATTGCGGATCACCGGGAATGGGCCATTCCAGCCTCCATGATCGTCCTTAGTGGCAGTGGGTCGGTGGTAATCGACCAACTCCCCTGCAGAGTAAAGGCGAGCACCATCAGGAATCGTTTTAGCCCTAAGAGCCCGATTTGTCTTGGCCACAGCAGTGGCCTGAGTTATGGCTTCTAGGCTGACTTCCCTCACACGACGTTCTCGTTCGTGTCCTGAAGTTTCGGGTCCCTTGGGAAAGACAAGGGTGTCGAGATCAGGGAGAAAGGAGGGCTGACGTCCTGTGTGTGCTTGATATGGCGATACTCCGTTATAAAACGTAAAAGCATTAGTAACGAAGATGCCTTCCGCCAGTACTCTAGTGAATACAACAGGGATGTTGTGTCTATTCAGTTCTTCCTCAATCATGTGGAGGACGCCTCTGAGAATGCCGTTTCGTGACTCAATTGAAGTCGCGTGTTGGCCAGGTGCTCGGATACGAAGTTCCGTGCCCTTATTGGCCATCATGGCTTTAGCGGCATCATTGTTCAGGGCGCCTTCTCCGTCAGAGTATAAGACTTTGAAGGGTCCGCGATAGGCAATCCAGCAGTAGTGGTAGGCGCCAAGGATAGTGTCACGTTCTCTGTCGGAAATTTCTAGGCCTGCTGCCAGGCGAATACAACGATCCATAATGTGAAATATGGTCCGTTTCTTGTAGAACATGAGGTCCATTTCGCCTTCGTCGAGCCAGTTACCGGGAAGGCTCACCGAGGGTAGTGTTGAGTTTCCTGGACGTTCCCATGCTCTGCATTCCCGACAGGTATCGCAAACTTCCTTGATCATGTTCAGTCGAACGTTATCCAGCCCCACTTTGTCGAGGATTAGCCTCATCTTAGGTTCCTTCGCATGATGCCATCGCAGATGCAATTTTCGGAGTTCCTTTTTCACGACATGAGGTTCGTGACTACGGAGACTTTGTAGACTGTGTTGGATGTCGAATCTCGTCCAGTCGGGTAGTCGTGGAGCCCCAGAACCGGTAGAGGCAAGAGGGTTCCTTGTAGCTCTCCGTAGTTGGTCCCCTGCATTGACTGCATCTGGAGGTGGTGGTACGCCTTGTAGGCGGCCGCGACGGGCCGCTACCTGTGGCGCTTCGCTGGAGGACGCGGAAGGCGTGTTTCCACGCTCGGGGGCGTCTCGTAGCATGTCGTAACTGCTGGCGCCAGATGTCGGATCGACGTTGCCGAAGGATCGTGGTCGTGGTGGCCTGGCGTGTGCGCCTTGGCGGCCACCTGAAGCTGAAGCTTGGCCCTCACCAGGTTTAGGTAAAGGTTTCCACCAAGCTGGCACGGTTTTGCCTTCGGGGTCGTGGTCGTCTGGAAGTTTAAATGGTTCAGCAACACGACATTTACCAGGTTCGGTATCGAGGTGGTTCTTAACACCCTTGCTTCTCGTAAGATCCCTCTGGCATGCGGGACATGGCCAATATACAGAGATGGAATCATGATATTTACACTGCGTAGGGTCTCTGTTATGGCTAGGACTGTCCTTTCGGACGTTGTCGATGCATGCCGGGTAAGTGGCCACCTTTGGGATGATACGATCACCGATGCGTCTCATACCTTCGCCTGGTTCAGCTTGATCGGGAAGGTCTGCAGGGTAAGCATGTGCGGTACTTATAGGCGCGTTTCCGCGCGTAGTATCAATGGCTTTCGCCAGATAGACGGCTTCCACGAAGGCAGACTGCAGTCGTCGAGTGTATTTTTGTGCCAGTGAAAGCTCTTTATTGCACGGTTGTGCGTGCACATGCTGACCGTTGCATTTGAGTCGCTCAAAGGGTTTAAGAATTGTCTCGTCGTTGCTGGTGATATTTGTCGGCGTCTTAATATAGTCACCAGCCGTATCTTTGAGTCCCGTAGCACATTGATCAATGCGTACGGTTGTAATGTGTGGTCGGTTGGCAAGTTTCTTCCATGGGGGAATATCATCCACCCATGTTCCTGTAGGTTGTTCGCGTATAAACCACCTCAGAGCGTCATCTTGGGTTACATCAGTTTTACCACAATAAGTTATGTGTGGTAAATCTTCTTTGTGGTGCTGTTCCCAAGTGTTGTAATTGACTTTGTAGTTGTAGTAGGATGGTGGTCCTGTGGTGCGGCAACTGGGTTGTAGTATGGCAACTCGCACGTAGCATATAGCGAAGTAATGATCTATAACCCGCTGCACCGAGGAGTCTCCCAGGTCGACATATGTAGTCTTGTCTAGGTTGCCTCCTGAGGAGAGTCCCCTTGAGAAGGCAAGCTCTGAGATACCACCTTCACCGCCACAAGGCTCCAACATATCCACGCAGTTGTTATGACCATCGCATAGTGTAGCAACTATGCTGTATATGTTAGCGTGCGTGTCGGGCATAGATGTGGGGGGGGGGGTAAGGAACAGGTCATCGTCCTCATCGGAGCTTATCAGCTCAATAGGGACGTCAGTACTCCAGGTTGCCATAAGATCCTGTCCGAGTCCTGACAAGTCGTCGCCGCAATCATCGTTTCCGTCCTCAACGTGCTTTTTAATGCGGCGAGGCTTGATGCCTGCTTCCTTTTCGGCTTTGAGCCTTTCCTTCTGCTTGATACGTGATTCTGTGGGTAAAACTTGCTCATCTTGTTCGCCGGTCTGTGTGCCCATTGTCGTGGTTGAGTGGGTACATGCGTCAATCGCCAGAGTCGGGAGGGGGAGAGAACAGTCATCTATGATGACGCGTCGAAGTTTCTGTGGTAATTGAGTAGGCTCGTTTCCGAGCAAGACCGGTTCCTCGGGTTGCCAATGCAACCGAGTGCTGATGTTGGCAACCCCTGCAGGTAGTGGTGCATGCCAATCATACCCTGTTGGTTGATCGGTAACTGAGATATCCTGAATAACCGCATTGGTATCCAGGTTAATCGTTACACGTCGGATAACATCAGACCATTTCGGTCCTCCCTTGTTGGTCGTCACGTAGTGATGGATGTTGTGGTCCGTGCGTGTATAAGTGTTTAAATATACAGGCACGTTTCCGTGCGTGGTGGTGCTCCCCAAGATGTTGTCGTTCAGATGACGGATGAGTGTAGTACGTGTCTGAGCTCGCCATTCAGCATGCCGTACTGTATGCCGTACCAATCCAACACATGTTGTGGTATTGCCTGTTTGCATGTACATGCCCACAGCTTCGAGCTAATCGGTATTGATGACGCTACCTGCATATAAGTACCACTCGGTGTACTGTCTTGCATATTGAACCGAATACCGAAATGACACAGACGCATCCGTATTACTGACAACTTAAGATCTTCCAGGGTATCACGTACTGGAGATAACTTCCAAACATATCCTGGGGGACCAAATATAATGATTTTCATACGGAGTTTCTTGGCTTTTATCAACAGGTTCTGGATACGTGACCAATGTGGGGCCACTCTCTTTCCTGGAGTTCGTACATACCAGTCACCCGGGGTACTAATCCATATGAGAGTGTAATCTCCACTGATCACCGCACCCAGGTAATCTGTGCCCACGCTTGTCATAAGCTCATTGTGGGAAATACGATCACAGATATAACCTCGGGCGCGGAGGTCGGCGCAAGCCTCTCTCGTATCTTCAATGACAAAAGCCCTCTTACTAAGGCAGGTTACCCCGCTGTCCTTGTTACCCCCCGGCTTTTCGGCCAACAGGCAAGACGACGAGGGGGCGACGTCGCCCTGCCATCTTCAAGATAAAGAAGATGCGCCTGCAATGTCTGCCAGCATCTGGGCTTCCCTCAGATGCTGGAGCTCAGCACTGCAGCGCGCCGTGGCCTCAGAGGCGGATTGCTCCGCAAATGCTGTCAGCATGGATGGATCATCCATCGGCTGTTTCAGCACGCCTTTGGACCTGGCGTCGCTGACCGTCTGCAGCTCACGGTTAGTGTACCCCATTACTATCTTCCGGCGGGACCGTGCAGCGTCCATGGGTACACTTCCACCATGCTGGGCCAGTGTCCTGGCAACGAAGCAATCGAACGATTCAAGATCGTCGATGTTGTCGCCTCGCATAGTGGCCTTGGCGAGCGTCTCCATCAACCCCTGAGGCAGGTTTCCCTGCAATTGCTCGCGCTCCTGCGCCGGGGTCGGCTCGCCCGTCAGCACCGTCTGGAATGACGTGCTGCTTGAGCTCGAGGCGGGTTGCCCCGCAGCTCCAAAACGATCACACCTGATCGACAGATGCCCTGACGGCAACTTCGTCGTCGGCATGATCTTGGAGCCCTCGGGGAGCTCCATTTTGACCTGCCCCTTTCCAGGGAATATCAGCTTCTCCTGGCCTCGTTCAAGCACGATGATCGTGCGTTTGTCCTGCGTACTATCGAGGCCTAGGATGGCTGGCAGATCTTTACCACAGCCTGACACAATGTTCGTCTTATATGAATCGAGCTGGGTCGACCCCTGGTACTCGCAGGCAATGCTGAATGTGCCTACGGTATCCGCTGGGGCCGACCCTTCTCCCACTCCGTTGATATTCAAACGAGAGCGGGGCTCGAACGTACAAGTGCGGCCATGTGCCTCAGCAGCCTGGACGAACTTGCGGCTCGTGTTTTCGCCCATGATGTTGATCTTCGAGCCGACATCGATGAGGATGGAATTTCCACCATCATCCAAAAACGTCTTACTCGGCTGCTTGATGTGCACCGTTTCTGAAGTGTCGGCTGTGCTGTTAGGCGGGCTTCCCCGCAGCTCAGTCGTACTCCCTGGCGGGTTACCCCGCGTGACGCTGGCATGCGACCTGCTTTCGGCCATGCGTGCCAGGTCGATGTACTGGAAGTACGACACGTGCTGGGCATGATCGCCACGCTCCTCCCGCCAGTTGGCATACTCATCACGTATGCTCTTATACTGCTCGCAGGTAGTGCGTCTCGTCAGCGTCAGGTACGAGTGAAGGGCAATGTCCTGCAACCCCTCATTCGTGATGTGATCCCTGTATTGCAGCCACTCCTCGAACTCCTCGTTCGTCGCTGTGATGTCGACGGCCCTAGCTGCTGTGGCTGCTGTTGCCACTGAGGAATCTGAGAGGTCAAACGACGCACTCTCAGTCTCAGGATTGTCGGCATCCAGCATAAATGTTGTGTGCGCATTATCCATCTGATTCTGGAAGTGCCGAACACGCAACTCACGCAGCTGGTCAGGGCCCAGTGCCATCTCAGCCCCACCCCCACTCTGGGGAGACATCTGAGGAGTATTAGGCAGGTTTCCCTGCTGAGGCGCCGTCATCGGGATAAGCTGATCGAAGTATCCCGTCTCCATCGGCGGCCTTACCTCCTCTGGCAGGTTTCCCTGCTGTTGGGGCTGAGCTGTCTCCCTATCTAGCATCCTGGCCGTCATCTCCTCCACCATGCTCCTCAACTCCCGCAGCTCCCTCGCTGCTTGCTCAGGAGTCTGAATGAAGGAGCCGGTCCAAGGAAATGATGACGCTATGATGCCAGGTGCTCGGCAGATAGCACATGGTGGCTGCTGAGGATCTCCCTCGCGCTGATTTGTGACATGGCCCACCACATTTGAATTCCAGCACCCTTCATGGAACAAGTGATTACACCTCAAACGGTAAACGCTTTCCCTGGGCTGAAATTCTTCGAGGCATACCGCACAGGTATCTTCCATCCCAGTGAAAACCTCTACATCTGCTGCTCTGGGATATACCCGTCGCTGTCTCTCCGATACCGTCTCGGAGGGCATGAAGGCAGCTGGGAAAGTCCCTGTTGGATCCAGCACCTCCGGCACTCCAGCGTTTGGCACGGAGGTGGTAGGGGTCGCAGCGGGCGAGTTTCCTCGCAAAGGTGAGCCTCTGTTTCTCACAACCTCAAGTGCAGCTGCACGTGAATGATCTCGTGCGCTCTGCACGGCCTGTCTTCGCCTGAAGCATGCCTGTTGAGTGTGGTATGTCTGCCTGATATAATCAGGCACGCCCCTACTGCCAGACGATATCGAATTGGCAGTGGGCTGGACAGCCACATCTGGCGTCGTCGGTGAAGGCATGAAGGCCATGTGAGGATACATAGATTGGTCACTGCAGCGCACGTTAGTGAGGCTGTGGAGCTGATCCGCCAATTCGCGAACAAACTTGTTCGGAACTCTGGACCCATCAGGGTACAATGGCGGATTCATGTGCGCTGGCGGTGGCCTCTGGCCCTGGGCCATGCTCGGGTGAGCATTGAACGCTGGGATGAAGGCTCGCTGCCGAGCAGGATCCCTTGGGTTGGGACCCTCAGGCTCCCAGGACCAGGCCGGCCTCCACCTCTGACCACTTGGGTGAGGCAGATTATGGCTCTGCACCTGCTGTACGGCGGCCGCCGCTCTTGCGCGGTAGTCATCAGGCACACCAGCTACTGTAGTTTGTCCAGCAAACGGCCGATGATGGCTTGGGGTGCCGGGCAGGTTTCCCTGCTGACTCGTTGGAGTGCCGGGCGGCATCATGTTCAGGAGAGCTGTACCATGCTCAGCCCTAGCCGCAGCAATCCTCTCCATGAGGGTGCCGTTTGTGGCAGGGCGGCCAGGGGTCCCGAACGGAGACTGTACAGGTGGTGTAGCCATTGGAGTCATGCCCCTCGGTGTGTGCATGCTCTGCGAGGGGCTTCCATGCATCTGCTCAAATCGAGCAGGCTCTCCAAAGATGCGGCCGAACGTCTGCGGGTCTCCCCGCGGCTCAGGCATCTCAGCTCCGAGTCCGTTTATAGGCAGGTTTCCCTGCATGGCCTGACGATTTCGCGTCGCCATGGCGGACATTGCTCCCTGGCCTGCAGCCCAGGGGTCCTGCTGATATAACCTATCCGCCAGTTGCTCCACCTGTTCAGGGTTCAGAGCGGCCGCTATCTGGTCCAAATCCGAGGTGCTGATGGCCTGCCAAGACACGGCGCTAGGCCCTTGGCTTGGGGCGCGGCTTGGAGCCGCGCTCCCGGCCTCACTCTCGGTGATCATGAAGATCTGGTGGACCTCAGGCTGGTTTCCCAGCTTGGTGGGACTGTAGTGGTCCCCAACCTCCCTGTGGAGGTAGACCATGGGAGGGTCGACGCCCTCTTGGTCTCGGGACCATTGGTATTTGACGCTGGCACTGCCAACGTCAGCCCACCTGTCAGGGGCAGACATCACGGAAATGGTGACTCGCGCCCGGCGATTCCCCAGATACTCTGGATTACGCCAGTGCTTTCCCGTGGCCAGGTCCTCTACATGGGAAGTGTAGTACGGTTCGATGATACCGTTGTTTCCGTCGGACAAGAGGACTCCGTTATCGGACCAACAGAACTTCATGCCATCTTGCATGGCCTTGTGCCAATCTACGAAGATGATGATGTCTGAGTCTGGGTCCCACCCACTGTTCACGGCACGACGGCGGACCGTCGGCACGAAGTGGATGTGCGACCGGCCTGTCCCCTGTTTCTTCATGTTGTGCTCAGGTCTACAGGACAAGCCGTGCCACATAATGCCTTCGAAGGCATGCCACCGAGTGCCATGCATGGCGACTTCGGGGTACGGGGCCGGTCTCCCGGCAGGTTGGTCGCACAGTACAATATAGTTGTACAGCGACCATGGAGCTTTCAATGTCCATGAATGCCCCTGAGAGGCGCGGATGAAGATCTCGGGCTCACCGGAGTCCCGCATTAACACCTTGAACTGAAGGCGCTGATTTTCTTCTCCGTCTGGTTCACGGACATGAACCACTTCCATCATGATGGCTGCCAGTTGGTCAACCGTGCGAGCATATAGGTTCGCATTGATGACTTTGGCCTCGTCATATCTTGGATTATACCCATCGTGTCTCGATTTTCCTGTGTTCCACGGATAATCATTCACGAGCTCCCTGAGGTTAAACCAGCCATCATGATCATCGAAGGAAGCCAGGTCCCACACAGGATTGTGGTTTGTCTGGCGCATGTCTGCATATCCTGCTGAGAGCTTTACTCAGCTGTTTGAGAGTGTGATTGGATGTAGGAAGGATGTTAGCTCGCCTGCATTTCTTCATGAATGCCTCATCCACCGAACGTATCGGTGGGAGCTTCCGCAGAGCAAGTCTATCCCTGATCACACTCGGAGTCCCACTGGTGAAGGACGTGTCCCCTGGGTGGTGCAGCTGATCCACGGGCGGGTTTCCCCGCATAGGAGCCTCTGTCGCTGAAGAGGCTGCGGCTCCTGAAGAGGAGGAAGCTGCAGCGGCAGCGCCTGGCGGGTTTCCCCGCGGTGATCCGCGACTGGCGCTGCCCCTAATCGTCGGCGCCCAGGTACCCCTAGACATAGCACCTTCGTCGGACCTTTTGGAGCGGGCCGCCGCAGGCGAAGCTGGCGCAGGGGCATGCCCGGTGCGCTCGAAAGCTGCCGCCCTTTTAGCAATGGAGCTGCTGCGACTAGGCGGGCGTCTCCGTTCCCCCACAGGGTCCTGAGGTTGCTGCTTGGGCTCAGACGCTTGTGCAGGAATTGCGCCAATCGGCGGTCTCGGAGTTGCAGAGCGAGGCGCCTCCATCTGCACATCTGGCCCAGGATCCTGAGAGCGTGCCTTCGGTTTCACCTCCGAAGACGACTTCGGTGCCGGGGTTTCACTCTTAGCCTTCGAAAGTAGTGGGAGCGGGGGTTTCCTAGCCCCCTTCATGTAAATCTTGTTGGAATCCTCCAACATCTTGCGAGTTGCCTCGCGTGCGCGTTCGTCTGCTACCCGCATACGTTCCTCGTCCTCCGCCACACGTTGGGCCTTCTGTTCATCCTTGGGTGCCAGTTCTGGTTGTTGGGACTGACTAGAAACGCCGGGCGAGTTTCCTCGCATACCGGGAAGACTAAAGAGCGCGTCTTTCTCTTCCTGGGTCATGGGCACCAGTCCTCCCCTTGGAACCGGGGTAGACTTCTCCTCTTCCGGTTTCGGATCCAAGTGGCCCAGGATCCCGAGACGACGACTCACTTCTGCGATCTCGTCCTGTGTCATCGGGATAAGTGGCGGATGGCCCTCTTTATGAGGGGTTTTGCCCCTGTTTGGGCTCAGACCTTCATTGTTGCCGACGGGGCATCCCGGCCTGTGGTTCTGGAACGGCTCGGAACAAGGTCCGCGAGCTGCTTGAGGCCTATACTGCTTGCGAGCCGCGATGATGTTTCGCAGCTGGGTCCGCACTTCTTCAATTTCAGGGCGGCGGACGTTTGTTGCAAGCTGATAGCCTCCGCGGATGGCTTTACCCTCAGCGTCCCTATAGGCAGGGTTGCCCTTGCCGAAGGCCGAGCGTTCCCCTTTTCGGCGTCTTGGGTCATTATACGGAAGCAGCTGGCCTCCTCGCCTGAAAGCGTGTTCTTTCGGGCCAGCTTGCCTCCACTCACGAGGAAGCCGAGCCTGTGGGTGTGGCTCTCCTCTGACGCGCGTATGGGAGCGGGACCTACCAGCGTTCTCATCAGAAGAGGCCGCCGAAGCAGCCTGAGTGGTAGCCGGCGGAGGCGCCTGCGGAGGCTCCTGTGCGATCCCAAGTGGATCGGCCAATAGAGGCAGGTTTCCCTGCTGGCTGGAGCTCGGCTCAAATGGCGCTTGTGCCGATGGTGATGGTGCTTCAGGCTCGTCAGGATCAAAGTCAACCTCTTCCTCACCATTGACTTCCATCATGAGGACTGTAACTTCATCCTCATCTAGCCCGCAACCATCGCCTTCTTCTTCTTCTGATGTGGAACTACCAATGATGATGGCCATTGGCGCAGCCGGGACAGGCAGGTTTCCCTGCATAGCCGGCATCTGTGCGTCGCTCGGCTGTCCCGGGGTAGGCGGCGCGGTTGTCGGCTCAGGCTCGTTGCCGAGCACAGGCTGCCCGGCAATGTTGCGCATGGCCGTGTGGTTTGGCCACAGTCCCACCGCCTGGAGACCCCATCCTGGCGGAGGAAGATCATGACCGCGCATGGCGATAGCCATTTCCAGAGCATTGCGCCATCTACCGCGGGAGTATATCAGGTGTCTCTGCACGTCCTCAGGATGCACGCTGTCAATGAGAGTCAGAGCTGCCAACAGTAACTCCGAGCTACCGCAGGCGTCGGTATCCTGCAGCATCATGATGTCAGCTTCGATGTCCTCTTGACTCTCGGGATAAGCGGTGATAAGTATCTCATGCATCCTCATGAGGGTTTGCAGGAGAGTACGTGGTCCGTATTCGCCTGGAGCAAGCGAACCAGGGGGTACAAATGGGATCTCTGGTTCACCTGCAATGAAAGCTTGAACGAACGCCTGAGACTCCATATCTATTAGGTCTTCATCAGTTTGGGGATAGTCTCCCATCAAGGTAGGCCTGTTTCCAGGCGGGGGTTCAGGTGGAGGTTGGAGGTTGCGTTCAAGCTCGGAAGGCGAGGCCTCCACAGTGATGTCCTCGTCACTGCTTTCGTAAGCCATGATGTTGCCTGGGTTCCCGAACATCCAGTCGAAGAAAGAAAGAGGCTGGTTTCCCAGCGTACCGTGATCCACGGGAGTGAGCTCGTTGTTTCCAATAACGAACCGGCGGACGTACTCGAGGTAGTACGCGTACAGTCCATGACCATACGCCTCGAGCTCGTCGACGTTGTCCATGCAACTGACCCAAGTGTAAAATATCTGCTCCATGGCTTCAAAATCCTGGAGGCTCAGATATTCGATGAATGGTTCACTTGAGCCAAAATGGACTTCGGTCGACCTGCCCTTTCCATTTCCCTTCGCTGGACAATCTCGCACAAGATGGTCGGTGCTGTCGCACTCATGGCACTTAAGAACCTGGCCGTCTCTACCTCGCGGGTTTCCCCGCCTACCCTTGCCTTTTCCTGAGGTCTCTCTACGG
The DNA here is from genome assembly GCA_963575745.1 of Prorocentrum cordatum. Taxonomy (NCBI): domain Eukaryota; class Dinophyceae; order Prorocentrales; family Prorocentraceae; genus Prorocentrum; species Prorocentrum cordatum. Next base: position 799,458 of record CAUYUJ010016493.1, on the reverse strand, counting down.
CCCTTGCCACGGCCCTTTCCCCCAAAGAATATCTCATCATGTTGTTCATCTGAGAGCCTCTGGAGAAATGCCGTGATGCCTCGTCCGTTCAACCTCCGACGACCTCGTTTACCTTTACCTTTTCCCTTAAAACTCCTCCGTATCCTCCTCCTAACACGACGCACTGGCTTTCGTGTGAACCTCCTCCACCTCCGTTTGGCCTGTTGTAATAACCAGAACAAATGTTCAGCACGCTGATTGTCATTATCCATATTCATAATATCTGACCAATCTAAAGCTTCAGCACCGTCTGATGATATAGTATCTGTGTCTGTGCCGGAGTCGAAATCCTCGTCTCCCAAGTAGGTGGATACACCGTCGGTTAGGGGGTTTGATTCACCCCATAAGGAACGGTGTGGTTGTGGTTCTCTAGAAGGAGGGCTGGTTGCCCAGCTTGGTTGTGATCGATCTCCTGCTAGTAGAGCAGTGGATTCTCCAGGATCATCGGCCCATATGCTTGAGGGCCCGTTCCCAGTCTGGGCTTCAGTAGTCAAGGTAGTGTAGAAATTTCCACTACCAGATCCCCTTCCCCTTCCAAACACAGATCCTACATTGCCAGGAGACCGTTCAGATAGGTGGCCTATCGAACGCATCCTCTCCAGCAATTCATCATGCTGTTGTTGTGTTCGGGGCATTTGGTGATTGAGTGGCTGTAAGAGTTGCATGGCTCGCTGGTTGCCGACGCCTAAGGCGCGGAACAAGATCGTGGTTAGTAGTTGGAAGTTGGGAAGGTCCAATCCCACCGACTGTGCCTCAAGTCGGGCCATTTCGAATCGGGTAAGGGTGACATCGATTCGTTCCCCGTGAGGCACGTGGAAGTCGATGAGTTGTGTGCCGGAAGTGAGCTGGCGCTCATCTTCCAGGCGCTCGAACTTCATGCTTAAGAGGAACATGATGTAGGTCACTGGGTCGGTGTGGACCCCATCGATGTCAGCACCATAATTTATGATGTCAGGCGGTACGCTCATGGCGAGTGTCCTCGCTAGGCCACCTAGGCCGCGTTGTATGGCGGCCGCTTGGGCCTGTGGCGTCATACGTCCGCTTGTGACGTTGAGCCATGCGTTGACCTCATAAACTTACTCGCGGAAAGGTACGTTGCCTTGAGGGTCCCAATATGGGCCATGTGTTTGCCCATCGGTGCTGTTGTCTCCACGACGCATGTGTCCGATTGCTGCCCCCAGCGCGAACCATATGATAGCGAAGATAACCAGCCCAAGGCTGTGTAGATAAGGGCGGTTATTAGGCGCGTTGCCGCGCTGGGGTAGCGCCTTGTCGAGTCTTCGAGGCGCTCTATCTGGCGGATCTCTCCGCCCATGCTTCAGGTATTGCGCTTTTGGCTCGTTGCCGAGCGGTTGGTAATAGCGCAATGATGAAGCGTATATGGTACCGATATCGTTGTCTAGACGTCGTGCCTCTCGTGTCGCTTCTTGCTCTTGGATAGATCCTCGTAAACGTACTGGGAGTGATAGCGCAGGGTGGTAGGTGGTCACGAAGATCGTGCCGAAGAGTATGAGGCTAAGAAGAGCAAGAGCTGACCACACGAGAGTGCGGCCAGCTCCGCTACCAAGTCGAAAGTGAGCCTGGTAACTCAAATAGCATCCGATTCCGTAGACATCGGATGGCAAATAGCGTCCGGTATCGTACTGACGTGGTTCAGTAAGAGGAATGGACGGATAAGATAGGATAAGATCGATGTATCGGTCTTTCCAGCACATAGCGAACACTCGCGGTGTCCGGGCAAATAGGGCGCGCGTGCCTTGAGCCAAAGGCAACGGCGCGCGAGCTATGCTCCCGATACTATAACATCTCCCAAAGAGCTACCCTTAAAGTAAGACGACCCAAGAGGCCTCCAACATCGCCCCCCGGCCTGGAAAGGGGCCGCAATGGGGGAATCCGAAGAAATCCCAAGAGCACTTTCCCCAAAGATGGCCCTCGAGACCGCAAGCAGGTCCTCCCCAGAGGCACAAAATAGGCCCCCGGAGGCTCCGAAGACGCCCCCAGCATGCCTCAAGAGGCCCCCGAGAAGCCTCGAAAGGGCCTTCAACATGCACCCAAGAGGCCTGCCAAGAGGCTTGTCGAATGTCTCTGGTCCACGACACTGGCACGATGGCGGGGTGGGCCGAAAGCCACTAGATCCGCCGCCCCGGGTGATTCATCACAGGGGTGCATGGCGTGCTAGACGTCTGGAAGGTCTTTTTGGTTCTTTTCTGAAGAACTCCCCCTGGGGCTTCGACCCGGGCCGCCGGTCACCCGGAAAAGGTGAGAGGCAGTGGTTTTCCGCCCGACATGGCTCCAAGATGGCCTCCAAGACGGCCAAGATGGCCTCCAAGATGTTTCCAAGATGCCTCCAAGATGGCCAAGATGACCCAAGATGGCCTCCAAGACCGTCCCGAAACGCCTCCAAGGCAGCCCAAGATGTCCTCAAGACGGCCCCAGAGGCCTCTAAAACGCCACAGGTGGAGGCCAGACTCCTCGACTTTCGCACGTCTCCCAACGACTTTAGCGCTCTCGCCGCTTCGGGCTCCCGACGCTCCCCGACGCTCCCGGACGGGCGCGTAGCCCCCGAGATGGCCCCAAGGCAGCCCAGGATGCCCGAGGGGGCCCCAAGACGGCCCAAGAGGCCCCCGAGAGGCCCCCAAGACGGCCCCATCAACCTCCAAGACGACCCTCAAGCGCCCGGCGAGGGGCCCTGCGACTGCCCAGGAAGGGCCCAGGACGGCCTCCGAAGGCCAGGAGGCGGCCCCTCCGTGGCGATTGGCTCCCAGAAAGCCTCCCCGGGGGGCCCCCAGACGGCCTCAAGAGACCTCCTCCTCCTCCTCCTCCTCCTCCTCCTCCTCCCCTCCTCCTCCTCCTCCCCTCCTCCTCCTCCTCCTCCGCCTCCTCCGCCTCCTCCCCTTCCTCCTCCTCCTCCTCCGCCTCCTCCTCCGCCTCCTCCTCCTCCTCCGCCTCCGCCTCCGCCTCCGCCTCCTCCTCCGCCTCCGCCTCCTCCTCCTCCTCCTCCTCCTCCTCCTCCTCCTCCTCCTCCTCCTCCTCCTCCTCCTCCTCCTCTCTCTCCTTCTGTTATTCTCTCTCTCTCTGTCTCCTCCTCCTTGCTCTTCCTCTCCCCAGTGTTCCCCGTAAGGGGTTTCTACAACGGCTGGGGGAGCACATCATCCAACAGCTTTGCCAGACTTCGGCCCAACGTTTGGCCGCGTGGGCGTTTCCAAGAGGCAGGGGGCGGCGATGGTTCGCCGTAGGTGTCTTCGGTCCGTCGCCCCCTGTTGCTTGCCACAAGGGTGCGCTGCGTGTTAGATGTTCGGAAGTGCCCAATGGGGTCTCGACCGATCGCGCCGGCCAGTCGGGGAGCTCAGAGTGGCTCGGGAGAGTTCGTCACCCAGGGGTCTTCCCGCGCAACGCGGTGTCAAGATGGCCCCCAAGATGATTCCACGACGGCCAAGATGGTCTCCAAGACGGTCCCAAGACGACCAAGATGGCCTCAAGGACGGCCCGAACGGCCCCCAAGACGCTCCAAGAGGGCTCCAAGAGGACCTCCAGGAGGCCAACATCATTGATTCCCAACGGTCTGAACATGATTTTAGCGTTCTCGTCTTTTCGACGCTACAAGACGGCCCTATAAGCACCAAAGGTCGCCCCCAGGCGGCCCAAGAGGCCCCCAAGTGGCCAGCAAGACGGCCCCACGAGGGCACCGAGACGACCCTCAAGCGCCCAATGAGGCACCCATGACTGTCCATAGAAGGCTCCAAGACGGCCTCCGAAGGCCAAGAGGCCGCCCAGGGGCTCCTAGAGGCCCCCAAGAGGCTCCCAAGAGGCCCCCAAGAGGCCCCCGAGAGGCCCCCAAGGGGCCCCCGAGAGGCCCCCAAGGGGCCCCCAAGGGGCCCCCAAGAGGCCCCAGGAGGCCCCCACGAGGCCCCACGATGCCCCCGAGAGGCCCCTCAGAGGCTCCCAAGAGGCTCTGTTGAAACTCCCCAAGGGGGTCCATAACGGTTGGGGAACGCCTAGTCCAATAGCTTGTCCAGACTTCGGCCCAAACGTGTGGCCAAATAGGCGTAGCCTAAAAGGCAGGGGGCGGCGGTGACTCGCCGTGGGCGCCTTCGATGGCTTCGCTCCGCGCCAAGAACGGCGCCGTCGCCTGCAGCAGAGGCCGCGGCGGTACTCGAATTGGGGAGGCGAGCGCGAGCCTTGTATCAGGCCCGACAGGTCGCAGAGCGGCGCCCGGGGAAGGCCCCCGAGCGGCGCCCTGCAGCCTGCGAGGGCCTTCACGCTGCGGACGAACGAAGGGCCGGGACTCATGGGTCCCCGCTCCAGGTCATGCCGCAACCCGCGCGCCGCCTCGGGGGAGGTCCAGCGGTCGCCTAGCATCATCCACCAGAAGACTGGCCGATGCCGACGTCGCCAGCGCGCATGATGTTGGGGCCGTCGCCCAACTTCTTCGCCACGCTGGCCTGGGCCGGGCCCTTGGCGGCGACCTCCGCGCGGTCCTGGTCCATCTTCTCCTTGAGCGCCTTGAGCGCGGGGTCGGCCTCGATCCTCTCCTGACGGGCCTGGGCGCGCTTGGCGTCCTCGACCTCCTTCTTGTACCAGGGCTTCGCGTCCACGATCTTGCCCACGTGCTCCTGGAAGTCGAAGGTGACCGCGTCCAGCAGCACCAGGCACGCCCCGCCCTCCTCGGAGGCGTCCGCCCAGCCCATCACGCGCAGCAACGCGGTGGCGCCGGGCACCTCGGTGATGGACTCGGAGATCTTCTTGTTGGAGAGGCGGATCTTGCGGAACTTCTCGTCGCGGGGATTCCGCACCACGTTCCTGGTGAGCTTCTCGATGAGCTCCAGGGTCTCCTCCCACTTGTCCAGGGGCAGGCTCCGCAGGGCCCTCTCGTACTCCGACAGCGCCTCAGCCGCGCGGGAGTTGGCGCCCGGCGCGTACCCCGCGTAGCCCATGGCCGCTGGGACGCGCGTGGGCGTGGAAGGGCTGCTGCAGATGTCCGGGTTCTGCGGGGCCGCCGCGCGCTGGTTTCGAATTGCTATGGGCCAAAAGTATGGCCACGGAGGACGGCGAGGAGGATGAGGGCATGACCGCGCAGCGAGTGGGCCCTCGTGCCAATTTTACTGGCGTTCCCCGATGGGACGCTTTGCGAAGTGCACCTGAGGGAACGGGTACCAAGTGCGTCCGAGGGCGTCCAGAAGGCGTCCAGAGGCGACGTGCCACTCGACAGGTGCCCTCAGGAGAAGCAGCAGGAGGAGTGGCTGGATGGGGAGGAGGAGCTGGAGGCGGAGGAAGAGCAGCGAGTATGTTCGCGACAGGCACAACACAACGCTGGAGAGAATGTCAGAACATCGAGGCCTGGGCTCGCATCCGGCTCTTACCGTGACTTGCGCAAGCGATGGGAAAAAGTGCCTCGGAGGCCAGTCCTCGGACGCGAGCGAGGGGGGGAAGTGAGAAGGAGGAGGCCTGCTCAGAAGGTTCGCAAGTCCCGAGGCCTTCTGAGACGTTCTCCACATATGCTTGCCCTACAGGAGTCCTAGCTCATCATAAGCAACAGGTCTTTAGCACCCACCCCCTTTTCCAATTGCATCCCCCCTTATTTCCAATGACCCCCCCCTCCCCCCCTCCTTTTTCCAATGACCCCTCCCCTTATTTCCAATGCTTGCTTGCTTGCGCGCTTGCTTGCGCGCTTGCACGCTTGCTTGCACGTTTGCTTGCTTGCTGAGTTGCGGATTCCAAGCATGTTTGATTCCTCTGATTCCTTGATTTGAGTCGTCTACTTTATCTGGAGTCAACGCTGGCAGATATTTTCTAAGCCTTCCTTCCCAGGGTACAGAAAACAACTCATCAGAAGGCGCGAGGGCTTCTGAGAAGCCCCACCGCCTTCTGAAAAGGCCCTCTCCTTCTCATTTCCCCCCCTCGCTCGCCGCCGAGGCCCAGCCGAGGCAGGGCACTGCGTGCGAAGGCCCGCGCCACCAGACCGGCCGGGATTCGGGGCCCGAGTGCGGGCCCTCGCGTCGAGGGCATGCCATACGTCTGTCATCCGCCACCGTGCCTCTGGCACACTGTGGAGTGCCCCCAGGCTCTTGATGGCTCTCGCTACAGGCCTCAGAAGAAACTAGCGAACTCTCATGCCACATTCATGGGTCAATGCCTCCCCCAATGATCGATGTTGGCGGTGGGTTGGATGAGTTGCACTTCGACCGCAGTCTTCCCCGCGCGTGCCAACTTTGAGTTTTTGGGGGCGGGGGGGCGTCCACTAATTGTATCCCTACCGTATCACTTGCCTCCGCTCGGACGTCCCCTTTTTCGGTTTCGTGCGTGCTCTTTTGCCTCGATGGTCGAGGATGCTCCTCAATGGCCCTCGCCGAGGAAAAAAGCCGCACACGTCCGAGCGACGCCAAGATCGGGACCCTGGCAAGCTCGGAACAACGCTTGGGGCCGCCCCCCCCGTGGGGGCCGCCGGGGGCTTGGTCACGCGGCTGCTCTCCCGCGGCCCGCGAGCTGCACTTGGTGACTCCAGGCCTTCCGCATACCCGAATATTGCCCCAGGGTCCCGTCTCGGGGCCCTGCTGGAGGTAGCTTCAGGTCGGGCATGTCCCCCTACAGGCAGATTTTCAAACATAGTCGAAACATATAACCAAGAAATCGTCCCCAGACTATTTTTAAACTATTTTTGAATGTTCCTCCTGTGGAGGGACAGGCCCGACTCGAAGGTAGCCGGGACCACCTTGGGGGCTCTGGTGGGCTCGAGGACCTCGAACCGTCCCAACGTGATGCGGGCGCCGACCTCGAGCAGTGGCCCTGTGTGGTGTTATCCAGTTGGGGGCTCTATCGTATGGGATTCATCGTGGGGGACCCCATGGTGCGTGACCCTCTCGTGTGGGGCCCTCTTGTGCGGGGCCCCACCGCGTGGGGCCCGATCGTGCGGGGACCCCACCGTCGTGGGGCGCCACCGTGTGGGGCCCCGCCGTGTGTGTCCCGATCGCGTGGGACTCGATCAGTGTGGGGCCCAAATCGGGTGAGACCCCCCGTCATGCGGGACCCAAATGACAGGGCCCTGTCGAGATCGGGGCGGTCACAGCCGACAGCGTAGACCCAAACCCCGCCAAGTCGGGGCAATGCATGCGGCGGCAACTGCGAGCCTTCAAGCGCAAAAGGCTGCTGGGGGGGTCGAAGGCCTTCGTATGATTTCAGCATTCGGTTGAAATAGAAGCCTCCTGACGCTCGGCTCAGTGGTGGTGGTGGTGGTTTTCATAAGGAGCCTCGCTCCAAGACGGCCCCCGCGGCCCCCACGAAGGGCCCAGCAGGCCTCCGATACGGTCCCGAGTAGAGCCCGGCAGAGGGCCCGCGAAGTGGCCCAAAGAAGATCGTTGGGAATCCGCCCCGAAGATGGGCGCAGCACAGTTGGGGCTCGACCACAAGAGAAACCTTCCACAAGAACCCCCCATCGCAAAACCATCGAAACCCAAGAAACTCGGGGCACCCTGGAGGCAAGCAGGGTGTTTCTTGGCATAGGTATCCACTGTAGCTGGGACCCCGCCCCGAAGATGGGCCTAGCATCCCTCAGGGTCCGCCCGCCCGACCCGCTCGTTAGGGTCCGACCACTCCTCCTCCTCCTCCTCCTCCTCCTCCTCCTCCCCTCCTCCTCCTCCTCCTCCCCTCCTCCTCCTCCTCCTCCTCCTCTTCCCCCTCCTCCTCCTCCTCCTGCTCCTCCTCCGCCTCCTCCTCCGCCTCCGTCTCCGCCTCCTCCTCCTCCTCCTCCTCTTCTTCCTCTTCTTCCTCCTCCTCCTCCTCCTCCTCCTCCTCCTCCTCCTCCTCTCCTCCTCCTCCTCCGCTCCTCCTCCTCCTCCTCCTCCTCCTCCTCCTCCTCCCCCTCCTCCCTCCTCCTCCTCCTCCTCCTCCTCCTCCTCCTCCTCCTCCTCCTCCTCCTCCTCCTCCTCCTCCTCCTCCTCCTCCTCCTCCTCCTCCTCCTCCTCCCCCCCTCCTCCTCGTCGTCCTCGTCGTCCTCCTCCTCCTCCTCCTCCTCCTCCTCCTCCTCCTCCTCCTCCTCCTCCTCCTCCTCCTCCTCCTCCTCCAGTCCCCACCCCGGAGGCGCCCGAAAGGCCCCCGGTTCGCTCCGAGATGTGGCCTTCTGGGCGCGTGCGAGAAGCGGACGCCGCGAGGCCCCCCGAGAGGCCCATGACCCGGGAAGCCGCGGCACTCCCAGCCGTGTGATCCCGACACCCCCCCGCGGAGGACCTCCAGGGGCACGGCTGCGAGTACATTGTGGGCTCCAGTCCGACCCTCCTCCTCCTCCTCTTCCTCCTCCTCCTCCTCCTCCTCCTCCTCATCATCATCATCATCATCATCACCATCACCATCACCATCACCATCACCATCACCATCATCATCATCATCATCATCATCATCATCATCATCATCATCATCATCATCATCATCATCGGCATCGGCATCGGCATCGGCATCATCGGCATCATCAGCATCAGCATCATCAGCATCAGCATCAACATCATCATCAGCATCATCATCATCCATCATCCTCATCATCCTCATCCTCATCCTCATCCTCATCATCATCATCATCATCATCATCATCATCATCATCATCATCATCATCATCGTCATCACCACCATCATCACCATCATCATTCTCCTTACCCCCTACTCCCCCGCCCTCTTCCTTCCAGCTTTCTCACTCCTCCTCCTCCTCCTCCGCCTCCTCCTCACCCTCCTTCCCCCCCTCCTCCCCCTTCCCTTCCTTCCCGCTTTCTCATTCCTCCTCCTCCTCCTCCTCGCCTTGCTGCGCCCATGGCCCGCAACACAGGTACAGCGGCGAGGTGGGCCAGAAGCAGCTGGATCCGCCCCCGCCCCGACCCCCCTGGTGCTTGCCGCAGGTGGCCTTGGCGTGCCGGTCTGGTTTCGTACTTTTGCGACCTCTTCCATAAGGTCACCAGCGGCCTCTGGCTCAGCCCGCCGGCTACCTGGAGAGAACCTCCAGACTACAATTAGGTCGGGCCTGTCCCCCATTCAGGGGGATTTTGAGCGAAAAATGAAACAGACCCCAAACATACACGAAACATATTCAAAAATTGTCAGAACATCGTCCCTGGACTATTTTTTGACTATTTTTGAATATTCCCCCTGTAGAAGGACAGGCCCGACTTAAGACTACAATGAACCTTCCTCCGCCTGCAAGACGCTCAAGATGGTCCTCAAGACGGCCTCCAACACGGCCAGGATGGCCTCCAGGGCGGTCCCAAGACGCCTCCAGGACAGCCCAAGATGCCCTCCATACGGTCCAGGAGGCCCGCAAGACGCGCCAAGAGGGCTCCACCATGACCTCTCGGATGCCCAAACCACGAATTCCCAAACAGTGCTTGCACTTGGGGGTCCTGACTTTGTTTGCTCCAGTTTTCTCGACGTTGGCGCCGCGCCTCGTTGGTGCCCACTGGGCAAGCTTCCTGAGCTTTCGCCTCGTCCGCGCCCGTGCCCGCTCGTGGGCGCCCCGTGCTCCGGGTGGGCTTCCCAAGGATTCGCCGCATTGGCGCCCGTGCCCGCTCGTGGGCGCCCCGTGGGCGCTCCGTGCCTCGGGGTGGGCTTCCCAGGGACTCCTCGCGTCGGCGCCCGTGCCCGCTCCTGGGCGCCCCGTGCGCCGGGTGGGCTTCCCGAGATCTCCCCGCGTTGGCGCCCGTGCCCGCTCGTGGGCGTCCCGTGAGCGCCCCGTGCGCTTGCACCGCACGGCTTGCGCAGCACAGCTTGCACCACACAGCGTGTGACGCATAGCCCACACCACGTGGCTCACACCACTTCCGCCGACCCTGTCGGCGTGTGGAAGACGCTCTTCCGTTCGTCGTCGTCGTCGTCGTCGTCGTCGTCGTCGCCGTCGCCGTCGCCGTCGCCGTCGCTGCCGCCGCTCCCCCCCCCCAATCCCTGGGCCCTCCTCTTCAAGCGCGCCAGCCAAATCGAAATTGAGCAACGTCGTAGTTGAGTCGAAGTGGGGCCCCTTTCCTTTGATCCCTTCCCCGGCGGATGGGGGGTCCCAAAGGGGTTGCCGAGGGGGGGTTCGGGGGAGGGCCTCGGGTCAGAATGCCATTCTCCCCCGGGGTTCCAAAGGCCCCAAAAACCCTAAGACGGGCAAAGAGTGCCCCTAGAGGCCTCCAAGCGCGAATCACGGACTTATCCGTCCTATACGCCACAGATGGCCTCCAGACGGTCCAAGACACCTCCCAGACGCTTTACGAGGCCTCCAAGAGCTCTCCGAAAGTGGGCCCCAAGTTTTGTTTTCAAAGATTTTGGTGTTCTCGCCTTCTCGGCTCCCCGACACTCCAAGAAAGCCCAAGAGGCCTCCACGATCGACCCAAGGTAGCCCCATATGTCTCCAAGAGGGCCAAATCGACCCAAGAGGGCCCCCAGACAGCCCAAGAGGCCTCCAAAACGGCCCAAACGGCCCCTAAGACGGCTCCCAGAGCCTGCCCACACAGGAGTTTTGGAACCTTCGGCCCCGGAGCCTCCCAGGAGACCCCAACAGGTTTCGAAAGACCACCCAAGAGGCCCCCTCGAAGCCCCCACCAAGTCCCCAGGAAGCTCTAATAGGCCCTCAGGAGGCTCCCAAGAGACCCAAGATGCTCCGGAAGATCCAAGAGCCCACCTCTCCTCGTCCACCTGTTCCATCTCCCTGTCCTCCTCGCATACAGGGTCGGCGGCATTGTCCGTAAACCTTTCGCAATAGCAGATGCAACATAACTTGCATCATGCACACGCAGCTCTCTGTCTGTCTCTCTCTCTCTCTCTTTCTCTCTCTCTCTCTCTATATATATATATAAGTTTCGATTGCAACATATGCTGTTTTCTACAATATATGCGGTGCACTCTGGGTGGTGCAGTCAATGTGGTGCAATCTAGGTAGTGCATTTGGTTTTCTACAAACGAGTTGACACATTCCACGCTCTTGCAAACATCCCACCCGCCCACCCGCAACTTGGCTTGCAAAACCCATGCGGCGGCGATTGCGATGAGTGCTTGGCGCTTGGCTGGTGCATCTTTGCGGCCGCGCCAGCCCTCGCATGTGCGCGCGCAGTGGCCAGCTAGTTTGGCGCGACCGACGCGGCCGCGGTGGCGCTGACCGCTGGGCGCATCCCAGCGGGCACTTCAGTGCGAATCGGCGACTTGAGCGGGCGCGGTATCGTGGCAGCGTTGACGGTAGACGCGATGATGAGAGTGGCGATGGTGACGAAGGTCGCGATGACGACGGCACGGCCAATGACGGCGCCGATGCTGATCACAACGACGACGATGACGGCGCCCTCGCGTCGGTGATGAAAATTTTGAAAGAAGTTCGACATGTGCGCGCGGCCGACCCGTGAGAGTAGCTGCATCGTATTATTTGACAAGTACTGTGCCCCCCCAGCACGCGCGCAAGGAGGTTCGAATGATTTCGGCATGCCGCGCGAGAGGCCCGTTCGGCAGAATCCAATGACAAACGACAATGTTGAACAACCAATGGTTTTCTGGTGGATTCGCAAGAGCCCGCGCAATTTTTTTGAAAACTGATGTTGCGAAACCATTTTTTCATTCTCTTTGGACACTCGTTTTTTCCCTAATCAGTGCTTGCACTGAAGGGGTCCTCGCGGAAGTTGAAGGATTTTGGGAAAATTTCCCGCCCATTTTGGTCGCACGCTGGGTTCCCGGGTTCCTGGTTCCTGGGTTCCCACTTCCGGGTTCGAAGCCGATTTCGGAGGGCGGCGAAATTACCGGATTCACAGGTTCCTGGTCGATCTTCTTATCGATCGGTCTCACCACCGATCTCATTGCCCACTTCTCTATCGATCCATCGATCTCACAATCGATCTCACTATCGATCTCACTATCGATCTCACAAGCGATCTCACTAGAGATCGCATGAGCGATCTCGCGGTCAATCTCACTATCGATCTCATTGAATCGATTTCACTCTCGGTCTCACGATCGACCTTACAATCGTCCTCGCTATCGATTCCATTATCGATCTCATTATCGATCTCACAATCGATCTCAAGATCCATATCATTTTTTTTCAAATCATCCACTGATTGGGGTTTTCTCATGTGCAGTGGAATTCTTACGAAACCGAATGTTTCTGACATATTTCGGCACGCGCGTGCGACGACGCGCGCGCGTGCACTTCGTCCCGTTTTTTTGCAAGGGATTCTCGCGACAGCACGCGCGCAAGGGCGTTGGAACGATTTCCTGATGCGCGCGCGCAGCCCGTCTGGTAGTATTTTATGAGCATGTTTTTTTTTTCTGCGACTATGCAGCAACGCATCCCCAGAAGCAATCGTGTGGTCCCTTGGTTTGCCATGTGCAGCACACAATCGCCGATGCGTGAAGCTGCGGAGGGACAAAACTGGAAGACCCAGCCAACAAGAACCGCACCTCCACTTCTGGGAGTTCTAGTTTCAAAAAGGCTTTACAGAGACAGCGGGTCGCATGGACAGCAGCAGCACCAGCAGAGAAAGGGAAGCAGGCGGCAGGTAGTAGTATTTGATGACAATGTTGAAAAACCTATGGTTTTCTTGAGACTTCGCAGGAGCGCGCGTGCAAGTTTTAGTTGGAAGCCCGTTGTGCGAAACCAGGTGTGCTTTATATGCTTTCGGGACACTCGATTTTGAAATCCTTACGACACTCAAGGTTGTTGAAAGATTTCGGCATGCGCGCGCGACGACGCGCGCGTGCACTTCGTCACATTTTTCCGAGGGATTCAGACAAACTGATTATTTCTGATAAGCGAATGTGCGCGCATAGTATTTTTCGCAGCGGGTGTGGGGGGGAGATGCCAGCCCCCCTTGGGATGGTGTGAATTTGGACTTAGGATCGACGATTGGGCATAATCATATGTAACACATCCCCAGGGGGTGCCGATAAGTCAGGCCTCGGGAGGGTGGTGGAGCTTATTCTCTTTCGAGAAAGGAGAACCAACGTGGTGCGTTGCGCACAGCAGTGCAAAGCAATGCAACGCAATGCGAATCAATGGTAACCAGTGAAACCCAGTGCAAAGCAATGGAAAGCAATGGAAAGTAATGCAACACAATGCCAAGCGATGCAACGTAAGGGACAGTAATGCGAAGCAGCGCAAAGCAGAACAAACTCATGCGATTGCAATGCCATGCAACGCAATGCAAAGCTATGCAGTGCAAAGTGCGAACTTCGCACACTCAAGATCGTGACCAAGAACGGCGGCGACGGGCGCCGATCACAAGGCCCAATTCCTTAGAAGAGAAACACATACCCGAAGTGCAAGCACTGTTTGGGGAATGTAAGTTACTCTGCTCAGCTTTCGCCACGTAACTCGCACACCACAACTTGCATCACACACACACCCTACACGGCAGAGCTTACATCCTATAGCTCACACCACGAATCTTACACTACACTGCTTCCATAACATTGCGTACGCCACACAGCTTGCACCATAAAGCTTGCACACAATATCTTCTACAGCATAGCTTCCACCTCCACAATGCCAACACACATTGTTTTGGGTCACGACTTGCTAGCATTTTTACTACGTCTTTCAATGATTTTATATTTTCGCGTTTGGGGGTTTTCGACTCTCCCAGAGGGCCCCACACAAAATCGCCCCAAGACGGCCCGAGAGGCCCCCAAGAGACCCGCATGACGGCCCCAAGAGGGCCCACGAGGCCCCCAACGCTTCCCCTCAGACCTCCAAGACGGCCTTCAAGCGCTCAAAGACGGACCCACGACTGTTCAGAGAGGCCGTCCCCAGGAAGCCCCAGGAGGCCCCCAAGAGGCCCCCAAAGGCCTCCAAGAGGCTCCCAGGAAGCCCCTTAGAGGCCCCATGATGGCCTCAAGAGGCCTCCTCTTCGTCCTCCTTCTTCTCGTCCTCCTTCTCCGCCCTCTTCTCCTTCCTTCCCTTCCTCGCGCACATGTTCCCCCAAGGGTTTCCACATCGGCCGAGGGAACACGTGGCCCACTAGCTTGGCCAGACTTCGTCCCAACGTTTGGCCGCATAGGCCTTTTCGAAAGCCAGGGTGCGGCGGTGACTCGCCGTAGGCGTCTTCGATGGCTTCGCTCCGCGCCACGAACGGCGCCGTCGCCTGCAGCAGAGGCCGCGGCGGTACTCGAATTGGGGAGGCGAGCGCGAATCTTACATCAGGCCCGACAGGTCGCAGAGCGACGCAAGGAGAAGGCCCCCGAGCGGCGCCCTGCAGCCTGCGAAGGCCTTCACGCTGCGGACGAACGAAGGGCCGGGACTCATGGGTCCCCGCTCCAGGTCATGCCGCAATCCGCGCGACGCCTCGGGGGAGGTCCAGCGGTCGCCTAGCATCATCCACCAGAAGACTGGCCGATGCCGACGTCGCCGGCGCGCATAATGTTGGGGCCGTCGCCCAATTTCTGGGCCTTGCTGGCCTGGGCCGGGCCCTTGGCGGCGACCTCCGCGCGGTCCTGGTCCATCTTCTCCTTGAGCGCCTTGAGCGCGGGGTCGGCCTCGATCCTCTCCTGACGGGCCTGGGCGCGCTTGGCGTCCTCGACCTCCTTCTTGTACCAGGGCTTCGCGTCCACGATCTTGCCCACGTGCTCCTGGAAGTCGAAGGTGACCGCGTCCGGCAGCACCAGGCACGCCCCGCCCTCCTCGGAGGCGTCCGCCCAGCCCATCACGCGCAGCAGCGCGGTGGCGCCGGGCACCTCGGTGATGGACTCGGAGATCTTCTTGTTGGAGAGGCGGATCTTGCGGAACTTCTCGTCGCGGGGATTCCGCACCACGTTCCTGGTGAGCTTCTCGATGAGCTCCAGGGTCTCCTCCCACTTGTCCAGGGGCAGGCTCCGCAGGGCCCTCTCGTACTCCGACAGCGCCTCAGCCGCGCGGGAGTTGGCGCCCGGCGCGTACCCCGCGTAGCCCATGGCCGCTGGGACGCGCGCGCGGGCGTGGAAGGGTGTTGCTGCTAGAAGTGCCCCTGGCCCAAGGTGCCCCCAGGCTTTCCAGGGAGGCCCCCACGGCTTCCAGAGCACTCCCCTCGAGGCCCGGGCTCCAAGGTGTCGCGAAATGCTGGGAGCACTCTTTCGGCCAGGGGCACCCTTCGCAGCCCCCGGATGTGGAAGGGCTGCTGCAGATGTCCAGGTTCTGCGGGCCCGCTGCGCGCTGGCTTCGAATTGCTCGGGCCCAAAAAATGTGGCTACGGGGGGTCCCAACATGCCGACGTGGGCCCCGGTCCCTGACACCGCGTGCGAAGTGGACCCTTGAGGGATCCCGGCGCTCAGAGATTCCCAAAAATGCTGCCGGCCCTTTCCTCCTGCGCGAGGACTTTGCGCCGTGTGCTGCTTCCTGTGGGTCCTGCAGCCCTCGGGCCGGGCGACAGGGGGGGATAGCAAAGGGGGGGTTTGAGAATCAGCTCGCGAAGCTGATTTTCCTGGCGCCTCGGAATGGGCCCAGCGGCGGGGCCGAAACCAGCTGCATGCAGCAGATTTCGTACCCCACCCCCTTTCGCAATCCCCCCCCTTCGTTCGGCCCGAAACCCTTCGCGAAACTTGACGCAAGGTTTGCCGACCCCCCCCCCTCGCGCCCAGTGCCGATGCTCAATTGCGCGCGCGGCGCGGCCTGCGGACGCCGACGGCAAATCTGAAGTCACGCGCTTCGACTGCCCTGGCCACTCCCGCAGAAGTCCTTCGTGCTGTGCGCGCCCTCCCTCCTCCTCCGCCCTCCGCGGCCGCGACTCGCCTCTCTCTCCCCCGCTCTGGCCGCCGCACATCTCAGGGCTGAACCCAAACGGTGCTTTTCGTTTTCGTTTTGTTCTCGTTTTCCCTCGTTTTGCGTTCGATCCTCCTCAACCGCAAAACGGAGTCGAAACGAAAACGGCCCACGACATCGCCCAAGCACCGTTTAGGTCCAGCCCTAGCACACCCACGTGCCTGCCACCGCCTGGTTCCCTCGCGCGCGCGTGCGCATCGCCTCTGCCGCGCTGCGACGGACCATAAGTGCCTCGGCATCACCACGGAAATTTGGGGGCCCGGGGGCGCCGACGCTAGACAAGCGCGCTTCACTACTCGCGATGTAACTGCTCGCAAGTGGCCTGGATCTGCCGCCGCGGATCTATGATATATATATATATATATATATATATGTATATATATATATATATATATAATATATATATATTTCTATATATATAGATTCACACATAGGGTGCACCATCCCTCTCTCTCTATATATATATATTTATATATATGTGTATATCTGTATATATATATATATATATATATGTATATCTACATATAGACATACCACATCGAGGCAAACATCTATGCCTTTCGGGCGTTTGCGGGTAGGCACTTGGCGAGCAGTGGAACGCGCTTGGTGAGACGCCACGCGGGAAAGCTTGCGTCAAATTTCTCGGGGCCGGCTAAGAGGGGGGCGCCCAAGAGTGCGGGGGGGGGCAATCATGGCCGGCGGCAGGGGCGCGGCCCACGGGCGGGGGGCCAGGGACGTAATGAAATGAGAGGAGTCGTCACGAAATCTGGGGATATATCATGGCCCCCGCCACGAGATCCCCTCCCCCCCCCTAGTCCTCACCCCCCTGGGGCCCGCACCGGGGCAGCGCTGCCGGAGGGTGTTCGAGCCCGAGCGCCCCCCGCGCCCCGGCGCTGCCACCGAGCCGAGGCGCCGCGATCCCGCAACAGCCGTCGTGTTACCGTACCGTGAAGTCGGGCATGTCCCTCTACAGGAGGAAAATTTAATAATAAGCAACAAATCATAGGGGGACGATTGTTCGACTATTGTTTGACTAATTTGAATATGTTTGGACTATTTTCCATTTTCCTTTCAAAATCCGCCTGTAGGAGGACTTGCCCGACCTAACCGTACCGTTGGACCAAGGACAGAACATCTAAGACGAAGCCAAGACGAGGATGACATCGGGCGAGGATGAATCGAGAATCTCTGAGAGACGGCGGCTTTGGAGGATGTCTCGCGCGCCGCGGCCTTCTCAGAGCGTCCCGGAACGCTCTGGAACGTATTAGTATCCTCGGCCTCGCCCCGTCCACCGGCCAAAACACCCCGAACCATAAGATCACTCAAGGGTAACCCCTCCCCCAGGATGCACAGAAACACCCAACAAGCGCGAAGAGCATCAGGGTACCCTCCCCGAGCCGACCTCGATCCTATACCTCGATCCTATACCTCGGTCCGACCGCGAGGAGCGCGAAAGGAAAACCGGAGGGTGCTCTTCTGGCCACGGCGAGCGTCGGCCACGAAGAAATTCGCCCTTTTCTAGTTCGAAGGACGTGCTCGGAAATCGTCGCCCCGCCCGAGCCCCAGGTGAGCCTTGCATCTCGGCGTGCCGAGGCGGCTTCGCCCCCCACAAAAGCTCGCTCGTGACCGAGCCCCCCGAGGGCCTCCTGGGCCCCTTCGCCAGCAGAGGCGCGCCACGGATCCTGCGCCGTGGGCCGCGGGCTGGCCCGCGGACGGGTCCAGCCTCGGGAGGGCAGGCGGCGAACAAAAAACATACCCATCTGTCGGAAGGAGGAAGTCGAGACATAGAGTAGGGAGGCGTTGAGAGCAGATTGGGTGTCCGCCCGCCCCCTGAGGAGGACGGAAGAGGTGAAGCCACTCGATCATGGAAACACGAGGGTGCTTCAAGTAGACCGGAATATGGGAATCCAGAAATACCTAGTTTCAACGACCGACACCCCGTCCCTGGCGCGCGGAACGCGCCAGGGGCGGCGCTGGAGGCGCCGCCAGGGGGCTCCAGCGCCAAGTTCTTATATTTATGTCAGTGCTTGTTTCCCTACAGTGGAAATCCATGCCAAGAAACACGCTGCTTGCCTCCAGGGTGCCCTGAGTTTCTTGGGTCTCGATGGTTTTACAATGGAAAGCGTGACGTTCCCACAACAAAAATCACTGGACGCCCTGGGGTCTCAGGGTTGTGTTTCTGGTGGAAGGTTTCTTGTGGTCGAGCTCCTACTGTAGATCTTCCCCTCTCTTCCGACTGTGGCCTCCCCCCCTCCCTCCTCCTCCTCCTCCTCCTCCTCCTCCTCTCCTCCTCTCTCTCCTCCCTCCTCCTCCTCCTCCCTCCCTCCCCCCTCCCCCCCTCCTCCTCCTCCTCCTCCTCCTCCTCCTCCTCCTCCTCGTCCTCCTCCTTTAGCAGCGTGCTCTTTCCCCCCACCCGCTCCCCGAGCCGCGCCTGGCCGTATCCACGAGGGCTCCCCCCACCTTCCACCCAAACGGGGGAGCAGTACCTGAGCGCAGCGACAATCTCATGGTTAAGTCGGGCATGTCCTGCTGCAGGCGGATGTTGAAGGAACAGTGGAAAAACAGTTAATCGTACTCAGGAATAGTCGAAAAATCGTCCCCAGACTTTTGACTATTCTTGAGTATTCCTCCTGTAGAGGGGCATGCCCGACTGAATGTTGGGGGGGGGGGACCGGCCCGGAGAGAGGGCGACATCAGCCTGGAGCGGGCGACGCCTCGCCAATTGATCGGCCGTGGCCACCGACGGCGAATATATCCGCACGCCCCCGGGCGGGGCGGGGCCATCGGGCGGCTGTCGGCGATTAGCAGGCGATGCGGGTCGCCGCGTTCCCCCACGAGTAGAGGCCTCCTGGATGGGGTCCGAGTAGATGGGGTCGGAGGATCGCGCCACATCGCCGATGCATCACTGATACATCGACGATGCATCGACGATGCATCAGCGACGTCGGCGATGCGTCGGCCACGTCGGCGCAGAGAAGATCGAGCTCCACATCGAGCCGCATCGCCGATGGATGCATCGGCGACGTGGAGCGATCGTCCGACCCCATCTGCTCCGACCCCATCTAGGAGGCCTAGAGTGAGCCTGCCCCCGCGTAACGTTGCCCCCTGGCTTTCGGGTCATGACTCGGCTGTCCGGCGGCCGTTCGGGACGACCTGGACACCCTCGGGGCGCTCTCGGTGAGGCGCAGCTGGTGGAACGCACCCCCTAGGCTGGAAAGCCGTCGAGAACCGACGAAGACGCCCGAACACGTCGAGCGCAGAGCCCGTAATCTGGGGGCACATTGGGCCAGGACCATCTCGTTAGATCCCCGACATTCTATTTTCTTTTAGAGCGTTGATCCGGGACCTCGACCTTTTCTCTCTCCCTTGCCCTCCCTCCCTCCCTCCCTCCCTCTCCCACCCTCCTTCTCCCTCCCTCCTTCTCCCTCCCTCTTTCTCCCTCCCTCGTTCTCCATCCTTCCTTTTCCGTCCTTCTCCCTCCTTCTCTTTCCTTCTTCTTCTTCTTCTTCCTCCTCCTCCTCCTCCTCCTCTTCCTTACTCGGGGCCAGCTTTTCATCCTGACGGTCCCAGGGCCCGGCGAGGGCCCCCAGAGGCCGAGAACAGCGAAAGCCTCTGCCTTGACTTTGTTCGAGACCTTGGGTGCCTGGGACCTGTGGCAGCACTCGCGGGGAGAAGCAGCAGAGCCCGATGGCCCCCCACGCCGCGCGCCGCGCGCGTGCAAGAGGAGGGAGACGGGGAGGGAGGAGAACGAGGAGGAAAAGAGGGAGACGAGGATGAGAAGGGAGGAGGACGAGGAAGAGGAGGACGACGACGAGGATGAGGACGAGATGGGGGACGAGGAGGGAGAAGGAGGAGGGGGAGGAGGACCTCCCGCCCCCCCTCGATCCTCCTCCTCCTCCTCCTCCTCCTCCTCCTCCTCCTCCTCTTCCCTCCTATCTTCTCCTATCTCCTCCTCCCCCCTCCTATCTTCTCCTATCTCCTCCTTCTTCTCCTCCTCCTCCTCCTCCTCCTCCTCCTCCTCCTCCTCTCCTCTCTCCTCCTCCTCCTCCTCCTCCTCCTCCTCCTCCTCCTCCTCCTCCCCCCCCCTCCTATCTCCTCCTATCTGCTCCTACCCCCTCCTATCTCCTCCTATCTCCTCCTCCTCCTCCTCCTGCTCCTGCTCCTCCTCCTCCTCCTCCTCCTCCTCTCTCCTCCTCCTCTCCTCCTCCTGCTCCTGGCGCTCTACGTGCTCCGCCTCGCGGGGCCGGGGCTCGCCGAGGCGCCCGCCGCCGTCCCGGTGCCTGGCGCGGAGCAGCGCCACGGCGTCGCCGACGCTGTCGGCGCTCTCGGTGGGCACGGCGCCCTGGCCGCTCTTCTTGCAGAAGCTCTTGAAGCCTGCAGGAGGAGAATCACGCGGGTGGCAAGGGACGCCACAATGGACACGTGGGCGACTTTGGAAACCCTGAGCCCCCAAAAACGTTCTCATCCCTCGGGGGCGTATTTTTTACTTCCGCCGCCTTTCGCCGAGCTTCCGCCGGCGGAGGCTGCCTCGTTTTACTTCCGCCGACCTTCCGCCGTCCTTCCGCCGCCTTCCGCGGCGGAAGAGGTGACAACTCCTTCGATCCTCGAAGGCAAGGCCCTTCTTGGAACGACCTGTGTGAAGAGGTCCGTGGGACGTTCCTCCACGGACGTCTTCGTTGGCCGAGGGTCCCTGGAGGAGTCCTCGGCCCCCTCTGGTGGCTATCGACGCCATCGTGGCAGGTGGGTGCGGGAACTCACGCAGCCCCTCTGACGGACGCTGCGCAAGCGGGGCAAGGACGAGGAGGGCGCGGAGGCGCGGACTGCTGCGCCACCTGGAACCGCCGAGCCGGGACCAGGTGGTCCAGGTGGGAGAGAGGCGCAGAACCTCGCAAGCGTTAGGTCGGGCATGCCCTCCTACAGGCGGATATTCGAGGAAGAGTTTTCAAATAGTAAACAAGGACACCCCAAATGGTCAAAAATCAGAGAACAATCGTCCCCAGGCACTTTTGTTACTACTATTTTTTGAATACTCCTCCTGTAGAGGGACGTGCCCGACTTATTGCAAGCGCGAGGCCGCACACAGCCGTCCTGCCCCGGCCGCTGTCTCGAACACCAGCCTCCGCAGCGCCGAATTGCTCCGGGACGGCGCAGACGTATGCGGCGGGGACGAGGAGCGCGCGGAGGGCGAGGGCGACGGCGAGGAGGAGGCTCTCCTCTGTGGGCGGGCCCCTCCCGCCTCCGCCCGACGTGGGGCGCCGCGAAGCACGGCGGGGAGGTGCGGGGCACTGCGAAGACGATGCCAAGACGAGGATAACATCGGGTGAGGATGAATCGAATATCTCTGAGATTTGGCGGCTCTGGAAGAGGTCTCGGGCACCGCGGCCTTCTCAGAACGTTCCGGAACGCTCTGACCGCGTTCTGGAACGCTCTGGAACCGATTTATCCTCGTCCTTGCTCTGCCCGAGATGTGGAGGAGGTTGATAACTTCTGGGTAGTGCTGCACGTCCAAACATTCGGCGTCTTGAACAAACACGAGACGGAGGATCGCAACACGAGATGGATAGCACCACATAAATTGCACCACGTAGATCGCACCATATTCATTTTTACAAACATAGCACAACATACAATGCATCACGTATATTGCACCACAAAGATGGTACCACATATATTGCACAGCGTAGGTTGCACACCATACATTGCATCTCGTACATTGCTCTCCATCTATTGCTCCACACAGATGGCACAACACATGTTGCTAGAACACACGCTGTTCGTGGCGCACGCCCACGCCAGCCAGCATTGCTACAAGACATCTGGTCGCTGGTGCCATCGGGGGATCATAGATTCCCGTGGAGCACCTGCTGGCAGGCCCATCTCTGATTTCATGCTCGTAGCTTAGTTGTCTCAACACGCAACGCGCGACACGTAGCATTTTGATACGGAACTCAACACGTAGTCTAAACACATGGGCCTGACGCGATACGCTCGCCCAAACGTGGGCCAATACGCTGAGCCAACACGCAACGTATTGACGCGGACGTTTCGAGCACGGTTCATGCTGTGTTTTAACACGGGCGCATCAGGTCAGCTAAGGGCTAATGTTCCCAGTGTATGGCATGATTGACAAGCCTGCGCTGGATCGAATCGCAAGTCGGGTCGGATCGGAAACGGGTCGCGTCGCCAGCGGATCGTCCCGAATCGGATCGAGATCGAAGCGCTGCGCCTGGCTCTGGCTGGCCCTGGGTCGGTGCGTCGAGCCGAATCGAATCGGAATCGCGGCCCTGGCTGGCGCACCGAGTCGCCTCGAATCGGATCGCAGGCCGCCCTGCAATTGACGGCCACAGGGCCCGCACCCCCGACGCCCCGAGCCCACCAGAGCGGCGGGCACCTCCGAGCCCCGGGCGCCCCGAGGCCCGCGTCGGGCCCCAGGGGGTCCCACGCAGCACGGCCGCCTGCGCGCGGCAGCCGCGCGAGAGCTGGGGCTGGCGAGCCCGGGAACCCCGCGCACTGGAACTGCAGTGTGGAAGAAGAAGAAGAAGAAGAAGAAGAAGAAGAAGAAGAAGAAGAAGAAGAAGAAGAAGAGAGACGCCATAAACATAAACTTTTGGCGCTCTGCGCGGATTTCTTGGATCTGGGGCGACGCCGGAGGCGCCGCCGGCGGGGCCCAGCGCGGATCCAAGAAATCCGCGTCGGAGCGCCAAAAGTTTATGTTTATGGCGTCTTTCTCCTTCGACAGTAGATGCTCGACCATAAGAAACCTTCCACAAGAAACCCAGCCCCGAGACCCCAAAGTTTCCGCTGCAGGGCACACGCGGACCTCCCACGACTCAGTTTGGGCCGCCAGCCTCCGCAACTCTCGTCCCCGTCCCCGGGGACCGGCTTTTCATTCTTCTCCGTTCCTGAGGGCCCCAAAACGTCCCCCCCCCGCTTCCGAGGGCAAACGTGGCGAACAAGCTCTTGGCCAGTGAAGAGAGTACATTCTAAGCTTCTCCGCGATGGGGGACGCCCGTCTCCCAGGGCGGCTGGAAAGTCACCCGCCCCTCTGCAACTGCAGATGTAGAAACTTCCCAGCCGCCCTGGGAGACAGGCGTCCCCGATGGCGGACATGTCTCATTTCTTCTGCCGCCCTTCGCCCGCGAAACCTCTGGCGCGACTTCTGGAAGCGCCATGGAGGTCTGGGCAGGACGTCGGGCTCCTGCGGGGCGCCACTTTCTTGTTGCTCACCCGCGGCTCCGCGCCGCGCCCGGGCTCGTGCACGGGCCCCGGCCTTCCGACGCGTCGCCGGGGCGAGGGCGCCGCCCTCAGCCAGCCTTGAGCATCGTTTACCCGATCACTGTCCCCACGGGCGTGGCCTTGGCTCCACTGGCCGACCTGCCCACCTGGGTGGGGGTACGTTCCTATGCCTTCGGGTGTCGAGGGGCCCTTCCCCCACCTCGGAGGGTGGGCTGGTGGGGCCGAGGTGCCGTGGCCCAGTGGGGATGAGGATCGGCGAGACGACGCTGAAGCCTGCGGCGCCGACGGCCCGTCGGCCCGCCGGCCCCCGCCGCGCCCCCGCTTCTGCAGCAGCCCCTGCCTCAGCTTGCCGGCCGGCCCGGGAGCTGCCGCCCCGTCGGCCCTGGCCTCGCCGCGCCCTCGCTGCTGCAGCAGCCCGTGCCTGAGCCTGCCGGCCGGCCCAGAAGCTGCCGCTGGCGCGGGCGGCGCGGCCAGCGGCGGCGCGGGCGTGGGCGCGGCCTGCGCCGTCGGCGGCGCCTGCCGCAGCGGCGGCGCGGCGGACGCGACGGCGGGAGGGGCGCCGTCGCGCGGCGCGCTCGGCCGCCCCTTCGCGCAGCTGGGCCCCTCGTCGGAGTCGACGTCGATGACCTCCACGTCCCCTGCCGCCGTCGTGTCCGCGCCGTGTGGCCCCTCCGCCGCCACCGCCGCAGCCGCTCCAAGGGTGGACTCGGCAGTCGGATCTGTGGGCGCCGCGTCTGGGGCGTCGTCCAACACGTCGATGACCCGACCACCGCCTCGGCGGCGCAGCAACCCGCGGGCCAACTTGGCCACCCCGCCGAGCGCGCTGGCCGCGGCGCCGCGCACCGCCCTGGGGTCGTGCCGATCCGCCGCCTCCGCCGCACCGCGGCCCCGCTTGCGGGCTCGCTCGCGCTCGGCGGCGGGCGCGCCGCGAGCTGCGAGGCCACGTTTGCGCGCGAGCCGGGAGGGGGCGGCGGCCTCCGTGGCCTCCGCAGCAGGCGGCGGCGGGCCGCGGGCGGCCGTGACGGGCCTCAGGGGCAGGGCAGCTGTCACGTCGAGCGGTGCCGCTGGCGGTGGCGGCGGGGCTGCCCTTGCGGCCTCGGCCTCGGCCTCAGCGCAGGCCTCCGCGAAGCCTGGAAACTCCGCGAGGAGAGCCTTCGTGAGCTCCAAGCGCCTGGTGGCATGCGCTGCAGCGAGTCGCTCCTTGTATGGATGCGCATCCGCCCACGCCTCCCCCGCATCTGGCAGGGCATCTATGGCCGCGTGCAACACAGCGTGCACCTCCGCCAGGGCACTGGTGAAGCTCGTGGCCAGCTCCTCCGCCTCGCGCCGCCGGGAGTCCCCGGCGCTGGCGCTGCCGAGCTCCTCAGCCGTCGTGGCCGCGAGCTCGAAGCACTCCTGCAGGAGCCCCCGCACTCTCTCGGACAGCGACGCGGCCTCGGCGCCGTCCAGCGTCGCCGCCGCCCGCCGCGGAGCCTCCGCGTCGCCTGGCGGCCGTGCCGTGCCACCGCTGCGCCGCCGCTGCGCCTCCGCGCCGTCCTCCGCCGCCTCGGGCTGCGAGGCGACCTCCGCGCCGCCTGGTGCTGCCGAGCTCTCGCCAGAGGCCGCCGACATGGCTCCCGCCTCCCTGGCGAGCCCGCCTCGAAGCCCTGGCACAGGGGGCCGCCCGTCACTCCTCCCCCCCTTGAGCCAAAGTGGCCCCGCAGGCGCAGAGGCGACGCACCTTTCGCGGAGGAGCAGGGGGAGGAGGAGGGGGAGGAGGGGGAGAAGGAGGAGGAGGAGGAGGAGGAGGAGGAGGAGGAGGAGGAGGAGAAGGAAGCGAGCGTAGGAGGAGGAGAAGGAGAAGGATAATGAGAAGGAGAAGGAAAAGGAGGAGACGGAGGAGGACAATGAGGAGGAGCGGGGGACGAGGATAATGATGATGATGCTGCTGATGACGAGGATGATGAGAATGAGCGGGGGATGATGGTGGTGCTGCTGCTGCTGATGCTGATGGTAATGACGACGATGATGCTGATGCGGATGATGATGCTAATGATGATGCTGTTGATGTTGATGCTGCTGCGGTTGTTGCTGAATATGATGCGAATTAAGCTGATAATGATGCCGATGATGCTGATGCTGATGATGGTAGGTGGTACTGATGATGATGACGATGATGATGCTGCTGATGATAATGCTGATGATGATGCTGCTGATGGTGATGATGATGATGTTGACGACCATTATAATGAAGATGACGATGATGATTCTGCTGCTGCTGCTGCTGATGATGATGGTGACGATGCTGATGCTGATGATGAGGAGGAGTAGGATGAGAAGGAAGATGAACGAGGGATGATTATGACATCGAGGGTGAGGATTAGGAGGAGGATGCCGTGTGGCTAAGTTTCGGCGGCCCTCCTGAGAGGCCTTCGACTCTGGCCGACCAGGGCCCCCGTTCCACCCAACATTGGGAGCACGTTTGTGACGGAGCGGGAGCAAGCCCAGCTGGGTCCAGCGAGAACGCTGTGCCGAGCCACGATGCTCCTTGCCTAAGGGTTTCTGCAGGCGCGTGCGTCCCGATGACTGTCGAACACCCAACTCCAGCATGGTATCGATCCCTCGGCGTCAATTCCTCGGGCCTCGCGCAGACTGGGGCTCTTTCTCGCCACCCTGCTGTGAAGCTGAGCACGCTGCACCCATGCACCTGCGGGCCGCCGGGAAGAAAGTGGCGATCCTTCCTGTGGCGCACTTGCCCGAGCCCGCCCAACTTGGCATGAACACTTGCACTCGGGTTGCAGCCACGCCGAAATGACACGCGCCAGCCGTACTTGGAACACCCACCACAAGCTTTCCTTCTCTCCAAGCGGCCCCCCGATGGACAACGCTCATCCCCAAGCCCCCAGAACCG
>CAUYUJ010016493.1:751069-766069 GCA_963575745.1 Prorocentrum cordatum | reverse complement strand
GGTGGAGCTCCCCATGGGGCCACGAAGCGGTGTACTGAGTGGGGGGGACGCATGTGGACGGTGGCACTGGGGCTTTCGGTGGAGCTCCCTATGGGGCCACGAAACGCTGTACTGAGCGGGGGGGACGCATGTAGACGGTGGCACTGGGGCCTTCGGTGGAGCTCCCTATGGGGCCACGAGGTGGTGTACTGAGTGGGGGGGACGCATGCGGACGGTGGCACTGGGGCCTTCGGTGAAGCTCCCTATGGGGCCATGAAGCGCTGTACTGAGTGGGGGGGACGCATGTGGACGGTGGCACTGGGGCCCTCGGTGGAGCTCCCTATGGGGCCACGAAGCGTTGTACTGGGTGGGGGGGACGCACGCGGACGGTAGGAAGGAGGGGGAGGAGGAGGAGAGGAGGAGGAACGCGGGGACCGTCTCTTCAAAACGAGGACCCAACACTACAGAATGGTTGGGAAAAAGCTTCCCAGAAGGCATGAAGGTCTCTGAGAGGCGCCGGCGCCGCAGTCGTTTTCGTATCATGGACCCTCCGGGATCTCGACCCCTTCCCGGGCGCCGGCTTTTCATCCTGCGTCGATCTTAACGGTCCAAGGGCCAGGACACTACCCCCAGAAGCCAAAGCAATGTTGACAACAGCGACGCCCGGGTCCGACAGAGATGGGGTCAGGGTCCTTGGCCGTGACTTTTTCAGAGCGGCGGCTGCGCAGGCGGCGACGGCGGCCGCGGCTCCTTGGGGTTCTCCTGTAACTCTCTTCTGGCGCCCTGGTGGGCCGTCCTGAGGCCCCCTTGGGCCGCTTATACCATGCCTTCGCAGAGCCCCCGCGACGCTCCACGCTGCGCGCTGCAGATCACCCAGGGCACAACGCCTCTCACTGTTGGGCTGGAGTGTACACGCGCTTTGAATCGGGAAGCAAAAAATGGCAGAGACATGAACTTCGGAGATCCGCGATGCTTTCTTGGATCGGCGCTGTACCCCCCGGGGCGGCGCCGGAGCAGCCAGGGGGCTCCAGCGCCGATCCAAGAAACCATCGCGGACCTCCGAAAATTTATGTTGATGCCACTCTATGTTTCCTCGATTGAGCACCTCTTAGTGCGTTTATGCTTACGCCACTCTTTGTTCCTGCGCTTGGCCGTGGCGGGAGCCCCCCCCCCCCCCAGGCGCCGGGGGTCGCCCAGGAAACAGGCCTCTGTACGGCAGGTCCGTGTCGTGTCGACCCTGGCGTTGGTTCATGACACCGCGGGGATCCCTCAAGCTTGAACGATCCGCTGTTTCAGAAACGCCAGATCGTTCAACGAGGGGCCGATTCTGGGCCACGGGCGGCGTTTAACCTTGAACGCCCGCGCGCGGGTCGGCACAGGTCGACACGACGCGAACCTACCGTACCCCCCTCCCCTCGCGGCTGCCCGAGGGATGGGCCGACCCAGCTCAGAGGAGGCCGCCAGAGGTGGCCCTGGCCGAGGGCGTCCCCGCACCTTCCCGCGCTGTCTCGGAGCCTCTGTGGAGGCCTCCTGGATGGGGTCCGAGTGCACGGGGTGGAGGAATCGCGCCGCAGCGCCAGTGCATCGCTGATGTGTCGGCGATGCGTCGGCGATGTATCAGCGTTGCGTCGGCGACGCATCGGCGACGTCGGCGTGGGGGAACATGGGCTTCACACCGAGCCGCATCGTCGATGCATCGGCGATGCGGCGCGATCCTCCGACCCCATCTACTCCGACCCCGTCCTCCTCCTCCTCCTCCCCCTCCTCCTCCTCCTCCTCCTCCTCCTCCCCCTCCTCCTCCTCCTCCTCCTTCTCCTCCTCCTTCTCCTCCTCCTCCTCCTCCTCCTCCTCGAGGCCTGCACTCTGGGGGGCTCTCTGGGTATCGCCAGAGCTGCTCTGGGCTGCTCGGGCCTCCCTGCGCGGCCGCTTCTGGCAACGCCCGCACCCAGACGTGCGGTGTCCTGTCTTCTGTGGTGGTCCTGTCCGGACGCTGTCATAGAAGGAGCCCAACATTAGAAGCGAGGCCCCCTTTTCCATAAGATGAGCTTCGATTCCCCATAGAACGCTAGAACACCCGAAGAAGACCTAAGACAAGCTGTAAACCAATTAACGAACACCGAACCCCTCCTCAACGAGAAGGGTTCCTTCTTCCACGGCCCGACTGCACGCTGCCCCCCGAAGTCCCGACCCTTTCACCGGGGACTGGCTTTTCAACCTGCGTCGTTTTTTCCCAACCCTCCTTGGTTGGGTGTTCGTTTTGAATAGAGCAGTGTGGTCGCGTCCTTCCTCCTCCCGCCTCCCGCCTCTTTCCTGCCTCTTTCTGTCTTGCCTGCGGGGGGCTGCGATCTGTGAAACTGTCGCCACTTTCGAGGCCTGCTGGGGGGTCCTGCATAGAGGGTAATCGCGGCGGATTCAAATTAGACCTCGCCATCCCTGGGGGGCTGCGATCTGTGAAACTGTCGCCACTTTCGAGGCCTGCTGGGGGGTCCTGCAGAGGGTAATCGCGGCGGATTCAAATTAGACCTCGCCATCCCTGGGGGGCTGCGATCTGTGAAACTGTCGCCACTTTCGAGGCCTGCTGGGGGGTCCTGCATAGAGGGTAAGCGGCGGCGGATTCAAATTAGATTCCTCGCCATCCCTGGGGGGCTGCGATCTGTGAAACTGTCGCCACTTTCGAGGCCTGCTGGGGGGTCCTGCATAGAGGGTAATCGCGGCGGATTCAAATTAGACCTCGCCATCCCTGGGGGGCTGCGATCTGTGAAACTGTCGCCACTTTCGAGGCCTGCTGGGGGGTCCTGCATAGAGGGTAATCGCGGCGGATTCAAATTAGACCTCGCCATCCCTGGGGGGCTGCGATCTGCGAAACTGTCGCCATTTTCGAGGCCTGCTGGGGGGCCCAGCACAGTGAGGGCCACGCGCGGATTCAAATTAGACCTCGCCATCCCTGGGGGGCTGCGATCTGCGAAACTGTCGCCACTTTCGAGGCCTGCTGGGGGGCCCAGCACAGTGAGGGCCACGCGCGGATTCAAATTAGACCTCGCCATCCCTGGGGGGCTGCGATCTGCGAAACTGTCGCCATTTTCGAGGCCTGCTGGGGGGCCCAGCACAGTGAGGGCCACGGGCGGACCCAAATTAGACCTCGCCATCCCTGGGGGGCTGCGATCTGCGAAACTGTCGCCATTTTCGAGGCCTGCTGGGGGGCCCAGCACAGTGAGGGCCACGCGCGATTCAAATTAGACCTCGCCATCCCTGGGGGGCTGCGATCTGCGAAACTGTCGCCATTTTCGAGGCCTGCTGGGGGGCCCAGCACAGTGAGGGCCACGCGCGGATTCAAATTAGACCTCGCCATCCCTGGGGGGCTGCGATCTGCGAAACTGCCGCCATTTTCGAGGCCTGCTGGGGGGCCCAGCACAGTGAGGGCCACGGGCAGATTCAAATGAGACCTCGCCATCCCTGCGGGGCTGCGATCTGTGAACCTGTCGCCACTTTCGAGGCCTGCTGTGATCCCCGTTTTCGAAGTGGCTAGGAGTGCTCAGGAATTGTAAATCATCAGCTTTATCAAGCCCTTTTCCTGTAGCCAGTGTCCTGCGAGTCTCCCGAATTCCGTCTGCAGACATATGTAACCCTCGCTCCGTCATCGCCCCCTTATAAAGTATCCTAAACTATTTGCGCCCCGCTTTTGCGCAGGGGTTGGGTACGTCGCCAGGGTAATGTATAGTCTTAAGTCGGGCCTGTCCTCCTACAGGGGGACTTTGGACGAACGTTAAAACAAATTACCCTGTGACGTACCCAATCCATTTGTACCAATGGAAACGAGGAGCTGGCCGAAACTTGCATGGACAATCAACTTGATGTGTAAGCTACTTGGGACACGCGCCTATGGCATGATGCGCAGGGGAACCATACAAGAACGAGGGGCGACAGCTACAGGCTCGAAGAGGACATGGGGAGTCGGGAACGCAGAGCAGGAGAAAAACGTGCGGGAAGCCGAACAATCAGCACGGCAGCAGCAGAGGGAAGGTGACTGCAGGAGGAGAGCAAGGCCGAAAGCGGCGGGAGAAGAAAGAAAGGTGACTCTTTTTGTCGGTTGACCGTTGAAGGTTTTTGTCGGTTGACCGTTGAAGTGGCAAGAGTAACTGGCCAGCATGCGGTGGGTACCCACTGTGCTGTGCCCCTCAGCAGCCCTCGAAAGTGGCGACAGTTTCACAGATCGCAGCCCCCCAGGGATGGTGAGATCTAATTTGAGTCTGCGGTGGGTACCCACTGTGCTGTGCCCCTCAGCAGCCCTCGAAAGTGGCGACAATTTCGCAGATCGCAGGCTCCCAGGGATGGCGAGGTCTAATTTGAGTCTGCGGTGGGCACCCACTGTGCTGTGCCCCTCAGCAGGCCTCGAAAGTGGCGACAGTTTCACAGATCGCAGCCCCCCAAGGATGGCGAGGTCTAATCTGAGTCTGCGGTGAGTACCGCTGGGCCCCCCCGCAGGCCTCGAAAGTGGAGACAGTTTCACAGATCGCGGCCCCCCAGGGATGGCGAGGTCTAATTTGAATCTGCGGTGGGTACCCACTGTGCTGGGCACCCCGCAGGCCTCGAAAGTGGCGACGGTTTCACAGATCGCAGCACCCCAGGGATGCTAATTTGAATCTGCGGTGAGTACCCACTGTGCTGGGCCCCCCAGCAGGCCTCGAAAGTGGCGACTGTTTTGCAGATCGCAGCCCCCCAAGGATGGCGAGGTCTAATTTGAATCTGCGGTGAGTACCCGCTGTGCTGCCCCCCCCCCCCAGCAGGCCTCGAAAGTGGCGACAGTTTCACAGATCGCAGCCCCCCAGGGATGGCGAGGTCTAATTTGAATCTGCGGTGAGTACCCACTGTGCTGGGCCCCTCAGCAGCCCTCGAAAGTGGCGACAGTTTCACAGATCGCAGCCCCCCAGGGATGGCGATGTCTAATTTGAGTCTGCGGTGAGTACCCCCTGCGCTGGGCCCCCCCCCGCAGGCCTCGAAAGTGGCGACTGTTTTGCAGATCGCAGCCCCCCAGGGATGGCGAGGTCTAATTTGAATCTGCGGTGAGTACCCACTGTGCTGGGCCCCCCCAGCAGGCCTCGAAAGTGGCGACAATTTCGCAGATCGCAGCCCCCCAGGGATGGCGAGGTCTAATTTGAATCTGCGGTGGGTACCCACTGTGCTGGGCCCCCCCAGCAGGCCTCGAAAGTGGCGACTGTTTTGCAGATCGCAGCCCCCCAGGGATGGCGAGGTCTAATTTGAATCTGCGGTGAGTACCCACTGTGCTGGGCCCCCCAGCAAGCCTCGAACGTGGCGACAGTTTCACAGATCGCAGCCCCCCCAGGGATGGCGAGGTCTAATTTGAATCTGCGGTCAGTACCCAGTGTGCTGGCCCCCCCAGCAGGCCTCGAACGTGGCGACGGTTTCACAGATCGCAGCCCCCAGCAGCCCTCGCAAGTGGCACAGGGATAACCAGGTAGGAAGCAGGCTGACATGCATCGACGAGCGAGGTAAAAGGCAGGGGGGACGAGATGGACGGGAAGGAAGGACGGAGACGCGCGAGCAGTGCTCTATTCAAAACGAGAACCCAACGCAGGAGGGTTGGGAAACCATTACCCTTGCGACGTACCCAACCCCTGCGCAACACGGGGCATGAGTAGCTTGGGAGACGTTATACGGAGGTGATAACGTGACATGGGCGCATATACTTCTGCAAACGGCATTCGTTAGGCTCGCAGCCCCCCAGGGATTGCGATGTCCCGCTCAGATCTGCCTGGTGCCTCGCTCCGCTGGACCCACCAGCAGCCCTCGAAAGTGGCGAGAATTTCGCAGATCGCACCCCCCCAAGGACGGCGAGGTCCCGCTCAGATCCGCGCGGTGCCTCACTCCGCAGGACCCACCAGCAACCATCGAAAATGGCGACATTTTCGCAGATCGCAGCCCCCCAGGGACGGCGAGGTCCCGCTCAGGCCCGCTCGGTGCCTCATTCCGCAGGAACCATCAGCAGCCCTCGAAAATGGCGACATGTCGCGTAGCGCAGCCCCCCCCCAAGGACGGCGAGGTCCCGCTCAGGTCCGCGGGGTGCCTCACTCCGCAGGACCCACCAGCAGCCATCGAAAACGGCGACGGTTTCGCAGACCGCAGCCCCCCAAGGACGGCGAGGTCCCGCTCAGGTCCGCGCGGTGCCTCACTCCGCAGGACCCACCAGCAGCCCTCGAAAGTGGCGACGGTTTCGCAGATCGCAGCCCCCCAAAGACGGCGAAGTTCCGCTCAGGCCCGCTCGGTGCCTCACTCCGCAGGACCCACCAACAGCCATCGAAAATGGCGACATTTTCGCAGACCGCAGCCCCCCAAGGACGGCGAGATCCCGCTCAGGCCCGCGCGGTGCCTCATTCCGCAGGACCCACCAGCAGCCCTCGAAAGTGGCGGCAATGTCGCAGATCGCAGCCCCCCAAGGACGGCGAGTCCCGCTCAAGTCCGCGCGGTGCCTCACTCCGCTGAACCCACCAGCAGCCCTCGAAAGTGGCGACAATTTCGCAGATCGCAGCCCCCCCCGGGACGGCGAGGTCTAATTTGAATCTGCGGTGAGTACCCACTGTGCTGGGCCCCCCAGCAGGCCTCGAAAGTGGGGACAATTTCGCAGATCGCAGCACCCCAGGGATGGCGAGGTCTAATTTGAATCTGCGGTGGGTACCCACTGTGCTGGGCCCCCCTGCAGGCCTGGTTTCGCAGATCGCAGCCCCCCAGGGATGGCGAGGTCTAATTTGAATCTGCGGTGAGTACCCACTGTGCTGGGCCCCCCAGCAGGCCTCGAAAGTGGCGACAGTTCCGCAGATCGCAGCCCCCCAGGGATGGCGAGGACTAATTTGAATTTGCGGTGAGTAACCCACTGTGCTGGGCCCCCCCCCCCAGCAGGCCTCGAAAGTGGCGACAGTTTCGCAGATCGCAGCCCCCCAGGGATGGCGAGGACTAATTTGAATCTGCGGTGAGTGCCCCCTGCGCTGGGCCCCCCAGCAGGCCTCGAAAGTGGCGACAGTTTCGCAGATCGCAGCCCCCCAGGGATGGCGAGGTCTAATTTGAATCTGCGGTGAGTACCCACTGTGCTGGGCCGGCCCCCCAGCAGGCCTCGAAAGTGGCGACAGTTTCGCAGATCGCAGCCCCCCAGGGATGGCGACGAGCGAGGTAAAAGGCAGGGGGGACGAGAGGGACGGGAAGGAAGGACGGAGACGCGCGAGCAGTGCTCTAATCAAAACGAGAACCCAACGCAGGAGGGTTGGGAAAAAATGCTCCTCAAATGGGCAAGAATAATCAAAAATCGTCCCCAGACTATTTTTGACTATTTTTGAATATCCTTCCTGTCGAGGGACAGGCCCGACTTAATTGTATGGTCCTGGGGCCCGGCGAGGGCTACGGGAGGCCGAGAACGGCCCCAAACCTCCCGGCCTGAACTCGTCGCGAAACGCGAGCACGCCTGGGAAGGGAGCGGGCCGCGAACTCCGAGGCCCTGGCGCCGCGGCTGCCCCGCGGCGGCGGAAGCGGTCTGGGCATGCGGGCTGATGTTCCACCACCACTACCCTAGGCAGGGGGAGAGGGGCAGGAGGAGGAGGACGAGGAGGAGGAGGAGGAGGAGTAGGAGGAGGAGGAGGAGGAGGAGGAGGAGGAGGAGGAGGAGGAGGAGGGGGAGGAGGAGGAGGAGGAGGAGGAGGAGGAGGAGGAGGAGGAGGAGGAGGAGGAGGATGAGGATGAGGATGAGGAGGAGGAGGAAGAGGACCTCCCTATCCTCCCTTCTCCCACGTCCTACCTGTGGCAGTGGTGGTGCCCGCTCCGCGACAGGCCGATCTGCGAAAGCCTGGGGGCCTGGGACCGCCGGACTCCCGCGACCCGAGCCCGACGTCGCGGCGGCAGCGGCCAGCGCGGAGGCGGCGGAACCGCTGCGGCCCACCAGCACGACCGACTGGACGCCGAAGGCCGCGGCGGACCTGCAGGCCGGGCGCCGTGGGGCGGAGGCAGCGGCGCGGGGCGGGGACGCAGCCAGATCCGCCGTCCGGGGAGCCGACGTGCTGGGACCCCCGCGAGCGGTGGATGTGGATATACATTTGGGCCCCACGGGGGTCCGAATATATATATAATATATATATATATATATAATATATATATATATATATATATATATATTCCTTCTACCTATCAAATTACAAGGAAAAACCCGGCATGTCACCGACACCCCCCCCCACATGGACCCCAGATGAACCCCACAGGCTCCCAAGAGAGCCCCACAATGCTTCGAGACGGCCCAAAATACCCCGAAGAGAGCGACACGAGGCCTACATCGGGAGCCCAAGACAGCAGAAGGCACTTCCGAGACGTCCTCTGCAAGGCCCAAGAGGCCCCAAGACGGCCCCATATGGCTCCAACAGGACCAAACATGGGCTCAAGACTGTCCAGGATGCCCCCGCAAAGACCTCCAACACGGCCTCAGCAGGCCAAAAACCTGAATTTTCCACTTATTTTTGAACGATTCTGTGCTTCTCGCCTTTTCTGGCCACGAACGGCCCAATAATGATCTGCGAGCTTCCGAGGTCGCCCCGAAATGGCTTCCAGGCGGCCCAATGGGGCCCCAAGATGGGTCAATAAAGCGCAAAGAAAGCCAGGGAGCGCCCAAGAGACCCCTAAAAGACCCCCAAGAGGGCTCCAACAGAGTCACGGGATGCTTCAGAGAGGGCCCGAGAGAGCCCCAACACGGCCCCAGGACGGCCCAGGCCCCCCCAGACAGCCCACGAGGGCCCCAGGACAGCCCAAGAAGGCCATCCGATGGTATACAAAAGCACCAACAGGAGCTCCACTCAGTCTTAGAGCCGTCAAATTCTTTACACTCTGATTGACCTGAGCGGCCCCCCCCATCGCCCCTAGTTCTTCTCAACCTCGCCCCAAGACGGCACATGAGGCCCTGCAGACATCCCCACTAGAGCCCAACAGGGTTCCAAGATAACTCTCGGCATGACCTACTCGGACGTCCGACAGCCCATCTCTCGTCCTTCTCTACCTCCTCCTCCTCCGTTTCCCCCTCTCTGCCCCTCATCCCCTCCTCAACCTCCTTCTTCCCTCGAACTCGTCGCCTTCCTCCTCCTCCTCGTCCTCCTCCTCCTCCTCCATCGCCCTCTCCTCATTTGCCTCCACCGACTCCGGGATACGAAAACTGATACTCATTTTCTCAGGAGGTTTTCTCCTGATCCTCCTCCAGCTGCTCCTTCGAGGCTCTGAAGACATCCCCAAGAAAGTCCAAGAAGGTTCCAACCTAACTCTCGACACCAACTCTTCGGAAATCTCCTCCTTCGAGGCTCTGAAGACATCCCCATCAAAGTCCAAGAAGGTTCCAACCTAACTCTCGACACCAACTCTTCGGAAATCTCCTCCCAACCTCCTTCTGCTGCTCCTCCTCCTCCGGCTCTTTATCCTCCTGCTCCTTTTGCTCCTCCTGTAGTTCGTTGTCTTCCTCCTCCGCTGCCTCGTCAAAAGCCCCAGACCACATACTCTTATCACAAGCTCCCCAAAAGCAACCAGGGGTGCCAAGACAGACCAAGGGGGCTCCGAAGAGGGCCCACGACAGGCTTCCAGGGTCCGGGGAACCACAATTTGATGCGCAGTTCTCCTTTCGTCTCAGGAGCCCACGGAACACTCGCGAGAACTAAAACATACCCCAGACCCCAGACTGCTATCACCAGCTCCCCTGAAGAACCCACGAGACTCCTGGACGGTCCAAGAAGACCCCACCACGGGCCTACGACAAGGCTTCCTCTTGCTCTTCCTCCTCCTGCTCCTCTCTCTCCTGTAGTTCACTGTCTTCCTTCTCCGCTGCCTTCTGAAGGGCCCAAGATCTGAGACTCATATCCAAGCTCACCAAAGACACCAAGGCGCCACAAGACACACCTCGGGGGCCCCAAAGAGATCAACTTCACAGTCGGCGCGCGGCCCCGGGAACCAAAATTTGATGTGCAGTCTTCCCAGTTGTTCCCATCCTGTTCAGACCCCATGACACGAGGATTCCGCGCTTTCCCTGTCCTCGCCCTCCAGATTCTCTCTTACTCCTTGCACTTCCGCCCCTACCTCTTACGAAAACCCCACGCGTCTATCATTGCACGTGGCAAGGCTTCCGAGGTCGCGCAGCGACCATGAGGGCCGCTCAGGTCCATTTCCTCCTCCTCCTCCTCCTCGTCCTCCTCCACCTCCTCCTCCTCCTCCTCCGCGCGCTCTCTCTCTCTCTCTCGCTCTCTCTCTCTCTCTCTCGTTCTCTTTCTCTTTCTCTCTCTCTCTCTCTCTGTGCCTCTCTGTCGCACCCCTCCACCCGCCCGCGCGCCTTCTGAGTTCTTCTGTTTTGTAATAAC
This sequence comes from Prorocentrum cordatum, assembly GCA_963575745.1. Lineage (NCBI taxonomy): Eukaryota > Dinophyceae > Prorocentrales > Prorocentraceae > Prorocentrum > Prorocentrum cordatum. The sequence continues at coordinate 755,711 of CAUYUJ010016493.1, read as the reverse complement.
AAAAACTGTTTGCTGTTTTTCTAAGACTCTGGGACTTTCCCCCGTCGCCGCGGCCGGGTTCTCGTGAAACTGATGGTCAGAACGCATCGTGGACAGGTTCGGAGGTCAAGTTTTTCAGGGAGTCGTCGTCGCCGCCGTCGTCGTTGTCATTGTCGCCGTCGTCCTTGGCTCGGCTGGCCCGCGCGCCGAATGGGCCCGCGTGGCAGAGAAGGAAAAGGAGCAGGAGGCGGGACGGAGGAGAAAAAGGAGGAAGAGGAAGGAACGGTGAGGATTGCGAGAAACAGGAGGGGCCCCAGGAAGACGGAAGGAGGGCACGGAGGAGCAGGAGGAGGGGAGGGCAAACGGCGGAAACAGAAGACAGCTTTCACTGGGACCCGTGCTCTCGCCGAGGCGCCGGCCACATCTCTCATTCAATATCGTGTTGCCGCTTCGCTCGCGGGACTCCCAGCCTCTACCAGGTCAGCATCCCGTCCTCCAGCATGCGGCCGCCGACTTTCCTCTCAATTCTTGACGCTTCGCGTATCCCCACCGGCCCGTCCAGAATTGATTGCCAGCTTTCCCGAGGCCTCTTGGAGGCTATCCTGAGCCATGCTCGGCTAGAGGCTGTCGGAAGCTATTCTGAGCCATGCTCGGCTATGTTGGGCCATATTCAGGCTGTCTTGAGGCCTCTTGGAGATCTGTCGGAGGCTCTATCTTGAGCCATGCTTGGCTATCTTGGGCCATTTTGGAGGCCATCTTGGGCTATCTAGGGCTCTCTTGGAGCCATCTTGGGCCAAAAAGGGCGGGGTGGAGAATCTTCAGGAGAGGCTGGGAGGCCTCTCGGGCCCGTCTTGGGCCCCATTGTTCAAAAAGAGCGGGGGTCCTCAGTTCAGGTCCCCCCCTCGGAGGCTCTCAAACGGCGTCTTGGGGACGTGTTGGAGCGCTCTTTGGAAGCCTCTTGGGCGATCTTGGGGCCGTCTTGGGCCTTCTTGGGCCCCTCTTGGGGCTCTCTTGGGCCATCTTGGGGCCATCTTGATGCCTCAGGGGCCCATCGGAAGCGAAAAGACGAGAATGCCAAACACATTGACTTTCCTTAGGCTTTTGAAGGGTTTTGGCTTCTTGGAGGGCGCCGTGGAGGGCTCGAAGGGCACGTGGATCCGTCTTGAGGACTCTTGGAGGTGTGTCGGAGGCTATCTTGACCCATCTTGAGGTATCTTGGGCCATCTTGGAGGCCATCTTGCGACTTGGAGCGCCTCTTGGAGCCATCTTGAGCCATCTTGGACGCTCTAACGCCTCCATCCCCCCCCCCCCTCCAGGTCCAGGGGAAGGTTACCCCTCCCCCGAGCAGGGGAAGGAAGGGGAAGAGAGAAGACCAAACTCGTTATACCACCGTAGCCCTAAAGGGCTGGTGGGACTTCCACCTATAGACTTCCAGCCTCCATCAGCTCAGCACTCCGACCTCTAGCGTCCGGCATCCGACTTTCCACCTTCACCTCCACTCCAGCGTCCACCAACTCTGCGCCCTGAGCCCCGCCCCGGGCGCTACCGCGCACTCGCCTCGCCTCGCCTCCGCTCGCACAATTCCCACACACCTCATTGAACAATTGTGTTCTCGCCCGCGCCCAGAAACATCGTAGGTGCAAGGATCAAGATTAGAAGGCGAAGCGCAGCGAGCCTTAAAATCTTGTGTATATGTATGTATGTATGTCTAAATCTGTGTATATATAGATACGTTTACACGTGTATATATGTATATATGTGTATATCCATATCCACCGCCTGCCGAGGTCCCAGAAGATCGATCGCCCAGGCGATGGCTATCGATACGTTCCCGCCTCGGAAGGGAAGGGGGGGGTTGGAGGCGAGGCCAGGTGGCCAGGGCGAGCGCCTCGAGGAGCAGGCCGGCCACCGTTGGGAGTGCCGCGGGCGAGCCTCTCGGGCGCCCCCGCGAGATGGCCGCCGAGCGGGCGCTCGGCGCGAGCCACTTCCCCGCCGACTGCCCTGCCCCGGCCGAGCGCGGTGCCGCGGTGCCGTCGGGTCGTCGGCTTCGATCCACGATCGACCAGCTGTAAGCTCACGACGTCGCGGGGTTCGGTCTCTTAGAACAGTTGAGCTGTAAGGCGCCATAAAGCTCAGCTGAGCCACTTCGGGGTGCGTTAAGCAAGGGCATGGTGGGCTCAGGTGAGTCCAGTACAGCCCTGCACAGCGTGGCGAAGTCTCAAGGAAACTAATGTTGCAGCCATGACGTAAAGTACGGTTGGAAACTTTTGCTTAGCGTGTCGCGGCGGCGGCCCCAGCGACACGCCATGCCCTGCAAGCGGATAGCATGTCGCTCCGCTCCGCGGGGCGGGAGGCTGGGAAAAAAGGTCGGGACGTTGACGCTTGGAAGTTTGGACGTGGTGAGCGTGTTGCACCGAAACGTGGTGGGCCAAGACTGGCGGACCAGCACGTTGAACCAGGATTCCTGACCGTAGACCTCACCAAGCCACTGAAAATAGTTTTGTGCCAAATTGTTGCCTACAAGGGCTCTCAAACAATTTGCTTTGTTTGCCGTGCACATCGCGGTCTCCCATGCTGGCAATTCCACCTCGAACGGAGACATACTCATCTGGACAAATACGCTGGTAATCAACTGTGTCGATTCAGATACTACCTTTTCTGGCAAAGGATCTCTGTTCTCGCGAACTGTCAAACACCTGCCTTCCAAACATTGCCACCTCCTGCGCTCCGTCCACGCGCACGCACATCAACAAACTCCCGGGAGGATGTCGTATACCCTCACGACCGATACTCTCTGCTATTCGTGCGGCGTATGCGGGACTCTGTGTTGAATAGAACTCGTTGTGGACGGCTGTGGAATTCGTAAGTCCAGCGACCGTCATAGCGCCGACTACAAACTCAAGCTGCTTTCGCTCTCTCGGGCACTTAAAGAGTAGGAGGAGGGAAACGGGAAAAGACGAGTGCGCTGCAAGCGGGTACTCGCTTGCCGTGAAGGAAGCGAGGATCTTGTCAGTCACGCTCGCCGAAAGAGGTGCCAAAACGACGTAAGCCTAATGCGGCTTTCGTCGTCGTCCTCCTCCCTCCTCATCCCCGCCCTCCTGATCCATCGTAGTGGAGCGGCCCCGCTTCGCACCGCAACCTTGCGGAGGAGAGGACAGAGGGAGAAGGATGGAGGGAGCTGGAGGGGAAGACCTCAGGATGGCGCCGAGGTTGTTCTTCTTGTTTAGGTCCGCCAGCACCACTCAGCCGAGTAGTTGCCACTGCGGAGGTCTGGCCAGAGAGAGCCGGTCGGGACGATTCCCGCGTCCCCCGAACGGTCGCGACGAGACGCAGCTGTTGGGTATCGCCTGGGGGCTCGAAAGCCCCAGACTATCTACCAAAGCCTCCGAAAGCTTTCGGCAACCTCCTCCGCCGCCAAATCGTCCTCGTCCTCGTCGCCGTCGGCGTCCTGCCCCTCCTCCACCCGGTCTCGCCGCTGCCTCCTCCCCCTGCCTCCGCCTCCCCCTCCTCCCCTTTCCCTCCCGCCGTCGCCCTCCCCTGCCGTCGCCTCCCACCTCGTCGTTGCCGCCGCCGCCGCCGTCGGTGTCAGCGTCGTCGTCGTCGTCGTCGTCGTCGTCGTCGTCGTCGTCGTCCTCGTCGCCGTCGTCGTCGCCGCAGCCGCCGCCACCGCCGCCAACGCCAACGTCAACGCTGTCGTCGTCGTCGTCGTCGTCGTCGTCGTCGTCGTCGTCGTCGTCGTCGTCGCAAGCGTCGGCGCGGGGCGTGGCGCGCAGCCGGCCGGCTTCTGCAGGATCAGGTAGCAGTAGCTGCAGCCGCGCTCCGCGGCGGGGGGCCCGGCCGCGCCGTCCTCCCCCGGGTGCCCCCCCTTGCCCAGGGGTGAGGATCGAGGAGGCTCGAGGAGGCTCGAGGGGCATCGAGGAGGCTCGAGGAGGCTCGAGGAGGCTCGAGGAGGCTCCGAGGGGCTCGAGCAGGCTCGAGGAGGCTCGAGGGGCATCGAGGGCCGAGGAGGCGGGGGCCGAGGAGGAGCGAAGAGCTTCTCCCTGCGCTCGAGGACCGAGCCGCGCGATCGTCTGGCCCTGGGCACCACGTCAGGGTTGCCAGCGCTGACCCTCCAGAGGTGTGGCCACTGCACCGTCTGGGCCCCCCGAGTGTGTGTCGACGGGAGACCCGATGAATATCACGAACTGGTTTTTCTTGCCCTTCGCCACCTCGCTCGCCAGGGGTTCTGGAGCAAGCGTGTGTCTCAAAGGGGTTGCAACATGGATCTGTAATACAAGAAAAGATCATGCAATCGCTTAGGGGACTCCTGTCATTAGACGGTGGCACACGAGATGCCTGGTACGATTTGGTGGATTCACTAGCCAGGAACGGAAGCAGAACAGGTTCGGTCCAACATGTATACGGATTCTCTGTATTTTGTATTGTGCTATGCATTCCCCTCCCGCTCGTCGTCTTCTCCCTTCTCTTCCTTTTCCTCCTTCTCCTCGACCTCCCCTTCTCATTCCCATCGCTGCTGTCGCCCCTCCTGCTGTCACCTTCCCCCCGTCGTCGTCGTCGTCGTCGTCGTCGTCGTCGTCGTCGTCGTCGTCGTCGTCGTGGTCGTTGTCGTCGATGTTTTTGTCGTCTCCGACTTCGACTTCGTCGTTGTCGTTGTCGTCGTCGT
>CAUYUJ010016493.1:726069-748569 GCA_963575745.1 Prorocentrum cordatum | reverse complement strand
GTAGTCGTAGTAGTAGTAGTAGTAGTAGTAGTAGTAGTAGTAGTAGTAGTAGTAGGAGGAGGAGGAGGAGGAGGAGGAGGAGGAGGAGGAAGGAGGAAAGAGGAAGGAGGAAGGAGGGAGGAGGGAAGAGGGAGGAGGGAGGACGGAGGGTTATGAGGAGGAGGAAGAGGAGGATAATGAGGAGGAGGAGAAGGAGAAGGATGATGAGGATGAGGATGAGGATGAGGATGAGGATGATGATCCACACGCCTCCTGCGCGCCGAAGCCTGGGCGGATCTGGAGAAACGCATAGGGGGGATGGGGGGGGGCAGGACGGGCGCCGCCGCGGCGCCGCTAGTAGCCGAGGGCGGCCATGGTCGCGTCCGCGCACCAGAAGACGACGAGCCTGCACACGCGCTCAGCGAGCGCCCGCGCTGTCGTGCCACGGCGCCCGCCCCGCTGCCGCCGGCCGTAGAGCTGCGATGCCGCAGCCAGGTCCGCGAGTGCGTTGGCTGTGCCTGCGCTCAGTCGCCCGTCCGACTCGACACTGATGGCGGCCGGCGACCCGCCAGCACCAGCCGCGCCCGCGGGCTGCTGAGCGCCGGGGGAGGCGGCAGGAGACGAATCGTCGATGTCGCCAACAAAACGGAACACATCCTGGACGGGCGTGTCCTGAGAGAATGGGACGTCGGCCTACTCTGCCTCAGCCTCTGCGGTGAATGCCGGGGCGCGCCCGTGCTCGAGGACGATCCCGGAGTCGCGCAGGCGCGCCGCAGCTGCCCCGGCGAGCTCGGCGTCCGGGTCGTGGTGCAGGGGGCGGCCCAGGGCCTGTGCGAGTCGTCGCGCGTCCGCCGCGTGGGCTGTCCAGCACGCGAAGTATAGCTGGCGTCGGCCTCTGGCTCGCCAGGCAGGCGCAGGCCGAGGCCGCCGAGGCTCGGAGGCAACCGCGCAGTCTCCACGTCGACGCTGTCTGCTGGGGCGCCTTCGAGGGCGTCCAGGATGCGCGCCACTGCGGCCTGCACCCGCTCCCTCGCTACATGAAGAACGCCACTGGCGCATAAACTGGCCATCGCTCGGACGTCCATTTCCTGTGTTTTTTTCGGTTTCGTGCGTGGCTTTTTCGCCAAATGATCAAGGATGCTCCTCGATGGTCCTCGTCGAAGGAAAAATGCACACGTCCGAGCGATGCCAAGATAAACGCGTGTCGTAGTCGAGCTTACGGGCCGGCGAGTGCACCAGGATGGTCCACGCGACCTGTGCCGTGAGCGGGTGGCACCGCGAGCGCCCCGGGGCGCAGAGGGCGGCTTCAGACCTGCTCGGCCTGCTCGGCGCGCTGCAAAGCTGAAGGGGCCCTGGGACACACAAGTAAATACACACAAGTAACAGGATACCCCATATTTTCCTATATTTTCTGGGTTTTTGTCTTCCCCCTCACTTCCCATATTTTCCCATATTTTCTGGGGAATCGACGATTAATTGTGTCTCTGTGTTTTTTCTCCTTCTGAAAAGCAGGGCCCTCCATGGCCACCTCCCCCGCCAGTGCCATTGCCGCGCGAGCCGCCAAGCGCGGTGCCCGAGAGGAGGAGCCCGTGGCGCTCGCGCCGCGTGCGGGCCAGGAGCCCGCTGGCCGCCGGGTTCTGGCGCAGCGCCGCGGGCATCCAGGCCAGGGAACGTGATTGCGCACTTCTCGCTGCGACGCCGGTGCCCATGACGGGCCAGACGGCCCTCGAGTGGGGAGAGCTCGGAGTCGACGTCCGCTGCCCCCCCAGCGAGGTACCAGTCGTCGGCGACGCCGGCGAGGCCAATCCTGGGAGAGAGCACGATCGGGTCAGCCTCCTGCACGCCCCGCATGGCGTCGGCGATGTCGAGGTTGAACAGCAACTGCATGAGGCGGGAGCCCTGAGGACCTCCCCTCCACGTTTCGCTCCGCAGCCATTCACTTCCAACCCTCTGCCACACCACTGAGCAGCCAGCAGCCCAACGGCCAGCGAGAAGAGGGAGCAGCTCGGGCACGCGACGCCTTGCCGTTGCAAGCAGGGAGCTGCGCAAAGCACGGCCGTACGCGTTCTCCAAATCCGTCTTGAGGATGCTCTGATCCCCCTGGCGCGCATCGTCTGCCAGCAGCGCCTCCGCACTGGCCTCATCCGACATCTCGCGCGCCCAGCCCCGCAGCACACGGACCAGCATCGGGATGCCGTCAGGCGTGTTGCCAAGCTGGTGGGGCTCCATGATGCCCCGGGCACGGTGTATGGCGTGCTCGACGCCGACCGCCTCGACCAGCTTCACACGGTGCTCGCCTAAGCCGATGGGCTGGATCTTCCGCTTGGCCGGACCGCCAGGCTCCGCAGGTGGCCGCGCGCCCTGGTCCACCGGGTCGATCATGGCAGCATCCCACAGCAGGCCGTCCTGCGGGAGCCACCTACCCCCGAGCGCAATGGCCGCGAAACCGGCAAGGGCGTCCGGGCCGCCATCGGCGTCGCAGACGGCGCTGATCAAGGAGTTGCGCCATCCGCTCGGACCGGGAGCCGGCCATGGCACGAGACCGTGCACGGCGCGGCGGATATGCCGCCGCGTGGGCACGACGGGCGTGCACGCTGCCCGATCCGACGCGGCTCCGGCAACAGCGCGCGCGATCGTCGCCCGCTCCTCCGTGTCGGCTTCGACCGCGACGAGCTCCAGCATCTCCTCCGCCAGCGCAGCAGTGCGCACTGGCCGCGGCGTGTCCAGCAGCACGCCAACAGCGCGCTTTATGCCCTTCTCGCCGACCATGGCGATGACCCGCTTGTGCCTCTCGTCGGTGTCCGACGCGGGCGGCCTGTCAACAACGCGGATGCGCCCAGCAGCCCGGTCCGCCTCGGCCTGGCGGTCATGAACGTAGAGGTCGACAAATTGCCGGCGCCAGCCCAGCTCTGCAAGCTGCAGCCGGTGGCGGAGGGTGCGCATGAAAGCAGCACGGTCGCGCGGGGCCCCCGCTGGGCGGTCGTCGGCAGCAGCGGCATGAACATCTGCGGCCTGGTTTCCATGGGCGGCGGCATCCGTAGGACCGGAAAGGCGCCGGTCATCTGGCACCGGCCTCAGAAGCAAGCCTGGCAATGATGAGGATGATGAGGATGATGAGGATGAGGATGAGGATGAGGATGAGGATGAGGATGATGATGATGCGGATGATGATGATGATGATGATGATGATGATGATGATGATGATGATGATGATGATGATGATGATGATGATGATGATGATGATGATGATGATGATGATAAGGAAGGAGGAGGAGGAGGAGGAGGAGGAGGAGGAGGAGGAGGAGAGGAGGAGGAGGAAGACGGCCACGCTGTGAAAAGTCCTCACGTCGGGGGTTTGGGGAGAGGGTCTGGGGAAGGGCGGGGGAGGAGGAGGAGGGCGAGGCGAACGAGGGGCTTGAGGGGAGGAGGGGCTGGCGAGGGGAGGTGGGGGGGCAAGGGAGGAGAAGGTGGGGGGGAGGAGGAGGAGGAGGATGAGAAAGATGAGGAGGAGGGGGAGCAGGAGCAGGAGAGGAGGAGGAGAGGAGGAGGAGGAGGAGGAGGAGGAGGAGGAGGCGGAGGGAGAGGAGGAGGGAGGAGAGGAGGAGGAGAGGAGGGAGGAGGAGAGGGAGGAGAAGGATGAGGAGGAGGGAGGAGAGGAGGAGGACGAGGAGGAGGAGGAAGACGAGGAGGAGGGAGGAAGAGGACGAGGACGACGAGGACGAGGACGAGGACGATGATGATGATGCTGATGATATGATGATGATGAGAATGATGATGATGATGATGATGATGATGATGATGATGATGATGATGATGATGCTGATGATGATGATGATGATGAGGAGGAGGAGGATGAGGAGGAGGAGGAGCAGAAGGAGCAGAGTAGTAGGAGGAGGAGGAGGAGAAGGAGGAGGAGGGGATGGGGGAGGAGGAGGAGGAGGAGGAGGAGAGGAGGAGGAGGAGGAGGAGGAGGAGGAAGGAGGAGGAGAGAGGAGGAGGAGGAGGAGGAGGAGGAGGAGGAGGAGGAGGAGGGAGGGGCACGGTCGGGAACTTTTGCTTCGCGTGCCGCGGTGGCGGCCCCGAAACCTTGCGAGCGGATACCGTGCCTCCCTCCCTCCTTCCCTTCCTCTTGTCAGGCACTTTGTCAGCCCTGGCCTTGCTCTCACAGTTAGTTCGTCTTTCGAGCCTAGCGTTGCCTCTTTCACCTCACCTTCCTAGTCAGCTCATAGACTCCCTCGCCACGCACACGGCACTTGGGTGGACCACCGTCTTGGGTCGTGACAGGTGAGCAGGCTGACAGTGGGGTACTTGTGTGGCCGCGCCCTGATCTCTCCGCCTATGTTGCCAGTGTTTCGAGCTTTGCTAAGACCAACGCTTTGTGGCTCGTGCTATGGTTAATGCGTGCCCTCCTCGTTTTGGCTAGTCCCGTGGTGGTATACAGATAACCCCCAGCTCATCCGTCAATTTCGAGCTGAGCTGGAATCACGTCCGCTGAATGAGCTTGCATTCCATAGCCGTCTGACCTCCAGAGTTGCGCCACAGTAGGTCTGACTTTCACGTAGATCAGTTTTGCTGCAGACTGCCTCTCTTGGACCATGGATGTGATGTCTGTCGGCCACCTTCAGTATCCAGGAGTATCCGATGTCTGCAGCTTCAGGTGAATTTTGCAGTATGGAGGGGTTTTTGGGGGTTTGTTGGAGGCGTTAGCAGCGAGGCAGGGTAGCAGCAAGCGGAGAGAGCGGCAGCCCGCCTCTTTTGCTCTCTCCTGTCTGCGGCCTGCCTGCAAGCGCCGCCCCGCCCTCTTGCCCGCTCTCTCTCTGAGACTAGATTTTTCAGACAAGGCGTATCAGGTTTGACTGAAAGCAATCGTCTTGCGCAATTGTCGCCAGCTCGAGCGTCAGCCTTGTCGGCCGAACCGAGGGTCGATCCGTGAGGGGAGGGGGCCATAGTGGGCGCTCCGAAAGGAACTCGCGAAGCCCCCGCCCCACAGCGGCGCTCGCCGAGGTAAAGTCGTTGAGTGCAGCTGCTTTGAGAGCTAACAGCGGTCGTGGAGACCGCATCGTGTAGTCGGGAGGGGGTTGGGACTGGTAGGTCGGGCAGTTGGAGGAGTTAGCAGCGAGGCAGAGTAGCAACAAGCGGAGAGAGCGGCAGCCCGCCTCTCTTGCTCTCTCTTGTCCGCGGCCTGCCTGCATGCGCCGTCCCGCCCTCTTGCCCGCTCTCTCTCTGAGACTAGATTTCAGACAGGGCGTATCAAGTTTGACTGAAAGCAGTCGTCTTGCGCAACTGTCGCCAGCTCGAGCGTCAGCCTTGTCGGCCGAACCGAGGGTCGAACCGTGAGGGGAGGGGGCCCTAGTGGGCGCTCCGAAAGGAACTCGCGAAGCCCCCGCCCCACAGCGGCGCTCGCCGAGGTAAAGTCGTTGAGTGCAGCTGCTTTGAGAGCTAACAGCGGTCGTGGAGATCGCAACGTGTAGTCGGGAGGAGGTTGGGACTGGTAGGTCGGGCAGACGTGCTGAGATCAGAGAGGCATGTGCCTGCCTCTCTTGCTTCTTTCCGCCGCCGCCTGCATGCAACCCGCCCGCCTGCTTTCTCTCCGCCGTCAACCTGGACAGAGGTGCGCCCCCTCGCGTTCTGTCACCGACGTGCTGGCAAGCTTCAAGCCTTGGCCCGTGGGGGGCAGCGGCAGGGGGCTCGGTGAGCGTAGTCCGTCGCTAACCACACACCCGTTGCGTGTGGCACCGAACCCCCGAGTGTCCGTCGGTCCGCGCGTCGCCAGCCAGGCGCTCATGCGGCTGCACGCCGCAGCCCCCGCCTGCCGCCAGCCTTTCTTGCTTTTGCCTTGCAGATAAGGATGGGAGTGGGGGTGGCTGGCAGCATTGAGGAGGGGACAGGTTAGCGATTGCATCTCTGTGGAGCGTGATTGTCCTGGTGCTTTGCCAGGGTTACGCCGAGAGCAACCGAGCAGGATTGCCCCACTCCGTCCGCCGCCACTTCCTGGCCACGGTTGAAAGTTTCACTCCTTTGCCGCCTAGTACCAGACGCTCTGCGTCCACATTGCTGCCTCGCATCCTGTTGCTGGCGCAGTCAATACTATGGGACTGGGTGGGCTTCGAGGGGTTAGTTAGGTTGGATGGAGGAAGTTACTGTCTGAACTTGACTTCAGGTGCCCGAGCAGAGTTTGCGATCTTCGCCTTTTAGCACAGCCACACGAGCTGACTGTGCTGACCGCCTCTGCTAGCTGCAGCGCCGCCATTAGCTGACAGGCCATACGCTTCATCAGCAGCGCAATCCAAAAATCCTTCCCTTCCTCCCTCTTTTTCTCCTCCTTCCCTCCCTCACTCTCTCCCCCTCCTGCCCCTATAGGCTGGCGGCGACGACGACGGCGACGACGGCTTCGCGGGGCAGGAGGCCCAAAAAGGCTCGGGACGTTGACGCCTGGGGACCGGGAAGTGGATAGCGGGTGGTGCCGAAGCGCGGTAGGCCAGAGCAGGCGGCGCGATCGACGGAGCGACAGTTCCTGGAAGTAGTAGGAGGGAGGGGGGAGGAGGACGAGGACGCCGAGGAAGGAAGGAGGACCATTCTTTTAGCAGTGACCCCTAGCAACATAGCCTCTTCCCCAGATCTCCTCGACAACTCCAGGGCCAGGAAGAAACCGAGGGACAGGAAGGCGAACGGCGGCAAGGCCGGTCTTGCACGCGGCACGCACGGTGACAACGGCGGCGCTTTTGCCGTGGGCAGCCGGCGGACGTCGGGGCCGCCGGTCCCGAGGAAGAACGCTCCGAAGATCGACCGAGTTGGAGCCGGAGCGCCCACCGCTGACTCTTCGAACTTGTCAGGAGGGAGGGGGAGGGGAATGGGGATGAGGATGATGGTGATGATGATCAAGATGATGATGATGATTATGCTGCTGATGATGCTGCTGATGATGATGATGATGATGATGATGATCATGCTGATGATGATGCTGATGATGCTGATTCTGATGATGCTGATGGTGCTGATGATTCCTATGACGACGACGATCCTGATGAAGCGGATGATGATGAAGATGCCGATGCTGATGCTGAGGTTGCTGCTGCTGCTGCTGCTCATGATTGAGATGATGAAGGTGACGATAAGGAGGATGATGCTGATGGTGATGCTGGTGATCGTTATGATGATACTGATAATGATGATGGTGACGATGCCGCCAACGATGCTGATGCTCATGGCGATGATGATGCTAATGATGACGAATATGATGATGTTGATGATGGTGACTATGAGGACGCTGATTGTGCTGCTGATGATGACTATGAGGAACATGATGGTGATGATGATTCGGATGCTGATGACGATGACGATGACGATGATGATGATTATGATGCAAGTGTTGCTGAATATGATTCTGCTGCTGATGATGATGACGATGATTCTGACGATGTTGATGATGCTGATGGTGATGATGACTATTATTATGATTCCCCAATCAGAGCTTGCCTCTGTAGGGGTCCTAGCGTATTTAAAAGTACGTGAGATGTGCCGCCGATTCAGTGGCCGGGCCCGGGTGCCCGGGTGCTTTCGCCGCCGATTCGGTGGCCGGGCCCGGGTGCCCGGGTGCCCGGGTGCCCGGGTTCGCCGCCGATTCGGTGGCCGGGCCCGGGTGCCAGGATGCCTGGGTGCCCGGGTGCCCGGGTGACGGGTGCCCAGTGCCCGGGTGGGTGCCCGGGTGCCGGGTGCCCGGGTGCCCAGTGCCCTGTAGCATGATACTGGCGACGATGATGATGATGATGGTGTTGCTGGTGATGGTGATGAGGCTGCTGAGGAAACGTATTGTTATGAAGATGCTGCTGTTGCTGATATTGGTGATGATGATGGCTATGCTGATGGTTATGCTGATGACGATGTTGATGCTGATGATGCTGCTGATGATTATGCTGCTGATGATGATGCTGATGCTGATGATGATGCTGCTGATGATGATGCTGCTGATGATGATGACGATGATGTTGACGATGAGAATAATGATGATTATGATTATGAGGGTGATGGTGATGATGCTGATGACGATGATGATGAGGAGGAGGAGAACCAGGAGGAGGAGAACTAGGAGGAGGAGGAGAAGGAGGCGCAGAACGCATAAGGAGGTGGAAGCGCTGTGGGGCACTCTCTAGGAGGCCTGAACGCGTCGGCTCCTCACGCGCGCGCGCGCGAGCGTGGAGGCCGCTGGCCACGCGGTGGCACGTGCGCGCGCGCGGCGCGCCCAGATCTCAAGACCCCGTGCCGCTGAGATTGCAAGGGCAGGCTCGACCGCGGATGGCGATGCGTGCGAGGGGCTTGATGGGGGGAGGGGCTGGCGAGGGGAGGTGGGGGGGGTGGGGGCAAGGGGAGGAGGAGGAGGAGGAGGAGGAGGAGGAGAAGGAGGAGGACGAGGAGGAGGAGGAGGAATAGGAGGAGGAGGAGGAGGAGGAGGAGGAGGAGGAGGAGGAGGAGGAGGAGGAGGGGGAGGAGGAGGAGGAGGAGGAGGAGGAGGATGATGAGGAGGAGGAGGAGGAGGAGGAAGAGGAGGAGGAGGAAGATGGGGGACCATCGCCGGGTTTCGGAAAGGTTCGATTTCGCTTACGGCGACTCGAACGCTCGACTGAGGGAGCCGCTTTGGGCCAAACTCTCTATTGGGATCGGGCTTCCGATAACCACAAGGCTCTTCTTTGAGGCCTTGGGGCGCCTTCACTAACTCAACAGCTACCAAGGTTCACGCAACATCAGAACGGAACTCTCTCGTGCTACTCTCGTGGAGCCCTGTGAAGGTCCAGTCGGTATGCTTGCCACAACCACTGCAAGCTATGATGAAACGGTCGTCGTCCAGCTTGTCTAAACCATGCCGCGAACGACCGTTGCGTTGGATTGCGAGCTTGGCCAAGGCGGCACCATGGCCTGGGCACCTCTTGCTGGCACGATCAGGGGCAAGCTCACGGCTGGTGCATCTCGAGTGGCAGAGCTGACAGAGCCGACGCTTCGCTTGTCACGTTCATTTGTGCCCGACGTGGGCATTGCGGGGGGCCGCCCTCAGAGGGCGGGGGGTGGGGGGTGGGTGGGCCAGCGCAGCCCCAGATCCCGAACGCCCGCCGCCAAAATTAGCTCCACTCCGCCACGCTTCCGAGATTGACGCTGCACCAGCTTTAGGGTTCAAGCTCTGGTGTGGTGCCTCAAGACTTTTGTCGCCGACTCTTGGGGCAACAATTGGCCACAAGGCCAGCGCACGCGGAACATAAACTAGACATCGTTTCACGCGTATGCTTCGCTCACCTTGAGCGGCTCGCCTTGCTTGCGAAGGTTACGGAAATCTGGCGGCAACCATCTTAACAACCCTGTCAACAACATCGTTGCCAATGGTGTGCCACCAGCTCTCACGGAACAATTTCAGCTCCGAGATTTTCCGATGAACTTTGGTCATGGGGGCCTCCGTCTCTGTAAGCTTCTCTGCTTGGCCATCGCTCCAAATCCCGTCGAACGAAGTCTGCGATTTGGGCTGCTCGGCAAAGGAGTGGAACCGCACAACAACTTGACCATCTGAATCTATTCTGGTGATGCCTAGGAACTGGCTGGCCGCTAAGTAAGCTAGGAACTCCACTGCTGGGGAAATCGGCGGTACGCTCTGACCTACTGGCCCATGCGCATGCGCTGCAATGGAGCCGCCTGGCCCCAACTTGACGAATGCACAACTAAATGCGTTAAATCAGGGGTGGCCGTCTTTTGCCACGCTCCCGTCAATGTAGATCTCCGCAAGAAAGCTTGGCCAGGAGTCGGTCCCCGAAGAGACCTGAACTCAACCTGCTCGACGCCAACCCTGGAAGTCTCGGGACCCGAAACTGGCGAGGTTCGGGAACACCATCACACTCGGCATACGTAGCAGGCTCACTGAGAACCTCAACGACCCTTCCTTCTAAGTGCTCACTTCCCAAATTAACTGTACACCGACATTGCACAATGCGGTGCTAGATGGCATCCATGGGAACTCCGCAGATGCACGTGAAATCCGTTTCGCATGTTTTTTTCGGGAGCCTCTCCTTGTTCCAAACAATTTGGATGAGGTGTGTGAGGGGGATGCTGCGTTCTTGCCTGGCTAATTGTTTGCGACGTAGCCGTCTTGGCTTGGGAGATGTCTACCTCGTTCACGCCGATCTTGACTGCAACTTGTCTGGAGATGCTGTCCTGTTACGAGCTGGCCATCACGCTTCTCAAGAGGGCTTGCGATGTGGTCGTTAACAAATATCGCTCCCCGTCGAAACTGGTGAATTCAAAAGGCGCACTCCGTGACCATCCAATAGGTGCCAGACTGAGCCACATTACCATGGGGTCTACGAATGAGGCCCCATCCTGGAGGAGACTTGGAACTCATGTTGCCCGCAAGCTGCTTCAATTCAGTTAGCTTGGACTTGGCTTTTGCGGGTTTCTGCGAGGCCCTCTAGACAGCCAAGCTCCAGTATAGGCGCGGCCTTAGCCCATACTTCCAGGTGGGATCCTCTAGGAGCGCCATTGAGAGAACCCTTGCTCTGGTGGCACAACGGGGTCCAACAACCTTCAGGCACAAACATCTAAACTGAGGCATCTCCTGCTCCGTTCGTCCCAAGGCCTCCGTCCCACAGTGCCCTTTCTGTTGTGGTCCAGTGCTCCACTACTTTTTGGTACCAGCGCCAGCTGCTCGCAGGGCTCGAAACAGGAGGGGAAGGAAGAGGAGGAGGAGGAGGAGGAGGAGGACGAGTAGTAATAGTAGTAGTAGTAATAGTAGTAGTAGTAGTAGTAGTAGTAGTAGTAGTAGTAATAGTAGTAGTAGTAGTAGTAGTAGTAGTAGTAGTAGTAGTATTAGTATTAGTAGTAGTAGTAGTAGTAGTAGTAGTAGTAGTAGTAGTAGTAGGAGCCGGAAGAGGGCTGATGCCTCCTAGACTCATAAAAGATGTTGCAATCAACTCTCCTTTCAAGTTCCCTCTTCATAGGTCCGTGCAAAGATCTTATATCACTGCTGGAAATGCCCCGTTGGAAGTCAACTGTCAGAGCATCCTATACCGTGCCAATACATCATTCCTGGGGCTTGAACGCCGCAAGCCAACGTTACTATTGTGTCCGAACGACCCTGAACCGTGCCAGAACACCATTCCTGGGACTTCAACACAACACATCGAATCAGCTTGACTGTTTCGCCCTGACAGTCCTACATCTTGCCAAAGGAAAACTTCAGGGGCGTCAACCATGCTAATTCTAGAAGCTGTTGTAACCTCTTACGACGAATGCGCACGACGCTCGGGCGAGAACCACATGTTGAAACAGCGCCACTTTTCATCAGTGAAGCTGTTGCAACATTTGAAAAAGAATGTGCGTGGCACTGATTCGAGAACCACGTTTTGGACACCGCCCGGCCTCCATCCGTGAAACCCTTGCGAACTTTTGAAACGAATATGTGCGGCGCTCAGGCGAGAAACGTATTTTGAAAGTGCCCGCCCTCCACCCACCAAACTCCTTCAAACTTTTCAGACGAAGGTGCGCGGCGCTGAAAGGAGAACCACACTTTGAACAGGAGCCGCCCTCCATCCGTGAAGCTCTTGTAGGCCTTCAGGCGAGTGTGCGCAACGCTCGGGCGAGCGCCACGTTTTGGAAACCAGCCGGACCCCCCACTTGCGAACTTTCAGAGCCCATGTGCGCGGCGCTGAGGCGAAAGCCACATCTTCGAAACTCGCACGCCTTCCATCCATCCCACTTTAGGACCAGCCATGGTGAAGAAATGTCGGGCGAAACGCCCAGCCCGCCCTACAAACACGTCTCGGGATGCGACAGGGGTGACTTGGCTGTAAGGGAGATGGATGGGGGAGGCCGAGCAGGAGGAGGCGAAGGGCGAGAACGAGGAGGAGCAGACGGAGGAGGAGGAGGACGAGGAGGATGAGGATGAGTAGGAGACGGGGGAGGAGGAGGAGGAGAACGAGGAGGAGGAGGAGGAGGAGGACGATGAGGAGGAGGAGGAGGAGAAGGAGCAAGAAGGGGGACAGGAGGAGAAGGGCGAGGAGGAGGATGACGATGATGAGGATGATGAAGAGAAGGATGAAGAGGAAGGACGAGGCGACGGATGGGGAAAAGGAGGATGAGGATGAGGATGATGATGAGGCTGAGGATGATGCTGCTGATGATGATGTTGATGATGATGGCGATCATGAGGAGGATGAGGAGGAGGATAAGGCGAAACCAGACAGAGAGGAGCATGAGGGAGCGAGAGAGGGAAGGCGGGAGGGATGGAGGGATGGGGGAAGGGAGGAAGGGAGCGAGGGAGAGAGAGGGGGATGATGATGATGATGCTGCTGCTGCTGCTGATGATGATGATGATGATGATGATGATGATGATGATGATGACGCTCATGATGATGCTGCTGCTGATGATGATGATGACGAGGAGGAGGATGAGGAGGAGGCGGATGATGATGATGATGATGATGAGCAGGGGAAGGAGGATGAGGAGGCGGAGGAGGAGGATGCTGCGGAAGAGGAGGAGGGTGGTGATGCGGATGAGGAGAGGAGGATGATGATGAGGAGGAGGAGGAGGAGGAGGAGAAGACGATGAGGAGGAGGAGGAGGATGATCAGGAGGAGGAGGAAGAGGAATGTGAGGAGGAGGGGGAAGAGGAGGAGGATGAGGAGGAGGGGGAGAAGAAGGAGGAGGAGGAGAGGAGGAGGAGGAGGAGGAGCAGGAGGAGGAGGAGGAGGAGGAGGAGGAGGAGGAGGAGGAGAGAGTGAGGATAATGATGCTGATGCTGCTGATGCCGATGCTGCTGATGATGATGAGGATGCTGATGCTGATGATGATGAGGAGGAGGAGGAGGAGGGAGGAGAGAGGAGGGAGGAGAGGGGACGGAGGAGGGAGGGCGTGACGATGACGACGAATATGCCAACGATGATGCTGCTGATGATGATGCTGATGATGCTGATGCTGCCGATGCTGCTGCTGATGACGATGTTGATGACGACGATGATGATGATGCTGATGATGCTGATGATGATGATGACGACGGTGGCGATGGCGACGACTATGACGACGATGCTGCTGATGCTGATGCTGATGTTGCCGCTGCGGAGGATTCTGATGATGGTACCGTTTATGATTGTGATGCTGATGGTGATGATTACGATGATGCTGCTGGTGATGATGATGCTGGTAATGACTATGCTGATGCTGACGATGATGACAATGATGCTGTTGCTGATGCTGATGATGATGCTGGTGAGTCTGATGCTTATGATGATGACGACGCTGATGATGACGATGCTGATGCTGACGATGCTGGTACTGATAAGAATCATGGCTATGATGGCAGCAGTGATGAACATGATGATGATGCTGCTGATGCTGATGATGCTGATCGATAATGGTGATGCTGTTGCTGATGATGATGCGGATGATGCTGATGATGATGAGGATGCTGCTGATGATGCTGCTGCTGATGATGATGCTGTTGTTGCTGCTGATGATGACGACGATGACGACGACGATGATGATGCTGGTGCTGATGATGATGATGAGGACGATGACTATGCTGATTTCGCTGATGAGGATGCTGCTGCTGATGATGCTGCTGCTGGTGATGATGATGATGATGATGATGATGATGATGATGCTGCTGGTAATGATTATGCCCACGCTGATGCTGCTGATGATAGTGATAATGATGATAATACCGAAGATGATGATGCTGATTATTATGATGATGGTGGTGAGGGTGGTGATGGTGATGCTGTTGATAATGATGCTGTCGAACAAAGTGCGCAAACCTCTTCGTGGCCGCTCGTCGGAAACGCGTCTTCCTCATCCCTGGCTTGTGCCTCCCCAGAGTGTGGGGGGTCAGGCTGTGGTGGGACTGTGCCCTTCCCCTCTCCCTCGCTCCCGTTTCCTCCTCTCCGTCCTCTTCTTCCCCCTCCGTTCCTCTTCCTCCCCTGGGGTTCACAATTCTCGCCGCGGTTCACTCCCCCGCCTGGGTTTTGTGTCTCTCGGACGTGTTTACTTAGTTTGAGGGGATGGGGAAAGTAGACGCGGCTAACCCATACCCCATTCGGGGTGACCCCTTCTGTGCTGAATTGGAGGGGTATGGTCGCTGCTGCTGTGTTTATGTCCTCGTGATTGTGCTCGGGTCGGCCATCCTCTGTGCCATAAGGATCCCTTGGGGGCGGGAATGCGCACTCTACCCTGGATCATCACGCCGCGGAGGCGGTTGGGGCTTCGGCTCTTTCCTCCGTGGGGGCTTCGGCTCTGGCTGGGGCCTCGGTGCCAGCAGCGGATCCTGTGGTGCAGACCTGCGACTCGTTTGGCCAACGCGCGTCGGTTTTTGAGCCGCATGTAGCATGTGCTGTAGCGAATGTTTCCATAGAGGGCTCGAAGTTTTCCCTCGGGTAAAACTCGGTGTGCGCATGTGTCTATACGTATTCGTGCTACTCAAAAGGATCTTGCAGAAACAAGGGTCATTATATGTTTGTGATTCACCCTGCGACGCATTAAGATGTTTTTTGGCCTCATTGTCGTGTGCTCGGGTGGGACCAGAGGGGTCGGTTTCTCTAAATGCACAAAGTCGGCGCCTTGCGCCACCGCTGGTGCGGCCACCCTTCTTGGCGCCACTTTGTTTCGGCCTCGGGTACTAAGGTGGTGTTGCAGAGTGATGCCGCACGTGATGGGTGATTTCGTGGAGGGGGAATCAACGAATTTTTGAATGCGCATTATCATTGGGGGGAGGTTTGTTTTTGCCGTTGTCCTTGATGCCTTCTCTCTCATGGTAGATGTGCTCCACTTGGTCGTGTGTCTCCGGGTGGCTGTTTTGATCGAGCCGGCGGCGATCCTCGGAGTGTCGTCCGCGGGGGCGGCTGGCGGTTCTATAGCTCCGCCTTGCACGCCAGTCTCCTCGTGGGGCAAATGAAATCCGCCCCCACGCCCTTGCAGCCGGGGCTGTCTCTTGATTCCGTGTTTCTTTGTGGAGGTGGAGTGTGGGCGTGTGGGGGCCTGATTATGTTTCCCACCCCTCTCCCTGCCTCGCAGTCATACGTGCTTCTTTTTGACTTGTGCCCGCGTGTCAAATAAGATTTGTTTGTGGCCCCTGTGCACAGATGACACGCACAGATCATGAAGTGTGCTGTTCGGTTGTGGTGGTAGGATTGGCTTTGTGTCTCGGGGTTCGGGCTGTTGTGGATGCTATGTGTATGTGCACAAGTTGATGTTCGCCCCCTACTGGATCCCAAATCACACGCGGGTTCTCCCTGAGGGCCCGGCTGTCGTTTGCGGCGTGCACGCCGGAGGCGGAGGCGGAGGAGGGGGCTGATAATGCTGCTGCTGATGATGATGCTGATGATGATAATGATGCTGATGCTGATGATGATGCTGATGATGCTGATGATGCTGCTGCTGCTGCTGATGATGATGATGATGATGATGATGATGATGATCCGGACACCTTCGGGTGGCTAAGGTCAAACTGCAAGAGGAGGATAATGGGGAGGAGGAGGAGGAGGAGGAGGAGGAGGAGAGGAGGAGGAGAAGGAGGTAGTGGAGGAGAAGGAGGAGGAGTTGAGGAGGAGGAGGAGAGGAGGAGGAGAGACGAGGAGGAGAAAGAGAAGGAAGAGGAGGAGGAGGAGGCGGAGGAGGAGGAGGAGGAGGAGGAGGAGGAGAAGGAGGAGGAGGAGGAGGAGGGAGAGGCCGAATGTGAGGGGAAAGCGCAGGAGGGGGTGCACGAGGAACAGTCGTAGGACAGAAGCCTGGAGGGAGGAAAAAGCAGCAGGAGGAGCGAGGGAGTCGTCTCCCTCCAGCGCCCGCTTCATCACCACCTGCCGCAACAACGGCGGGCGAGGGCCACCTCAAGGCTGGCCCTCGCGCGCGGGCTCCAGCAACATCGCGCCGGCCTGCGACACCGCGGCCCGGATGGCCTCGTTGCTGCGCGCCAAGCTCCACAGGGCCGCGGCGGCCTCTTCCTGTGGAACAAGAAAAATTAGCATAACCATCAACTTTCGGAGTTCTGCGAGGATTTCTTGGATCGGCGCGGGACCCCCCTTCTTGGCGCGCGGAGCGCGCCAGGGGCGGCGCCGGAGGCGCTGCCAGGGGGGGGTGGGGGGGGGGCCCGGCGCCGTTCCAAGAAATATCCGCGCGGAGCTCAGCTTCGACAATTCGCGAGGTCTGTGCAACATTTTTCGCCTTCGATCCTGGAGCTCCGGGACCTCCGCCTCCAGCAGCGCCAGCAGCGGCGTCACGGCGCCCGCGCGCGCGACGAAGTCCGCCACCGCGGCCTGGCCGTCGCCCTCGTGGGCCGCCAGGTTGCGGAGCAGCCCGGCGGCCTCCAGCTGCGCCTCGAGGCCCCCGTGCTGCAGCAGCCACGTGATGGGTCCCAGGGCGCCCGAGCTCACCACCACGGCCTGCACCTCTGTGGCGTCGAGCACGAGGGGGTGTTGGGGCAAGGGAGCGGCCTTCTCACTGAGGAGGCAGGACAGGGGAGGAGGAGGAGGAGGAGGAGGAGGAGGAGGAGGAGGAGGAGGAGGAGGAGGAGGAGGAGGAGGAGGAGGAGGAGGAGTTTTGTTTGTTTGTTTGTTTTTTCGTCTTCTCTTTCCTCTTTTATATAAGCAAGAATCTTTAAGCTATCTGCTAAGACGTGCGCTCTGGGAGGACGGCGCCTCCTCCAGGAAATCCAAACAATGCTGGATACCCCAGGCTTGCTTGGCATGAACCTGCAAAATTAGACCCCCGCCGCTGCGGGGGGGGCCCTGAAAGCGGGTGCGTCTGACCCAAAGAGAAAAGCGGGGGGCATAATCCCACGCACGGCCTCACCCAGCAGCACGAGACATCGCCAGCGCCGCCACGCAATGGACCCGAGCATGCAACCACGCCCCTAGCCGCCAAATGGCAGGGACATCTCACGTACAAACTTTGCCGAGGGCCAACGCCAACACGCTGGCAGAACCTCTTCCAAGGGAATCCAGGGGGAGACTGGCGGGAGATGGAGGCCAGAAAGAACGAACAAAGATCCTGTGCCATGGAGCGGACTGGGTGGCGCTCGAGGTCTGTTTCATTCTCTGCCACTTTCGCCACCAGCCGCATGGGGACAAATTCCAAAGAAGGCGGGGCAGGGCTGGGTGGCAAGGGCTGGTGGTGATGATGATGATGCTGATGGTGGTGGTGGTGGTGATGATGCTGCCGATTATGATGCTGCTGCTGCTGCTGCTGCTGCTGATGATGATGATGATGATGATGATGATGATGATGATGATGATGATGATGATGATGATGATGATGATGATCCGGGCACCTCTGGGTGGCTGAGGTCAAGCTGCAAGAGGTGGAGGAGGGGAAGGAGGAGGAGGAGGAGGAGGAGGAGGAGGAGGACGAGGAGCAGGAGGAGGTGGCCTTCTTTCTGGGAAGGCAAAGGGGGCTCTCCAGAATTTCTCCCCTGCCTTCTAGGAACCTTCCTCGCTCCACCCGTTGCGATTCTTCCGAGACGCGAAGATGTCGGCTTTCGGGCCGTAAATCAAGCCTCAGGCGCCCGTTCGGATGATTCTGGCATCCCCAGAACGCCCTCGGCGAGGCGCAGCTGCTGGAAAGCATCCCGAGGCGAGAACCCCCCAACAAATAGCTTCCTGGGGAAACCAACAACTATCGATAGCGCTACTCCCTGTACCTCTCCTGGGGTGCGTTCCGACAAGGGTTACAAGGCGAATCCAGCCATGGCGAAGATGGCCTCCCCACACGCCGAGAAAAACAAGAAACACAAATGGCGGTATTGGTACCGTGTCGGCTTTCGGGCCACAGCTCGGGTCTCAGGCGGCCGTTCGGGACGATTCGGGCACCCCTGGGACGCCCTCGGCGAGGCGCGGCTGCTGGAACAGATCCCGAGGCTGGAAAACGGCCGATCGCCGACGAAAACGTCCGAAAGCCTGGCAACCTCGGAACTCCTCCCCCCCCCGCCCCCGTGCACGCGCCGCCGAAGCTTCGGGGCTTCACCCCCAGAGGACCTCGCCCCACGGACCACTTGGAACACCTGGCAGAACAATCCCGCCTGGACGCCCATCATCCGTGCACATTCGTCTGTCCATGGTGCTCTTCAGACTTTCGCCGCTTTGAGGCCCTCAACTAGCACGCCCGGCAGGGACCGTGGCGCATCGCATCGAGGCCATCGTTCCAGACACATCCACGTGCCAAGCATGCCAAATGCACTTTGGCCCGCGCGCAGGACTCGTACGTCATCTATGCTTTGACGCATTTGCCTGTGCGGCCTTCTTGCTAAGCCACGCTAAGCGCGTCGCCAGATAGGGCGAAGGAATCCGCAGAGTCCCGGCGGGGCCTTGCAAAATCGCAAGTCAAGGCGGGAAGACGCCTCCAGAGACCCCGCACGAAGGCCCCAACAAGCCAAACTTGGCCCACTCCTGGACGAACGCTACACTTTTGGCAAGCTGCCTCGACGGTCCAGACCAGCGACCCGAGACGGGCCACGAGGCCTCCAGGAGGGCCCTATGACGGTTCCACGCGGCCACGGGACAACCCAACAAAGCGACCAAGACAACCCAAGAGGACCCGAGACGGGCTCAAGACCGTTCAAAGCTTCCCCAGGACGGTCCATCACGGGCTCCACCCAATCCAAGATGGCCCCAATATGGCCCGCCAAGCGCCGCAAACGGCCCAGGAGGTTCCCTGGAGGCCCCGTGAACGCTCCAAGATGCTTCCTAAAGGACTCCCCACAGGGCCCCAACAAACTAAACATCGCCCAGTCCCCGAAGGGAGCATTGACATTTTCGGCAAACTGCTTCGACGGCCCTGACCAGCGACCCGATACGGGCCAAGATGCCTCGCAGATGGCCCCACGACGGCTGCTGGTGGCCCCCTGGCGCAGAGGACAGGCCTCCAATAGGCCCCAAAGAGGCTCCCACCAAGCCCCGCAACAACTGGACTTTACGTGCTCCAGACGTGCGCGAAGCGAGAGGAATCCACGCCTGGAGGGGACGTGCTGAGCGGCAGATTTTTTCGGCGAACGCCTCCATGCAAATCCAACTTATGGAAGTATTGCACAAGTGCTACATTTCTAATGCTGTTACATCATTATGCCCCCCCCCCTTACCCCCCCCGTTATGGGCTACCACACATCCGTCGACCCGAAGATGGAGGACCCCTTCTGGGCCCCAACAGCCACAAAAACTCAAGACAAATATCAGATTTGCGCCCCTGGGGCCTCCTTGGGGTCTGAGAGGGCGTCAACACGGCTCAAGATGGCCTCAGTGTACGGGCCAAGACGGCCCCAAAACAATCCAAGATGGACCCGAGAGGGCCCCCAAAGACGGCCCAAGCGGGCTCCCAAAACACCCCAAAGACTGCTTACAGAGGCCAAACACATTGATTTTCAAGATTTTAGCGGTCTCGCCTGTTTCGACTCCCAGAGGCCCATGATGGCCCAAGCAGCCTCCAAACTCGCCCCTCAATCGGCCCAGAGCCCCCCAAGAGGGGC
The DNA here is from genome assembly GCA_963575745.1 of Prorocentrum cordatum. Lineage (NCBI taxonomy): Eukaryota > Dinophyceae > Prorocentrales > Prorocentraceae > Prorocentrum > Prorocentrum cordatum. The sequence continues at coordinate 729,116 of CAUYUJ010016493.1, read as the reverse complement.
CCAAGACGGTCCACACTGTGTGACTCAAAGAAGACCCAAGACGGTCCAAGTGGCCCCCAACACGGCCTCAGAGTATCTCAAAAGAGCCCCAAGGCGGCCCCGAGAGGCCCCCAAATCAGCTTCCGGAGAGGCCAGACGGCGCAAGAGCGCCCCAAGACCGCCCAAGAGGCCACCAAGAGGCCCCAAGAGGCCCTAAAGAGGTCCCCAGGGGCCCCCAAGAGGCCTCCAAGAGGCTCCCAGGTCCCCAAGAGGCCCTACAACGACTGGATTGCACGTGCTCCGGACGTGCACCCCGCGAAGCCATAGAAATCCACGTCCAGAGGTGACGTGCTCAGCGGCAGCGTTTTTCGGAGAACGTCTTATTGCAACGTTATCCAATGTATCCAGATTATAGCATACTTCGTTCAATTGGTACTGTCTTACATGATTATATCTCCCCCTCGCTCCCCGTGGAGTCGCGCCACATCCGTCGACCACTCCCAACCAAGCGTTTCTGCGCCTCAAAACGTCAAGAACACTTATGCTTTTGGCATCTTGGGCCTTTTGGGGGGTCCAAGGGGGCCACGACGGCCCCAAGACGGCCCAAGATGGTCCCAAGAGGGCCCAAGAGGCCCCCAAGACGCTCCAGGGGCCTCCGAAGAGGCCAGATAGCGCAAGAGCGCCCCAAGACCGCCCATGAGGCCCCCCCAAAAGACCCCAAGAGGCCCCCATGAGGTCACCAAGAGGCCCCCAAGAGGCCCCCTAACGGCCCGGTGAAACCACCAAGAGGCCCGCATGATTGTATACAAATGGCGCGTTGCTGCTATGGTCATCGGAGTTCGAACTTGGCGTCGCCTTGTGCTGACACGTGGTGAATGCTCATTGCCCCTGTGGACATTCGCACGCTCTTCCCGGCGCTAGAACGGCGGGGGCGCATCTGTTCCCCGTGTTGCTGGCAAAGCCCTGGGGCGGGCAGAACAACACACGGCATACGTTCACGGCCGACGAGCAGGGCGAACCGCCCAACGCTCAATCTGTCCGTGCTCCAGTCGTGCACCCAGCAAAGCGAGATGAGAGTCATCGCTCAGCGGCCAGGTCAAGCCATGGCCCCCTCTCTCCTCCTCCACCTCGCTTGCCCGTCTAATAAGACGGACATTCACAGCCAGATCACTCTTTGACTGGCGCCGTACTTCCCCAGGCCTAGCTACTGCTCGCTCCACGACGAGCAACCAACCCGATTGCGTGCCGACCTAGCTTTGTACGGCATGTGACCCCGCTCTTCCTCGATCATTCTTCCTCCTCCTCCTCCTCCTCCTCATCGTCCTCCTCTTCCTCCTTCACTATCATTACCAATACCTCCGGGTGTGGCGATTGGCCGCGTCAGGGGCGAAAGCCGCTCGCACGTTGTGGCAGCTGGGGTTTTAGGCCCGACTGTGCGCACCTGGCGCCTCTACAATGGAGGCCGATCCACAAGAAACCTTCCACAAGAAACCCAACCCCGAAACCCGAGGACGTCCATTGATTTCTGGTGTGGGAACGTAGCGCTTTCCACAGCAAACCATCGAAACCCAAGAAACCTTGGGCACGCTGGAGGCTAGCAGGGTGTTTCTTGGCATGGGTCTCCACTGCATACGTCAGGCTGCGGCATACGACGATCTCAAGTCAAACACCTCACTGCTCCTCTGCGCCCCCGCGCCCGCCACGGCGGTTGCTGGCGCCGCCTCGGGCGGACCAGCGGGCGGCCCCGCCCCTGAGCGGGATGAGGCACGGTGCCTGGCTGCGGCGTCAGCGCCCGCCCCCCTCCGGCCTTGGAGGTCCGGGCACCCCGAATTCTTGCGCGCGCTTCCCAGGACTCAAATTCCTGCTCCTCCTCCTCCTCCGACCTCCTCCTCTTCCTCCTCCTCCTCCGCCTCCTCCTCCTCTTCCTCCTCCTCCTCGTCGTCCTCCTCCTCCTCCTCCTGCGCGCCGCCGAACCTTTGGGTTGCGGGCGACCAGGTTCCGCAGCGTGCCCGCCGCGGCCTCGCAGACGCCGGGCGCCGGGTCCTGCAGCAGGCGCGCCAGGGGCCCGACGGCCCCGGCCTCGGCGATGGCCAGCTGGTTCCCGAAGTTGGTCTCCTCGAGGGAGGACGGGGGGAGGAGGTAGTGGAGGAGGAGGAGGAGGTGGAGGAGGAGGAGGAGGAGGAGGAGGAGGAGGAGGAGGAGGAGGAGTTGGAGGAGGAGGAGGAGTTGGAGGAGTTGGAGGAGGAGGAGAAGGAGGAGGAGGAGTTGGAGGAGGAGGAGGAGGAGGCCGAGGACGACGACTTTCTGGGGTCGCCGTCTCACCCCGCTGCCTTGGGGCGTCATGCGCCGGGGTCCAGATGGCTACGCGAAGTGGACCACGGCATGCAGCCACCCTAGGAGGAGGAGGAGGAGGAGGAGGAGGAGGAGGAGGAGGAGGAGGAGGAGGAGGAGGAGGAGGAGGAAGAGGAGGGGGAGGAGGAGGAGGAGGAGGAGAGGAGGAGGACCAGTGTAAACCCAAGAGTCATCAACGATGTTGCAATTAATCCTCCCTCCAAGCTCCCCCTTCATAGGCCCCCACAACGGTTCATTTCCATTGAAGGAACTGCTTCGTTGGAAGACATCCGCTTGAAGATCCCGGAGCATGCCAAAACATTGTTCTCGGGATTTCAACGCCACGCATCAACCTGACTGCTGCGTTTTGGCGATCCGGAATCGTGCCACAACGTCATTTGTGGGGAATTCAACACCGCGGATCAACATAACTGTTGCACCCGCATGCATCCCTATGACGAAAATTTTCCCCCCTTGGGCCCGGAGCGAAGGTTTGAAGTCTTAAGCAGACGCGTGTGAGATACCCGCCGTCGGATCCAATGAAGTTCGCGCGGATCCAATTCTGGTTTTGGTTTGTGTTTCGGTGGATTCGATTTCCGTCCGCGCGGATCCGATTTCGGATTTGCTGGATCCGTATTCGGTCTTATTTTTCACGGCGGATCCGATTTCTACCCTTAGGATGATGATGATGATGATGATGATGATGATGATGATGATGATGATGATGATGATGATTA
>CAUYUJ010016493.1:716069-723569 GCA_963575745.1 Prorocentrum cordatum | reverse complement strand
GAGGAGCAGGAGGAGGAGGAGGAGGAGGAGGAGGAGGTACCGGCACCGCTGCGCGTCCTGGAGGTCTCGCGCCGCCGCGGCTGGACCCTCCCCCGTCTGCCCCCCTGGGCGGGGCGGGGGGTCACTGCACACTGCGCCGACGAGGAAGCGACGCACACATGCACAGAGCAGGCTGCCCTTGGCCAAGGCGTTCACACGAGCACAGCGTGCAAGAGTATGTAGCATCCCGCAATTGCGGATGAGAGTGAGGGGGCGGGCCCTGGGTGGATCGCGGATGGGTCGCGGGCGAGGACGACACCATCACCACCACCAACAGCAACAGCAGCAACACCAACATCAAGCAACAAAACCAACAAGAAGAACAACAGCAGCAACAACCAACCACACAAACAAACAAACAAACAACCCAAACCATAAACAAACAAACACACGAACACACAACAACACCACCAGCAGCAGCAACACCACCACAACCAACACCAGCAGCAGCAAATACAACACCATCAACACCAACAACACCACCAGCAACAGCAGCATCAACAACAAGAACACCAGCAGCACGAACAGCACCAACAGCAACAACAACAATCATTGTAAGACTGTTCGCTCGTCTCTGCTCGCGGGCCATTCAACAAGTATATCCCAAACCCTCGATACCCGCCCTCTTCGTCTTCGAGCGTATCCCCTTGGGGGTATTTAGCTTTCTTACCTGCAGCGTGTATTTCGTGAGGCCCCTAAGGCAGGAGACGAGAGGACAGATGGAAGGAAGGGACACTGAGGGAGGGAGGAGCATGGAGCACGATGGAGTTTAGCAGGAGGGGGGCTAGGAGCAGAAAACACGTTGCAAAACCAGACGGGCAGATCGGGCGGGTAGACCCTGACGGGCGGGTCGGGAAGGCGGGCCAAGGCGGCCAGGTCGAGCAGGCGGGTTGCTGACGCGTGGGTCCTGCATGAATCGCGTGGAAGTCTCGAGCGATAGCGCGATTCCCAAATAAATCGTAAGGGCATACAGAGCGAAAGCGTGATTCCTGAAAGTCGAGGACGCTGCGTCTGAATACTTTGGGAGGAAGTGCCACGCGAGTGCGCGATTCCTGTATAAGTTGCGAGGATGTCCCGCGCGAGAACGCGATTTGGAAATACACATTGTGGGGAACCATCAGGCGGAAGCGGTTGTAGTTGTTGTTTTGTACTGGGGAAAACAACCCAATTTGGTGATCCCTCACTTCCCCTTGTAAATAAAAACAGGGTGCGAGTCCCGGGATAATCACTTGAATGGAACAATTGAAACTGTTACCGGAGGGGTAGGATCAACAATGATTATTCTTTAGAAATGAGAATTCAACAGCAACAGCGATAACGACGACGACGAAAACAAAACACAATACATTGCATCACATAACAACAAACAACAACCAAACATAATCCGCGCCGCGGAATCTGACTTCAGCCACGTACCCAAGGACAAACAATGACCGTCCGGCTCCCGCGCGCTGATACACATGACCATAAGAAGAGGGGAACACACAAACGAGACGACATGCTCGCGCATGAAGAACAACTGTGCAAAAGTGCGGACGTGAGTCTTAACGGAATACGCATGGGCACACACACGCACACGTCATGACGATATGACCCAGAAGAAGGACGACAGCATCTGTATAAACATCAACTTCCAGAGCTCCGCGCGGATTTCTCGGTTCTGCGCTGGACTTCCCCTGGCGGCGCCCCCCTGGCGCGCGGAGCGCGCCAGGGAGGGGGGCCCAGCGCCGAGTGGAGAAATTCGCGCGGACCTCCCACAACTTATGCTTATGCTGTTTTATTCCTCGGAAGATGTCGCAAGATTTTGTCGACGCCGTTCTTGGTTATGGTCTATGCCGGCTGTTGCCGATTCGCGAGCGGGATCCACGAATCGACGGTGACCAAGATGGACGGTGACCGAGAACGGCACCGACGTTTCCTCGTTCAACCTTGGTCATCGTCACCGTTTTGTTTCCCTCCAGCTCCGTGTTGTAGAACGCCAGGTTCCCCAGCGCGGCTGCGGCCTCGAGGCGGACGGTGGCGGCTTCATCCTTCAGAGGAGGAAGCGATACCGATAATTCCCACTGCTCGTCCTCGAGACCCTCGTCACCACGGCTGGATTCTCGTTGAAGTTCTGGTCAGAATGCACCCCAGGATAGGTCCAGGCAGCAGTGGTATGCGTGCTTCTTCGCTCCCTCAATCCTGCAGCAGGAGCACGAGGGGCCTGATCGCGCCAGCCTGCGCGATCTTGACCTGGTTGTCGGCGTTGTTGGTGGCCAGCATCCGCAGCGCCCCTGCCGCGAGCTCGCGGTTCAGCGCGGCCTCTGCCTCCAGCAGCCTCACCAGCGGGGCGACGGCGCCGGCCCTTGCGATGGCCAGCTGCTTCTCGTGGTGATTCGGGGACGTCTCTCCGGCCAGGTTGCCCAGAGCGGCCGCCGCCTCTGCCTGGATGCCCGGCCCGCTGTCCCGCAGCAGCCTCACCAGCGGGGCCACGGCCCCCGCGCGGGCGATGGCGACCTGGTTCTTGTCGTTGTTGGCGGCGAGGTTGCGGAGGGCGTTGGCCGCCATGATCTGGGCGTGGCCGCCCTTGAGGAGCCGCACCAGCGGCGCCACGGCGCCCGCGCGCACGATGGCGGCCTGGTTCGCGGCGCTCTCGGCGGCCAGGGCCCCCAGCGCCACCGCCGCGACCTGCTGCGTCTCGCGGCTGTCGTCGTCCAGCAGCCCGACCAGCGGAACCGTAGCCTCCGCGAGGTCGGGCGCGGGCTGGTCCAGCAGCGAGAGCACGGCGTGGTGCCTCTCCTCGGGGCTGCCCGCTCGCAGCAGTTCGATCTGCTGCGGCACGGAGACAGGCCCGCTGTCCACGCCTGGCCTCTGGGACGCGCGCTCCAGGGACTTGCACCTGCTCGAGTTCTTCTGCGATTTCGTGCAGTCGAGGCCCGACGATCCCGACGGCACCTTCTCCTGCTCAGCTGCCTTCCTGGCTGGAGGCCGCGCTGCGGCAGCCTCTGGCTCAGGCTGCCGCGGCGGCGGACTGGGCGCGCCCGGCTCCGCGGAGGCGAGGCCGACGGAGTGCAGCCAGGTCTGTATGTTGTGCAGGCTGCCCAGCAAGCGCCCAAGCTCCTCTGGAAGCTCCGCAAGGCCGTGGCCGTCGCGCCCGCTACTGCCCGCGTCGCCGTGCAGGCGGCCACCAGCGAGCACTCCGGCGGCAGCCACCAGCGCATACAGCAGCGCGGAGCGCAGCCACCGTCGCGGCGAGGCGCCTGGCTTGACCCCAGTCCGTGCGGCCTCCAGCGAGGCCCTGCACTTGGCCTCGTTGGCCGCGCCTAACTCACTCTCGGATTGGCTTTGACTCCGTGCAGCGCTGCTGGCGGCACTGCCGCCACGGCCCCCGGGGCCGCTAGAGCTGGCCTCCGCCGCCGCCTTCTCGTCCTCCGACGACGAGCGCGCCCCAGAACGCAGCCGGCTGAGCTCCTCCGCCAGTCCGGAGCACGTCGCCTCAGCGCGGCGCAGCTGCATGCGCAACGCCTTGTTGGCCTCCCGCAGATGCCGCAGCTCGTCGTGCACGGTCGCGTTCACGGCCTGCTTCTCGAGCAGGTCGGACTGCAGGACCTGCGCGGCCTCCTCGAAGGACCTGCCCGCGAGGTGGTCGCGCCGGAGCTCGGGCCGGTGGGCGAGGTAGGCCTCAATGGCGCGCTGCAGCGCCACCAGGGGCATGAGGGTGGTGGACGGCAGCTCCAGGCCCGTGGCGGGAGACGTGATGGTCTGGTGGACCTGGCGCCGCTCCCGGAACCACCTAAAACGACGCGAAGATCGGGACAGAATCGGATCGGGATAACTCGAAATCTCTGAGAATCGGCGGGTTTGGAGGATGTATTGGGCGCCGCGGCCGCTCCAGAGCGTTCCGGAAAGCTCTGAGAGCGCTCCGGAACGCTCTGGAGCGATTTATCCCGATCCTAGCCCTGTTTTACCACCTCTCTATGTAGTCGCGCTCGTACGCGCACCCGTCCACGGCGGCGACGGGGTCCACCATGATCGCTGCAGAGATCGGGCAGAAGAAGCTCTCCGGCACGGGCATGAGCCGGACGTTCCCCTCCTCGGGATGTCCGCTGCCAGTGGCTGGCCCGAGCCGCGAGGGGCCCGAGGCCCGAGGCACGAGGCAGGGCCGCGGGCCGTGCTCTTCTCGCGATCCCCACGGGGCCCGGTGGGGGGGCCCTGGCATGCGCCAGGGGGGCCCTGACCTCCGCCGGTGGGATGTTTTGCTCCAAGCCGCGGCCCCAGTCTTAGGTCGGGCCTGTCCCCCTACAGGGGGATTTGGGGGGAAAAATCAAAAATATCCCCAAAAATGCTCCCCAAAGGCCCAAAAATACTCAAACAATCAACCCCCGACTACTTTCTGACTCTTCTTGGCTGTCCCTCCTGTAGAGGGACAGGCCCGACTCAACCCCAGCCCTGGACTCCCTTCCCCGGGGTTGGTTCTTCCTCCCCAGCCAGTGCTTCATGGTCCATGGGGCCCGACAACGGGCCCGCAGGCCGACATCGGGGAACGTCGCCGGGATCGACGGCATCAAAACGTGGGAACTCTGGGGCCCTGGAGGCCGCTCGGGGCGACATCCGGGCGGCCCCTGGCGCGCTCTCGACGGGGCGCAGCCGCTGAAAAGCGCCTCGCGGGGCTGGAAAACCTCCGGGAACCAACGCAAACGCTTGAAGATCTGTGCGAACTTTCCGAAGCGGTACAGTGCGGGCGCGGCTGCAAGAAACCCTCGCGCGAAACCCAACCCTGAAAACCCGTGCGCGAGGTGCACCTGAGGGGAAACCCAGAGCACTCTGAACGCAGCTGCTTCTTCAACGGCTGCGGGAAGTCACCGCGCAGCGCGCGGAGCGAAGAAACTCATGATGCCCTGACGAAACTCATATGGTTTCTTGATGCGCGCTCCCACTGTACGAACAATCAGCCCTCGATCGAGGCCTTCCAGATGGTGTCCGAGTAGATGGGGTCGGAGGATCGCGCCGCATCGCCGACACATCGACGATGCATCGGTGACGTATCGGCGAGGCATCGGCGATGCACCGGCGATGCATCGTCGACGTGGGCGATGCATCGGCGACGTCGACGTGAAGCAAATTGAGCTCCACATCGAGTCGCATCGCCGATGCATCGGCGATGCGGCACGATCCTCCGACCCCATCTACTCCGACCCCATCTGGGAGGCCCAGAAGGAGACCCTGACGAAAAGCATCGGAGGTGAGGGGGTGAGATCGAAGTGGAACGGAGGGCCCCCCTACCGGGAAATCGGTTTCGGTTTCGTGTTCGTGCGTGCCGTGCGTGCGGGCGAGGCGAAGCTGCGTGGGCGGGCGAGAAGAAAGTCTCCTCCGGCTGAGGCGCGGCCGGACCAAATGATTCCTTTCCGTGGGCCGATGGCCCGCGGTGTCCCGCCGTTGTCCCGCCTCCGGCTGAGGCACGGCCGGACCAAATGATTCCTTTCCGGGGGCCGGTGGCCCGCGGTGTCCCGCCGGTGTCCCGCCGGTGTCCCGATGATGATGATGATGATGATGATGATGATGATGATGATGATGATGATGATGATGATGATGATGATGATGATGATGATGATGATGATGATGCTGATGCTGATGACGATAATGAGGATGATGACGATGATGATAATGTCGATGATATTGATGATGATGATGATGATGGTGATGGTGGTGATGATGATGGTGTCCCGATGATGATGATGATGATGATGATGATGATGATGATGATGATGATGATGATGATGATGTTGACGATGTTGATGATGATGATGATGATGGTGATGGTGGTGATGATGATGGTGTCCCGATGATGATGTTGATGATGATGATGTTGCTGATGATGGTGATGATGGTGCCCCGATGATAATGGTGTTGATGGTCCTGATGATGTTGATGATGATGAGATGATGATGAGATGATGATGATGATGATGGTGGTTTCCCGATGATGATGATGAGGATGAGGTTGATGATGATGCTGTTGTTAATGATGGTAGTGATGATGATGGTGTCCCGATGATGATGATGATGATGACGATGGTGGTGTCCCGATGATGATGATATTGGTGATGAGGATAATGATGAGGTGATGCTGATGATTTTGACGATGATGATGATGCTGATGTTGATGATGATGGTGTCCCGATGAGGATGGTGATGGTGATGATGATGGTGACGATGATGATGGTGTCCCGATGATGATGATGATGATGATGATGATGATGATGATGATGATGTTGCTGATGATGGTGTCCCGATGATGATGATGATGTTGATGCTGTTCATGATGATGCTGAGACGATGATGATGATGGTGGTGCTCCGATGATGATGATGGTGTCCCGATGATGATGATGTTGATGATGATGGTGACGAGGATGGTGTCCCGATGATGGTGATGATGATGTTGATGATGATGGTGATGAGGTTATGATGATGGCGTCCCGATGGTGATGATGATGTTGATGCCGTTGGTGACGATGATGTTGTTGTTGATGATGATGATGATGACGTTGATTGTGAGATCGATTGTGGTATCGATAGTGAGATCGATAGTGAGACCGAATGTGAAATCGATTGTGATATCGATAGCGAGATCGATAGTGTTATCGATAGTCAGAACGATCGCTCGAATGAAATAGATCGAGTGAGATCGATTGTGAGATCGAGAGATCGATCGATCGAGACCGATAGTGGGATCGATAGTGAGACCGATCGAGTGAGACGTTGGTTCCTCCCCCCCCGAACCTCCTTATCACCCGAAGGGTGGTCGTATAGGTATGGTGTCTTGATTCGCGCCCCCACTGCAGGAACAAAAACAGCCCTCGACCACTAGAAGCCTTCCGCCCCAGGGCGTCCATGGACTTTTGGGGTGGGGACGTCACGCTTCCCATCGCAAAACCATCGAAACCAAGAGACCCAGGCCACCCTGGAGGCAAGCAGGTCGTTTCTTGGTATGGGTTTCCACAATACGTTGCCCCTGAAGGGAGGGCTGTACGGTTTCCCCCTGGGTCGTAGGCGACCCGGGAGGAGCAGGAAGAGGAGGAGGAGGAGGAGGAGGACCAGGAGGAGGAGGAGGAGGAGGAGGAGGAGGAGGAGGAGGAGGAGGAGGAGGAGGACCAGGAGGAGGAGGAGGAGGAGGAGGAGGAGGAGGAGGAGGAGGAGGAGGAGGAGGAGGAGGAGGAGGAGGACGGGTCGCCTAAGCCCTTCGGAGAAACCCTTCAGGGAGGGCGGGGGTGGGGAGCAGAGGCCTCGGGACATGCCCAGGCCCGTGTGGGCCTCCTGGGGGGGGCCTCTGGGAGGTCTCGCCACGAGAGCTCCGTGGGGACCTCCAGGCTAAGCATGAACGCCACGGGACTGCCTTGCCTCGACAGTGAGATCGGACCGCTTTAGGTGTAAGCCTCTGCCTCTCGCGGTCGGTGTCCAGAGGTCCGACCGTGGGTACCCTA
>CAUYUJ010016493.1:701069-713569 GCA_963575745.1 Prorocentrum cordatum | reverse complement strand
GCGTGGGTTTCCACTGGAGGTCGGCGGCAGGCCGCCGATAATGCATCCCCACGCTCCTGGGCGGGGCGGGCAGTGGGACTCCTAGCGGCGGCGATCCGTGGGCGATTTGGGGTCGATGCGCCCCCCCCCCTCTCCCCCCTGGGCCTATCCCCCTACGTGGCCCACCCCTCCCTGGGCCTATCCCCCCTGCCCAAGCCGCCGACGTGGTGTTTTCACGACGTGGGCTCCCGGAGCCACTGGGCCCGCTTGTCGGCGCGGCCATCGTTCTCGCCGGAGGCTCTGCCGGCCCGAGGGAGGGCTCCAGGCTTTGGTGCCGAAGGTCGCGGGGGCAAACGGCCGCAGTGGCTTCTCGCGCAAGCTCTTCGACTTCATCTTTGTTCTTGCGATCAACGACTTGGTGTTTGCAAGCTGTCTTGCAGCTCTTGCTAACCGCATATGGTTCAACAGAAGTATTCGGATTCATGTTTCGTCACCATCAAATCTTGCACCCATGTTTAAACGATGAAGCCTTCGTAAAATCTATGACCTAATCAACTTTACTTACATTCTATGGGTTGGCTGAGGCCTCCGTGTACCTTCCGCTATGTAATGCGCTACCTTGACACACCGCGTAATTACAGTTTCAACTTTGGATCTTCACTTTGTGTCGGTAATGCGTGGGTGCATTGATCTGTTCACTTACAATGACTCTCAGCACTCGCTGTTGAAATCACCCAGGCCTGCCCTTGGCCATCCCTTACATATATATATATATATATATATATATATATATGCAATCTCACTTTCTGCTCTTACTTTGTGGCTTTCCGCGGTGCGCTCTGCCACGAGCATCTTGGACAACCACATCTACGGTATTACTTTATACATGCAGTGCAACGCTCTTGGCTTCAGCATCCGTTTTCGCTGCAGCTCTTGCACTGCACCGGCGCGCGGGCCCCAGACAGGCAACCACTCCCGCCCCCCGCTGCTGCTCCTCCACCTCCACCTCCTCCTCCACCTCCTCCTCCTCCTCACCCCCTTTCCCCCCTCCCTCTCTTCTCGCCTCTCCCCCCACTCCCACCTCCTCGTCCCGCCAGCCTCCTGGACACCAGCCCTCAGGGGGGCCCTGGCTGACGGCCAGGGCGGCCTGGAACGGGACCCTCGCCTGAATGCCGCGAGTGAGGAACATCCAGCCGTGGCGATCCTCGGCGCGCCTCCTCAGCTCGTCAGTTCGCAACAGTTGTGTTGATTCATGGCGCTGCAGTCCCTCCTCCTCCTCCTCTTCCTCCTCCTCCTTCTCCTCCTCCTCCTCCTCCTCCTTCTCCTCCTCCTCTCATGGTTGACGCACCATAAACGGTGTTTTTGAGCGATTCAGGGTTGTCAGAGCACAATAGTTACGTTGATTCGCGGTGTTGAAGTCCCAGGTGCTGTGTTCTGTCGCGATTCAGGGCCGTCAAGACGCAGCAATCATGTTGATCCGTGGCGCTGGAATCCCGTAAATGATGTTTTGGCACGCTTCAGGATCTTCAAACGGTTGTCTCCCATCGGGGCACTTCCCTCCGTGGACATGAATCCTTGTATGTGGCCTATGCAGAGGAAGCTTGGAGTGAGGGTTTATTCCAACATCGTTGATGAGTCTTGGCTTGTGCTCTGGTCGTCCTCGTCTCCCTCGGCGCACCTCCTCTCGGCTACGTGCACGCGCGAACCCAGGCAAGAGTGCCCTCTGGTTCGCGGCTTGCCGATCGCCGATTGCCGATGCGCGGCCTGCGGGCTTGGCCTTGGCCCCGCCGCCCCCCCGGGAAGCCACGCACCGGAGGTCACTCCGGCGAAGGGCCGCTCTCTGCGTGCCGCCGGCCCTCTCCCTCCTCTGGCCTTCGGGCCACAGCTCGAGTCTCCAGCGACCGTTCGGGACGCTCCGGGCACCCGAGGAGAGCGGCGCCCTCGGCGAGGCGCAGCCGCTGGAAAGCATCCCGGGGCGTGAAAACCGCCGAGCTCCGGCCGGAGCGCCCGAAAACCTCACAGCCCCTCCCTTCCTCCCGGGCGTCGGCCATTTTTTGCACGCCCGGCGTGTTCGCCCGCGTTTTGTCGGGCCCCGGGGCCATCACGTGCCTCGCTCCTGAGATCCTCCTCCTCCTCCTCCTCCTCCTCCTTCTCCTCCTCCTCCTCCTCCTCCTCCTCCTTTTCCTTCCCCTCCTCCTCCTCCTCCTCCTCCTCCTCCACCTCCTCCTCCTCCTCCTCCTCCTCCTCCTCCTTCTCCTCCTCCTCCCCCTCCTCTTGACCCTTCTTCTCCTCCTCTTCCTCCTCCTCTTCTTGAACCTCGAGCCCCCCTCCTCTTGAACCTTGAGCCCCCCCCCTCGGCGCGCCTCCTCCTCCTGGAAGCGCGCTGCCGAGGGCACCGCTCCGCCGCCGCGCTCCATGCCTCGCCTAGGCGCCCGCCCGCCTCCCGGCGCCCCCTCGGCGGCGGCGTGGGCAGCGCCAGCCGGTAAGGCTGGGCCAAGGGGCGGCGGATGGGCAGAAAGAGCGGGCCGAGGCGGGAAGGGGTGGGGGGCGACGGCACTGGGGGAGGGGCACGACGCGGGAGGAGGAGAGAGTGAGAGAGCGCGCCTCGGAAAGAGGGGGGCGGAGCGGAGAGCAGGACGGATGATGGTGATGCTGACGATGACGATGACGATGATGGTGATGGTGATGATGATGGTGATGGTGATGGTGATGGTGATGATGATGAGGATGATGATGATGATGATGATGATGATGATGGTGAGTATGATGGTGGTGATGATGGTTATGGTGATGATGATGACGATGATGACGGTGGTGGTGATGATGGTTATGGGGTGGAGAAGGATGCTGCTGCTTAACTATGATGGTTGTGGTGGTGGCGTTTGTGGTCATGATGGCACTTGTAACGATGATGGTGACGTTGGTGGTGGCAGTAGCATGGTGTCACGATGAATATAATGGTGGTGATGACGATGATGCTGCTAATGATGGTGCTGGTGATGGTCATGGTGAGCTTTCTTCCACGCAACGTCACCCCGGTGTTAGCTCGCGCGCATGCCTTTCGCATCGCGAGCCAAAGGAAAAGACATCGCGAATCAGATTTGCAACGCCAGTCGAGAGGGGTGCAGGCTGATGCTGCACTATGCAGCGCTGTACCGCCCTTGCCGAAGCAACGACCTAGGAACACCGACTCACCACTTCCCCAGCTGATGCGTGAACTGCACGCGACGTGCGGCCATCGTCAAACTCAGGAGCGAAGAAGGGTGAGAGCAAGGGAAGGAAACAATAGAGGAGGCACAGAAGGAATACAAACGTGCAGGCACGAAACCACGGCCGATGCATTCAAGACTCTTGAATGCACCTCCATCTGATTCGGCCGATCTTTCATGCAAGCGGGCATCATACAACGGCAGAGATGGAGCCGCAGTACAGTACGTAACAAATCATGGGAGCATGCCCCGGAGTCCTGGTGCGCCACAGCGGGGTGACCAGCAAAGGGGGAGGGAGAGGGGAGACATACAGATAGGCACACAATCGCTAACATGGTGCGCCCGGCAGGCTCGCAAACACGAATATGGCACAGAACAGTGCGCCAAATCTGGGTGCGAAGCACGCGCCGTTATGAAGGTGACATAACAGTGGAGGCCAGTCCACAAGAAACCTTCCACACGAAACCCAACCCTGAGATCCGAGGACGTCCATTGATTTTTGGTGTCGGAACCTCACGCCTTCCAACGCAAAACCCTCGAGACCCAAGAATCCCAGGGCATCCTGGAGGCAAGCAGGGTGTCTCTTGGCATGGATCCCCACTGTATGGGGGCCACGACAAGGCCCCGCCCCGCCGGAGGCACTGTGCAAGCCGGGGGACGGCCCCGGGGAAACACCGTGGCGGCCCAGAGGGTCCTGGCAGCGCTGGGCGAGGGGGCGGCCTCGACCTGCACGGAGGCAGCGCGAATTTCAACAAAGCATCTTTCACGTCTTCAATAGATTGACGCTGACGAAAATGGGCACTAGTCTTGCTCACCCCCTCGCCATCGCCCCATTTCTGAGAGAGATCAGTAGGCTCGCCTGGACGAGCGGCTGACGATGCACCTGACATAGTGATGACGCAGACACTTTGGGAGCAGAAAGGGGGACGAGGAGAGGGACAGCAGGTCAACTTCTTCGTCGAGCGGCGCGCGGCTGGACATCGGGCGCGCTCGCCAAGGGCAAGACAGCCATTTGGGGGCCCCGCAGGCGGGGCCATGGTGGGCCCCGAGGTGGACGGACGACCCGAGAGGGAGGCACAGAGAGGAGACACATGGGGACCAGCGCGTGTCTTGGCCTCGACGGTAACACCTCCGACGTGCCGCCCCCGAGAGCGTGAAGGCTTCGAGGAAGATGCGCACCGTGTGCTGCAACGCGGGAAGGACTGCACGCTAACGGCGACGTTCAGCGCACATTTGGCCGGGCCCGTTACCACAGAAACTCTGCTCCGACCCATGCGACAGCAACGCGCAGCACTCAACGACACAACAGCACGTACCAGGAAACCCTGGGGAACATGGAACGCACGATACTGCTGAGGAAGAAGAGTACGCATTACCAAAAGAGGTAAGATATGCAGAAACACGCAATGACCACACTGATGATCAGCTGCAGGCAGACTGCATACTGAAAAGGCCGCCCTCGCCAGGATCACAACGATGATGGACACGCCCCCAAGCGCAAGCAGATAGCTCAGGAACTCTTTCGCCGTCCGCTGGACTAGAAGAAGGAGACGCAACCACATCTCCTTCGCGTTGGACGCCCTGAGCACCATCGCACCGCTCACGAAGCTGCACGAAAAACTTGGAACGGCCAGCGCCAGACCAAGCCGCCAGCTGCTCCTACACGGGCGCGCAGAACACGGCTTCGACGGTGCTGGCCAGGGGCACGAAGACCTCCGCGTCGGCCCGAATACACTCTGCACCCCGCGGCGCGACCCCTTCACAACCTCGGCCTGCTTCCCAACGGACCTTGGCGTTCCCGTGCCGCGCGGGGCCCCACAAGGCGGTCCCTGGCACTCCGAGAACACGGTCGCTCCGCGAGAACAGCGCAACCCCACCGGGAGAGGGTTCGATCCAGCCGCCCGCGGGAAGAACGTTGGGGCGTCCTCGCGCAGACCCGAGGCAGGAGCCGAAGGCGAATCTAGGCTCCACGGTTGGACCTGAACGTTGTTTTTCGTTTTGTTTTCGTTTTGTTGTTCGTTTGGCCCTACCTGTTTTCCTGTGCCCCCTGCCAGATATGAAACAAAACACAGCCGACGTCCAGCAAAACAACGTTTAGGTCCAGCCCTGCTAGGGACTGCGAGGCGCGAGCGGGGGGCATTGGGCACGGTGGGCCAACGCCTGGCAGTGACCCACCCGTTCCATGAGGTCTAAAGGACAGCTGCCCAAACGCGTGGCGGGAACCAATGGGGACAGCACTTGGAGCACGGCCGCGGCCTTGTCATCGTGCGTCCTGGGGATGCCTGGCAATTCCCATCGGGTCATGCGAGTGCCCATGCGGAGCGCAAAGTCAGGGCGCGCTATCTGGCGTACCGCTCGCTGGAAGCCTCTGCGAACTGCCGCGTCGACCAGCCTCGGGAAGGGTCTTGGTGATCCGTTGGGAAGGCGGCGTTCGATTGCTGATGGAGCGGCGCGGGCGTTCTCGGCGTGCGTGAGAGCGGACGCCAACTGTGCCGCAAGAGAGAAGTGCGTGTTTTTGAAGCCAGATCCGGCTTAAAAAAAATCACTGCGTACTTTTGAAGCTGGATCCGGCTTACATGGAACTGCGAACTGCGTGTTTTTGAAGCCAGATCCTGCTTCAAAAACACGCAGCTTTTCAAGCCAGATCCGGCTTCAAAAACATGCAGTTCTCTCAGAACGGTCGAACCAGTCGGACCAGCGAATCCCACGCATGACGTCGTCGCAATCGCGTGGACGCCGCCCTGGCTGGGCGCCTCCATGTGAACCACCCTGCACTGCGCAGCCGTCGCCACTGCTCGTGGGTCGGCAAGTTCCCTCGGGAACCCCAGATGGGAGATGGCGATGGCGAAAAGCCGCCATGAACATAAACTTTTGGCGCTCCGCGCGGATTTCTTCGTTCTTCGCCGGGCCCCCCTCCCTGGCGCGCGGAGCGCGCCAGGGGCTGCGCCGCCGCGGGGGCCCAGCGCAGATCCAACAAATCCGTGCGGAGCGCCAAAAAGTTTATGTTTAATTATGGCGTCTTTTCTTCTCCGACTGCAATTCCTCAAGCTGGCACCACCCAGTAGGCCCAGGAAGGAGTCGCCGGACTGCTTCCGCCTTGATTTCGTTCAAGTTGTCCAGGGGGCTGTCGAACTGTGCGTCACCCGTGGGCACTGGGAGAAAGTAGACGGCGTACGCAGTCAGTGTGTACAGCAATCCTGCGCCAACCTCGCACCATGCATTGGCGCGCTCGCGAAACTTCCTCAGTGGTGTCTCGTTGGCGCGGTGGCCCCTGTCCGGCGACCCGAAATAAAAGGCCAGACATCTAGCGCGGTAGCAGGGCAGGCATGCGCTATTCGGGACTCCATGTCCACCGCGCCGTCTGGGAAGAGCGGCACAAAGACGATTTTGGGAAGATTCACATGGAAACGCGAAACGACGGCGCAGTCCGCTGAACTCACATCAAGCCCCGGTAACCGCTGGACGCCGTCAGGTGATGATTATGGCGGCGATGTTGTTGATGTTGATGTTGTCGATGGTAATAATGATGACGACGATGCTGATGCTGATGACGATGCTGATGATGTTGCTGATGATGATGCTGCTGATGGTGATAATGATGGCGATAGAGATGCTGATGCTGATGCTGATGATAATGACCATGATGATGACGATGGCGATGAGTTACATGATAATAATAATGATGATGAGGATGAGGATGATGATGATATTGTCGTTGCTGAAGCTGTTGTAATTGATGATGGTGCTGCTGATGCTGTTGCGGCTGATCATGATCAGGATGATGATGATGGTGATGATGATGGTGATAATGATGATGACGATGATGATATGAGTAGTAGTCGTAGTAGTAGTAGTAGTAGTAGTAGTAGTAGTAGTAGTAGTAGTAGTAGTAGTAGTAGTAGGAGTAGTAATAGTAGTAGTAGTCATCGTCGTAGTAGTAGTAGTAGTAGTAGTAGTAGGGGTAGGAGTAGGAGTAGGAGTAGTAGTAGTGGTAGTAGTAGTAGTAGTAGTAGTAGTAGTAGTAGTAGTAGTTGTCGTAAAGATCGTAGAGGTCGTAGTAGTAGTAGTAGTAGTAAAAGTAGTAGTAGTAGTAGTAGTAGTAGTAGTAGTAGTAGTCGTAGTACCGGTCGTAATACTAATACTCAGAGTAGTGGTTGTGATGCCAGTAGTGGTAGTCATAGTGGCAGTGGTAGTGGTAATGGTGGTAGTGGTGGTAGTGGTGGTCGTGGTGGTAGTGTAGTAGTAGTAGTAGTAGTAGTAGTAGTAGTAGTAGTACTAGTGGTAGTAGTAGTATTAGTAGTAGTAGTAGTCGTAGTAGTAGTAGAAGTACTAGTAGTAGTAGTAGTAGTAGTAGTAGTAGTAGTAGTAGTAGTAGTAGTAGTAGTAGTAGTAGTAGTAGTAGTAGTAGTAGTAGTAGTAGTAGTAGTAGTAGTAGTAGTAGTAGTAGTAGTAGTAGTAGTAGTAGTAGTAGTAGTAGTAGTAGTAGTAGTAGTAGTAGTAGTAGTAGTAGTAGTAGTGTAGTAGTAGTAGTAGTAGTAGTAGTAGTAGTAGTAGTAGTAGTCCGTGCGTCGTAGTAGTAGTAGTATAGTAGTAGTAGTAGTAATAGTAGTAGTAGTAGTAGTAGTAGTAGTAGCATCGTAGTAGTAGTAGTAGTAGTAGTAGTAGTAGTAGTAGTCGTAATAGTAGTAGAGTAGTAGTAGTAGTTGTGTAGTAGTTGTAGTAGTAGTAGTAGTAGTCGTAGTAGTAGCAATAGTAGTAGTCGTAGTAGTAGGAGTAGTAGTAGTAGTAGTAGTAGTAGTAGTAGCAGTGTGTAGGTCGAGTAGTAGTATTCGTAGTCGTAGTCGTATAGTAGTAGTAGTAGTAGTAGTAGTAGTAGTAGTCGTAGCAGTAAGTAGTAGTAGTAGTAGTAGTAGTAGTAGTAGTAGTAGTAGTAGTAGTAGTAGTAGTAGTCGTAGTCGTAGTAGTAATAGTAGTAATAGTAATAGTAGTAGTAGTAGTAGTAATAGTAGTAGTAGTAGTAGTAGTAGTAGTAGTAGTAGTAGTAGTAGCGGTGGTAATCGTACTAGTGGTAGCAGTCGTAGTAGTAGTAGTAGTAGTAGTAGTAGTAGTAGTATAGTAGTAGTAGTAGTAGTAGTAGTAGTAGTAGTAGTAGTAGTAGTAGTAGTAGTAGTAGTCGTAGTAGTAGTTAGTAGTAGTAGTAGTAGTAGTAGTAGTAGTAAGTAGTAGTAGTAGTAGTAGTAGTAGTAGTAGTAGTAGTAGTAGTAGTAGTAGTAGTAGTAGTAGTAGTAGTAGTAGTAGTAGTAGTAGTAGTAGTAGTAGTAGTAGTAGTAGTAGTAGTAGTAGTAGTAGTAGTAGTAGTAGTAGTAGTAGTAGTAGTAGTAGTAGTAGTAGTAGTCGTAGTGGTAGTCGTAGTCGTAGTCGTCGTTGTCGCCGCCGTCGTCGTCGTAGGAGTAGGAAGAGGAAGTGGAGGAGCGCTAGGAGGATAATCATTGCGTGAACGGGGGAACGAAGATGGACAACCTGTGCACCTGCGTGGGTGCGCTTGTGGGCACGCGCACGAAAGAGAGAGAGGGATAGAGAGAGAAGCAGCATACAAAATACTGCGGGGTGCTGAGCACCGTGGCAGCGGCCACGCCGACGATCGCACCAGCACGGCGGAAATGAAGCTGGAGCCAGACACGCTGCAATGCGCGGCGAGGGTGCTGCTGAGATGACTCGAGCACGTCTTGACCTCCCTCTCGCTTTTCCCAGGCAGCTCAGCGCATGAACGGCACGGGTGCGCCCACCGCGGCCCCTAGGAGCTCCCACCCATCTCAGGGAGAGGCTCCCCATGCAGATATCTTGAAATTGCACCCCGTGTGGATGCGACGCACGCCGCTCAGCCCAAGCGCAAGCTCAACAGCACGGGAACTCAGTGGCCAAACCCACCGAGAAAGCTACGCTGGTGCCCGGAGGGGCTCGCTTTCCAATGTAGGCTTCGCCCCTGTCCGCCGAGCGAGGGGGGGCAAGGATAAGGATGACGGAGTGGGAGGGGGGCGCGGGAAGAGGAGGGATGGACGAGCCGGGAGCACATGGTCAACACGTGGCCAACCCATCTGAATCGAGGGGGGGCAGTACAAAGGGGCCGGCTCAGTGGAAGCATGATGATTTGGCATCGCCGATGCGCCGTTGATGAATCTTCCTTCTCCTCCTTCGCCTCCACACCTCCCGCGCCCAACATTCACGAGATTCGCCGCGAAACAGCTTACTCCCAGCAAGGCTTTGCCCAGGGGTTCCTGCTAGTTCTGTGTCAGAGGTCGGTGGTCGTACGACTGTTTGCGCGGCTGGCTTCTCGAAACTCGGGCGGCACTGGGTCCTTTACCTGGCCTCTGGCTTCTCGCGCCAATTCAGCATATCACAACGTATCACAGCACACCCTTTAATATCATACCCCAGCATGACATAACAGCGTCATGTATCATAACACGGCACAGTCGAGAGTGCATCGCATAGCCCTCCCACTTCGCGTACTTCTACGTACCGTTGCAAACCATACGTTATATATTACATATATATATATATAGATATGAATGCTATCATCTTGATTTGCGCTGTTTTTGCGGTGACTGTTCATTGTGCGTTCCTTGCTTTGTTTTGTCGTCCCCGACATGTTTTGCATTGCTGCTCATCGCATTTCGACGCTCCATTGCGATGCATTGCGTTGCACAGTCCTGCGTTGCTTTCCAATGCGTTGCGTTTGTATGGCTTTTCCAACTAATTCGTATTGCTTTTGCATTGCGGCGCAATGCGTCGCATTGCGTTGCGTTGCATTGTGTTTGTACTTGTATGGCTTTCGTTGCGCTGCATTGCGCTGCAGTGTATTGCGTAGCAATGTGCTGCATTGAATTGCACCGAACGTAATTCCTCAACCTGGTCGCTAGGAGAGTGAACAGGGGGAGGATGCTATCCAGTTCTCCCCATGACAACGATTGCGTGGGCGGCGCGCGTGTAATCGTGACGTGCTACGTGGTAGCGCAGTCCCTCCTGAGCTTCATGTGAGAGGCGGGTGAACGCCCCCCCCTTTCCCCCGAAGCCGTTCCCGATCAGCTCAAGAGCTCGGCGTCGCAATCGGCCGTGTCGGGTGGCCTAACGAGCTCGTGATCCAGCTGGAGCAAATCCTTGGGCCGCCGAAAGGAGGGAGGAGGGAGGACTCAAAGGGACGAGGGGCGAGATTCGGACACATCTGGGACCTTCCGGAAGCCTCCGCGAACCGTGCGCGAACCTCTCGAATACCTACAATACGAAACGCATGGGGACACACGAACTGCTGCGCGCATTCGTGTGTCTAATCGTGTGCAAGGGTTCTGAGGCCGTCTAGAGCGCTGCGTTTTGGTCGCCGAATGGCATCTACGAAATTCTGAATATGGTGGCAAGTCCCCTGGTGGAAACATAAAGCACCGACCCGCCAACGGACAGACTCAAAAACCGCCACGCAAACATGCTTACATTCGTCGAGGACGTGCCGCGCTCGATTGCAGAGCCGCCTCATGTGTTGAAAATCTTCACGCACCCCAGGAGAGACGCCGACAGCGATGTCCCTACGCCTCGACAGTGACGTTGAAGGCATCGGTTAAACATCCTAGCCCAAACTGCCAGCAGACGTTGGGACAACCTTCCTCGACCAAGGGGGGCGCAGTGCCGTTCGTGCACAGAAGAGATGACGCCACCACCAAGGAGGCCGCCTAAACAAAACGACAAAACGTGCGGGTATGGGAGGGTGCATCGTGACAGAGGCAATGGGCACGAACAACACACTTTGAATGTATGCAGGTGCTGTATTGGGAGCGCGGCGGCCGTGCCCGACGGCATGCTCGCTTCACCAAGAAGCGAGCACCCGAACCAAGGCAGTTGGCACTTTGCGACGCCATGGTCGTTGTCATAGCCGATGGCTGCACCGTCCAGAAGAATACTTCGTGCGCGGCCCAAGGCCAAGCCTCCACCTGGAACGGCTGAGCACCATTGCCGCTGGGCAATCGTGCAAAACTATGCGCCACCTGTACTCGGTACTCGGTAGTGCGACCGTCCACCTTCGGGCCTAGATGATGATCGGCAGACTTCTTATTGAGGCTGTGCCCGGAATGCATTACGGCGTCGATGTTTTACTGGGCGCCCGTATCCGACGTGTATTTCTTATGTACGCGAAGGGCTGGTGGAGGGTGAAGCGCTGCTCGCCTGCAAGCGGCCCGCTGCAAAGTCGACACGTTGTGCGCGCGGCGGAAAGGCACCCGACGCAGCATCACGCAACACGCGTTTCTGAGCGCACCCGTCTCGCAAGACAGCTCCTGGGGGCTCGTCGGCGCGGGCGTCCGCGAGGTCGAGCAGGTTACACTGCCTGAAGAAAACATACGCCACTTCAACGCTGGTCGTGATGCGACCAAGTTTTGCCATGTACACATTGCGCACATTGGTCGCGCCTTCTTTGGTCGACGGCCTGCTTTGATAGAGGCAGAGACCGCCGCGATCCGTCGGTTATTTTGAGGCTGTCGCTGTTGTTGGTGATCGTTGCGGAAGCGCGGTGTTCTTTTTTGGTGGCCGCGTGTAGGTGCTTCGTCTCCACTGCCAGAACTTCGTCCAACGCTGCGCCAACACCAACACTAACATCAACGCCAACAACATCGTTGCCACCACAGACATCAACACCAACGTCTTCGTCATCACCACAGAATCATCGACTGCGGTGCGAACATCCGTGATATGCAAGGATCCCATGTTGGCTGAATATCGGAAACCACTTGCTTTGAACTTTACATGTCTGTTGTCGGTGCGACCATGTACAGGAAGTGTGCGTGGAGGGGGCACGACGGCCAACTTCCTCACAATAGCTCTGGCCACTACGGTGTGCTCTTAAAGGGGGGGGGGTCGGGGGGGCGCTCTTCACTTATCTACAGTTTCTGGTGCACTCTGACGAGCCTGGCGCACACAAACACAGGCGCGCGCATACACACAACCAAACACACAACGACACACACATGCACACGTCTGCAAAACTCACCTCAGGCAGCTGGTACATAATGAATCGTGCAGATGCGGTCATGGCGACTGCTCGCATCTTCTCTCCGCAAGATCAGCGGGTGGCCGTACCGATAAGATGCAACCACACCTGCACAACGAGACATATGACGGTATTCCAACTGCTCTGCGTCGAATCGGTCCTGCCGACCATGCGTTGCATGAACACAATGTGCCTGCTGCGTGGCATGCAACCATCGCATGCATCTCCTGGGTGAAAACGACGGGCCTGGGGCCAACGCTTCCGAAGTCCAGAAGAAACCC
>CAUYUJ010016493.1:666069-696069 GCA_963575745.1 Prorocentrum cordatum | reverse complement strand
GACGACCCAGATGTTGATTGCGGGGAGTCCATGGCCCATACTAGACAAGCCCGTTGTACTACTCGTAAAATAACTACTCGCAAATGGCCTGGATCCGTCATGGGATCTTTACGATATAACACATCGATGCACACATGTGTTTTTTCGAACGCTTGCGAGTAGGCACTTTGTGAGTAATGGAACGCGCATACGGCAATTGACCTATAGAGGAGCAACACTCGGCGTGCAGATCCTTCCTCGGAGGTCCGCGCGGACTTCTTGCATCGGCGCTGGACCCCCTCCCTGGCTCGCGGAGCGCGCCAGGGGCGGCGCCGATCCACGAAATCCGCGCGGACCTCCCAAACACGTGTTTACAGGTGGGGGCCCGACCACAAGAAAGCTTCCACAATAATCCCAACCCTGAGACCCTAGGACGTCCATCGACTCTTGGCGTGGGAACGTCAAACTTTCCGTGCCAGAGCCATCGAAGCCCAAGCAGTTTTTGTTGCACGATCGTGCAAGCCACACGGCGGCGGTCAGGAGGCGAAGTGGGCGGCCGCGGCGAGCGAGCGAGCGAGGCGAGGCGCCGGAGCGGGCTCATGCGGCGAAGCGCGTGTGCCTGTGCCCGTTGTTTGGGCACGGCGCGTGGGTCCGGAGCCTCTCAGACCCCGCAGAACTCGGCCTCACACGCATGCCGTTGAGACCAGTCCACAAGAAACCTTCCACAAGAAACCCAACCCTGAGACCCCAGGACGTCCACTGATTGTTGGTGCGGGGGCGTCACGCTCTCTTTAGCAAAACCATCGACGCCCAAGAAACCCAGGGCACCCTGGAGGCAAGCAAGGTGTTTCTTGGCATGGGTCTCCACTGTATCTCCTTGACTGCAAGCTGAAGCCGGACTGCTGAGGTGGCTTCGGGAGCTGGAGTTCTTCGGCTGGGTGCCGGCTGGAGGTCGAACTGGCTGGGCCGAGAGTAGGATTAGGTCGAGCATGTCCTCTTACAGACGGATTTTGTAAGACAAATGAGACATAGTCAACAACCAACAATCAAAATAGTCAGAAGAGTACGAAACATCGCCACCAGACTATTCTGCCTACTACTCTTCTCGTGACTGTTCCTCCTGCAGAGGGACGTGCCCGACCTAAGAGTAGGTCGAAGCGCAGGCGCGTGACCCTGGAGGCCGATGGCTGGTGGCCGTGGGGGAGGCCGACACGCCCGGCGGGAGCGGCCGAGGGCGCGAGGCGCAGGGGCGAGCGCTTGGCGCGTGGGCGCGCGCGGCCCCGTGGCGCACCCCGCCCGCCTCGGCGCCCAGACCCACCACGGAACCGGCGGCCGCCTCCGCTGGAGCCGCGTGGCGCCCACTGGCAGGAAAGCCCCGGGCTCGCTGGGGTGAAGTCGGGCGTGTCCCCCAGCAGGGGGATTTTCGGCGAAGCATGCAACATGCTCAGGAGATGCCCCAGGATGGTCAAGCAAAGATCCGAAGAATACCCCCCAGACTATTTTCTGACTTCTTTTGAATATTCCTCCTGTAGAGGGGGACGGGCCTGACTTCACGCTGGGGACTGGTTCCCCCCCCAAAAAAGAGCCCTTCCAAAACCTCCCCGGAACCCTCCGAAAAGCATCCCCCAGAACCCTTCCTGCAGAGGATTTTCAGAAGGTTTCGGGAAGGTTTCGGCTGTTTGGAACAAGGGGACCACTCCCTAGCGAACCCTGGACTTTCTAAGTCCACCGCTCGAGCGGGACTGGGCGCCCAGGGCCAGAACAATGCCGCCGACTGACAGGAGGCCGGGCGCACTGGGCGAATCCTCCGGAATCCGCATGCATGGGAGCCCCTCGGTGCGGTCCCCCTTCTTTCCGCCACCCATGTCGACCGTGCCTGGCCTGTGGCGCCCACCCCCGGCCTCGGCGCCCAGACCCACCACCGTGGGCGAGGAACATATCCGTACACACGGCCTCGCGGGCTGGTCCCCTGGGCCGCGACCCCGCGGATGGGGGGCGTTCTTGTCGCGGATGCCCCGCGCGGAACGTATCCGTGCGACCGCGTATCCGCGGGATCGCGCCCCAGAATGCAGACCGCGAGGGCGCGGATACGGATATCCCTGAGATCCGACGTTGCACAGAATTTCAACAACATCGCCACACATCCCGTTGCGAAGCCCCGCGCTCCACATCCTTCGAGCCAGATCGACCTTCGAGGACCCGGGCCCCGAAGTGGGGCGAAAACGCCCAGTGTGAAGAAATTGCAACGCCCAGATCTGAAGGATGTGCGCCGCTCGTGCCGGGGGCGTCCAAGAGGGGGGCGTCCAAGAGGGGTGTATGCAAATCATGGCCCCAGGCATGTGCGCGGACCAGGGGGCGGCGGGGCGGGGAACGTCTTGAAATAAGAGAGGCGCCGTGGGATCTGGGGAGATAGCATGCCCCCCGCCATGAGATCGCCCCCCTGGTCATCACCCCCCCCTTGGCCGCCCCCGACGAACTCGGGCGAGATCGCCCGGTGTGAGCACATCGCGACGCCCAGATCTCGGGCATGCGCGCCGCTCCTGACGCCGAGAGAGCTGACGGCCGCCTTCGCTGGGGCCGAACGGCGCCCGCCGCCCAGCCCGCCCGCCGCCCCCAGCGGGACTGGGCGCCCACGGCCGGGGTTTGTGAGCAGGGCCGCCGGCTGCCGGGAGGCCGGGCACACCGGGCGACTCTCGGGCCGGGCGGAATGGGGGGATCGCAAGGGGGGGGTTTGAGACTCAGCTCACGGAGCTGATTCTCCCAGCACCTCCCGGCGCCGGGAGGCGGCCATGTACCGAGGAATGGGCCCCTCGGTATGGCCGAAACCAGCTGCATGTAGCAGATTTCGTACCCCCCGCTTTCCCTATCCCCCCTTTCGTCCGGCCCGAGACTCCACACCCCAGGAGCTTCGCGCGAAACCTCGGAGGCATAACCGGAATCGATAGGAGTCGGGAGCGCCGGAGCGGAGCCAGAACTGGGGACACCAACAGGTGCCGATCCCCCGCTGCGCCCTGGACCTCTCCCGAGGGGCGTTCTGAGCAGAGTGTCGAGGCGACGCCAGCGGTGGCGATGCGGGCCCTCCAGGAGGGCGAAACAGGGGGAAACGAGGCAGGGGTAGCGGTACATTGGAGGCCAGTCCACAAGACACCTTCCACAAGAAACCCGACCCTGAGACCCCAAGACGTCCATGGAATTTTGGTGGGAACGCCACGCTGTCCATGGACGAACAGATCGAGACCCAGGAAACCCAGGGCACCCTGGAGGCAAGCAGGGAGCAGGGTGCTTCCTGGCATGGGCCCCCCACTGTGTGTGTGCACCCTGGCAGCCTCCGAGGCGATTTTTAGCAGTCCGCGGCCCCAGGTCCCGACCCCCCCTTTCTCGGGGGGAGCCTCGCGCCCGGATCCGTTCCTCATGGCCCTGGGGCTTGGGCGTGGCTTCATGGGGGGGTCATAAATGGGGGGGTCAGAAACGGTCCCCTTTCGTGCCCCTTTCGAGCCCCTCCGAACCCCCAGGGGGCTCGTTTAGGTACCGTTTGGGTACCTTTTCGGACCACCCTCGCCACCCCCCCATTTATGACCCCTGCATTACGCAGCGCCCAAGGGGCCCAAAATCGACGGCCTCCGGAGGCCGAGACCGCGGGGACTCGCTCGAAGGAGAAAGGACTCCTGTCGCCGGAGACCTGGGCACAGTCGGGGCCCTGAAGAAGGAACCCTTTTCGTTGGGGAGGGGCTCCGCGTTCCTCAAGTGTTTCGCAGCTTGCCTCAGATTTCCCTATGCGTTCGATCGGAAACCGAAGTTTAACTCATGGAAAAAAGGGGCCTCGTTCCTTATTTTGGGTTCCTTAGGTCAAGCCCCCGACTGTACCTCTTCTTCCTCGGAAGGATCGGCATCGGAGAACCTGTAGGGACTCGGGCCGAAAAATCCGGAAGGATCGCCAGGTGCCCTCGGCCGTCGCGGGCTTTCATCCACCCACGGGGCGGCGGACTCTCTCGGCTCCCTCGGCGGCGGCGGGGGGCCACGCGGTCGCTGCGCCGTGGCGCAGGAGGCGCCTCGGAAGCGGAACGCATCGGGTCGGAGCCAGGCCTGAGCCTCCATACCCCCCCCTTTCGGATCGGAGAGCCAGGCCTGAACATCCAAACCGCCCCCCTCCGTGGCTGACACCTCCAAGCCCCGCTCGGACTTCGGCCGGCAGCCCCCCCCTCCAGCTCGGCCGCACGCAGCAGGAGTGGCCCTGCAGGCAAGAGCGGCCCTCGGTGCGCGGCTCTCGGGGGTCGTGGGGAGGCAGGGGGGCCGAGTCGGAGCCCGCAGGTCGCTGCTGTCGCGTCGCTTCTTCGGCCATCTGGGGATCCCACGGTGCCCGCACCGAAGACCGCTGCGGCGAAACGTTGCTCTTACGTATGGCCGAAGAGTGCCGTCCGCTGTCAGAAGACCGGGCAGACTGGGCGGATCCACCAGGACCCCCCAAAGCAGGAGAACCCCTCAGTGCGATCCCTGTTCGGGGGGCAAGGAGGAGGAGGAGGAGGAGGAGGAGGAGGAGGAGGAGGAGGAGGGGAGGAGGAGGAGGAGGAGGAGGGGAGGAGGAGGAGGAGGAGGAGGAGGAGGAGGAGGAGGGGGAGGGGGAGGAGGAGGGGGGAGGAGGAGGAGGAGGAGGAGGAGGAGGAGGAGGAGGAGGGGGAGGAGGAGGGGGAGGAGGAGGAGGAGGAGGAGGAGGAGGAGGATGCCACAAACGTGGCCATCCTTGTGTTCCCAACCGGCGGGCAGGAGGGCAGCGCACGGCGGAAGCAGGCGGAGGAGAGGAAGAGCTGGCGAGGAGACGGGCGCGAACCGGTGGCGCCTGGGGCTCGCGCCAAACTTATAAAGACTGCTCGCTCGCCCATGCCCTCTCTGCCACCCGTGCACGTCGCAGGCCTTTTGCTGGCCCCTTCCTTCACCTCACCTGCACCGCGATGCTCGCAGCTGCATGCGGTTCGGCTGCACGCAGGAGTTACCCTGGGTATAAGAGTGACCTTTGGTGCGCGGCTTTTTTGGGGGGCTGCGGGGGGCCCAAGCACAAGCGCGCGAGACGCTACCTATCGCACCGCGTTCGGCGATCGGGGGACCCCAATGGGCCCGCACCAGAGGTCACTCCAGCGAAGGGCCACTCTTACGCCGAGCCGACTTCTGCTGGCCCCCTCCTTCACTTCACCTGCACCGCGATACTCGCAGATGCATGTGGTTGGGTCCTCCGCTGGGATGTCTCTTTCTCGAGGTGCCAAGAGTCCGTGCTTTCGCGGAAGGCGAACTGTAGAACCTACACCTCTCCGACATCGGGAGCTCCCAGGGCGGCGGCAATATCTATGCCCCTGCGGTGGCAAGTCGGGGTATAGACTCTCCGGCCGCCCTGTGGCAGTCGTCCCCGAGGGCGGAATCAGTTAACGGTTGGGAACTCTGGATCGGCGTAATGCGCTGCTGGTTCTGGCCCATCACGCTTCGGCCCCGCACGCCATCCACGGCTGGGCCCCCAAGCGTCAACTTCCTGAGCTTTTCCCAGCCTCCCGCCCCGCGGAGCGGAGCGACACGCCATCCGTCTACAGGGCATAGCGAGTCGCCGGGGCCGCCGCAGCGACACGCGAATCAAGAGCTCTTGCCCGTGTATGTTTAAAGGGGCCCCAGGACACACAAAAAATACACACAAATAAAATGATTCCCCGATGTTTTCCCATATTTTCAGGGTTTTCGTCTTCCCCTCCACTTCCCATATTTTCCCATGTTTTCTGAGGAATCGAGGATTAATTGTGTCTGTGTGTTTTTTCCCCTCCCGAGTTCTGCGGTGTTTCGCCCGCGAGGTGCGGGGCCTCGCCGCGGCGGAGGGGCTCCTGGCATGCCCGAGGCCAGCATGGACCGCGCGGCCGGGAGGCAGGCGAGCAGGACCAGCGCCCTGAGCACCTTGGCCCGGTCGCCCCCAGTCGCCCACGGTCGTCGTCGGTCGTCGTCAGTCGGTCGTCGTCGTCGTCGTCGTCGTCGTCGTCGTCGTCGTCGTCGTCGTCGTCGCCGTCGTCGTCGTCGTCGTCGTCGGTCGTCGTTATCGGTCGTCGTCGGTCTTCGTCGGTCGTCGCCGTCGTCGTCGTCGTCGTCGGTCGTCGTCGTCGTCGTTGTTCGTCGTCGTCGTCGGTCGTCGTTGTTCGTCGGTCGTCGGTCGTCGGTCGTCGGTGTCGTCGTCGTCGTCGTCGTCGTCGTCGTCGTCGTCGTCGGTCGTCGGTCGTCGTCGCAGGCAACGGGCGCTCGGCACGTCTCGAGGACGCGGTGCCGACGCGAAGGCTCGGGCGTGGGCCAACGGGAGGCAGCATGCGTGGGGCATAGAGAAGCGTACGCCCTCGCCCGCCGTTTAGGCCCGCGGCTGTAGCTTTAGGCGCCCTCCTCCTCCTCCTCCTCTTCCTCCTCCTCCTCCTCCTCCTCCTCCTCCCGCTTCCTCCTCCTCCTCCTCCTACTTCCTCCTCCTCCCACTTCCTCCTCCTCCTCCTCCTCCTCCTCCTCCTCCTCCTCCTCCTCCTCCTCCTCCTCCCCTTGGGGCCCTTCTCCTGTCGTCCTCGATCCCCCCCGCGCTGCTTTCACCCCCCCCCCCCGCCGCCGTTGCCGTCCGCCCGGGCGCCGGCGCGCGCGTGCCCTCGCGCGCCTCTCTCGGCGACTCCAAAGGGTGTGGTTTGCGAAGGGTGTGGTTGCACCCGGCGCCGGGGGGAACCTCCTGGGGGGCCCCCCATGGGGGCGCGCGGGGACCTCGATGGAGTTCTCCCGCGCCCCGAGGAGGCCCGACGAGGACCGTGTCGTGCCCCCCAGGCTCCAACGGTACCGATCGCACACCACAGCCCGGCGTAACCATACCCTCTGTAGTCGCCGGGGAGGGGCCGCAGGAGGGGCGGGCCTCTGGCGTGATCGGCGGAGGCTCGCGCGGCGAATTTGTGCTCTTGTTCGGCGCAGTGTTTGGGAAGGGGGGGCGGAGGGGAAAGGGAACGACAGGGAACTCCCGCAAGTCCAGGAGACTCGCAGATCACAAGGGCTCGCTGCTTCCCAGGTGAGCGAGGTGATCCTGCTTGGAGCTGCCTTCCGCTGCGCGGGTCATCGGGACGAGATCACGAGTTCTGCCAACGCGTCAGAGGAATTCGGGACGTCGGGACCCTGACGAGGTCGGAACAACACTGCGCCATTCGCCGATTGTCACTCTGGATCTTAATTGCCTGCAGTCATCGCCAGTCAAGGGGAGCGATGGGATGGACGGGGAGGAGAGGAAGAGGACTCAAGTCAACTCGACTCACTCTATGGCACCATGCCACCATGCTATCAAGTTGTCCGAACAGTGAAGGGGGTGAGGGAAGGACGAAGAGGGGGAGGAGAAGGATGATGAGGATGAGGAGGAGGATGAGGAGGAGGAGGAGGAAAGCAGGGGAGGACCTGGATGAGAAGGAAAAGGAGAAGAGAGTGGGGGGAGAAGGGAGGTGAGGGTAAGGGCGGGCCAGAGGGGAGGTGAGGGGAGGACGAGGAAGTGTGAGGAGGATGGTGAGGAGGCAAGGAGGAAAGTAGAAGGCGGAGGAACATTAGCAGAAAGAGAAAGGGGAGAGCAACAGAAGGAGGGTGAGAAGAGACGGAGGAGGCTTATGAGGACCAGAGTGAACCTAGGATGCGTCATCGATGCTGCAATCCACTTTGAAGATCTTAGCCTCCTCCCCATGAGTTCCTGCGCACATTTCTATGCACTGCGGGAAGCCAAGCCCCTTGAAAGACGATCGCATCATGGGCCTACCATGCAATTGAGAGCCCCGCCTTATAGAACAACCGCTCCACAAACCCTCTAGTTACAGGAAGCCCCAGAAGATAAGTTCATGCAGCTCACGGGACGGTCATACAACTGAAACAAACGGCAAAGAGAGACACTTCCTCCCCCTCCCCCTCCTCCTCTTCGGGCTAGGCGTGAGACCATGCCGAAGTACACAAAAAGGCGCCGACGGCGTCTCGCAGGGGAGCAGGGCGCTTTCCGGCAAGCCGGGCGGTGGCTGACCGTTCTAGCTGGAAGCCAAGAGGTTTCGGCTGCGGTGGCAGATCCGTGTCAGCAGAAAGAGAGAAAGAGAGAGAGAGAGAGAGAACAAAAAAAAGGGAGACGGAGGAAGTGTGTGTGTGTGTGTGGAAGGAGTGGGTGGACGGACAGGGGTGGGAGAAACGTACGTAAGGGGAACCCTCGAGAAACGAATACATTAATGACAATAACCAGAAGCCGTACAGGGACGCACAATGAAACGATCAATATCACACACATACGCAGGCTCTCCATCCCTCCCGTGTGCCCTTCCCATTCCATTGCGCACATGTGCATGCGACACCGCATGCACAGACGTGCGAATCCATGACACAAATATGTATGCACAAGCGCGCGCGACACACACTCACAGACCCACACATGATCGGACGAACAGAGGAACGCAAGTGAACGATCAATGAGGTGAGACCTGCGCACAGAGGCTCGCAAGCACGTGCACGCGAGCATGGCAAAACGCATGCGAGCACGGGTGGGAAGAAATGTTCGACGCCGCCGGTTCTCGGAGAGGCTATAAGGGGGAGAGCAGGAGGGCCTCGGGCACTCCTGGGCTCCTTGACAGGCACCATCTACTGTGTTCGCCTGTTCGATGCATTTTTACGCGGGGATGCGATTGCACCGAAGCGGCACCAAGACTTGCGGGCGTCGATCCAAACTGGAGTGATTGCAAACGGTGCCGGCACCTTTCGCATTGCAGATTTTCCTGCCGAGCCCAGCACGCCCCCCCCAGAGCTGCCAGTCACAACATCCCGAGTGTGGTGGAGATCGACCGATGTCCTGGCTGGCGCCGACGCGCACGCGCATCAAGTCTGCACACTCGCATGGGCCCCTGCTTCTCCGCCGTCGACGCGGCAAAGTGTCCTCGCGTGCTCATCCGTGCCGTTGAGAACACGCTATGTGCTGCTGTGCCCCCCAGCCTCCGGCAATCTTCGCTCGTCCCTGCACGCACGTCCGACTCCGTCTCTCGCGCGCGCGCTCTCGGAGGCCTCTCGCCGCGGCGGCCCCCGCGAGGGGCAACGGGACCGCCGCAGCCCGGGATGAGCAATACCTCCGCCGGGTACTGATTCGCGTCGTTTGCGTTGCCTATAATCCCACCAGCCCTTTAGGGCGTGAGTGGTTTAGATAATCTTCTCTGTTCTCAACCCCCTTCTTCCCCTTCCGGGAGGGGTTTATCATTGTTCCCTATTGATAAACACCCCCTCCCCCAGGCCACTGGGGGCCAACCAGGGTCCATGACAACACCCGCCCACCATCCCTTGTAAAAAACAATACAAAACACACTGAGGCTCCAAATTCGGAACATGCGCAGCCAACCCGATGTGGCCCCCCCCCCACCATCCCTGACAAAAAACAATGCAGAATACACTTGGCGGCGGCGGCGGCTGCGGCGGCTGCGGCGGCGGCGCGGCGGCGGCGGCGGCGGCGGCGGCGGCGGCGGCGGCGGCGGCGGCGGCGGCGGCGGCGGCGGTTGGCGGCGGGGGCGGGGGGCGGCGGCGGCGGCCGGCGGCGGCGGCGGCGGCGGTGGCCGCAGCGGCGGCGGGCGGCGGGCGGCGGCGGCGGGGCGCGGCAGCGGCGGCGGCGCGGCGGGGGCGGCGGCGGCGGGCGGCGGCGGCGGCGGCGGCGGCGGCGGCGGCGGCGGCGGCGGATTGGTCCCCAGTAGCTGCCCATCCAAAGACGACTGCTGATTAGCTGAGGCTCGGGCCAGACTCGGGTGCTACGTATGTGTTGGGAGGGCGGGTGGGAGTGAGCGAGACGGCTTGCGGGCGGGGAGGGGGTCTTGACCCCTCCCCCTACCCCCTCCCCCTGGGCCTGGAGAGGGGGGGCCGCGGATCGCTGGGGCGTCCTTTGTCGGTCCCTGGGAGGCTCATTTTTTGACACCCCGCACAGGGATCGTGGCCCCAGGGGGGGGGCAAATACGCGCTTTCGTCTTATTTGGCCGATCTCCTCCAAGATGGCCCCAAGAGCGCTCCCAAGGCCCCCAAGAGCGCTCCCAAGACGGCTCCAAGACAGCCCAATAGGGCCTCAAGACGGCCCAAGCGGCGGCCAGTAAGGCCCAAGAGGGCCCCAAGACGGCCCCAAGAGCCTAAGTGGCGCCCAAGAGCGGCCCAAGAGAGCCCCAAGCGGCTCCAAGACCGCCACAACACGGCTCCATGTGGCCACGGAGCCTCCCAAGGACGCCCCCCGAGAAGCTAAGACGGCCCAAGAGGTCCCCAAGACGCTCCAAGAGAGCCCCGAGAGGCGCCCTAAGAGGGCCCCAAGAAGCCAAAACCATTGATTTTCCCTGGGCGTTTCAAACATTTTAGCGTTCCCGCCCTTTCGGCTTCCCGACGCTCCAAGACAGCCCCGAAGGCATGCAAGACCGCCCCAAGACTGCTCAATAGGCTCCCAAGACGGCTCCAAGACGGCCCAAGAGGGCCCCAAGACGGCCCAAGCGGCGGCCAATACGGCCCAAGAGGGCCCCAAGACGGCCCCAAGAGCGCCCAAGAGGCGCCAAGAGCGGCCCAAGAGAGCCCCAAGAGGCTCCAAGACCGCCCCAAGACGGCTCCAAGTGGCCGCGGAACCTCCCAAGGACGCCCCCGAGAGGCCAAGACTGCCCAAGAGGCCCCCGAAACGCTCCAAGAGAGCCCCGAGAAGCGCCCTAAGAGGGCCCCACGAGGCCAAAACCATATGTTTTCCTTAAATTCGCCGGCCCAACGGGCCAGAGGCGTGCTAAGATCTCCGGTAACTGCTAAATCATACTTCTACTTCGCGCGCGCGGGGCGGCCCCTGGGGGTCCCCGGACGAAAAGTACCCCGGGCGATCCCCGGCAGACTCGGGTCAGAGATGGTTTTCCTCCTGGGCGCCGCCCCCGTGGCCCTCCAGAGAGCCCCAAGAAGGGCCACGAGGCCGCCAAGAGCCCTCCAAGATGGTTCAAGAGTGCTGCGAGATGCCACACGATCGTTCCAAGACGCCCAAGATGGCCCCCAGGCGGCCCAAGAGGCCTCCAAGAGCACTCCCTAGAGGGCCCCAAGAGGCAAAATTCATTACTTTTCCTTAGGTTTTGGGAAGATTTTGGCGTGTCCATCTTTTCGGCTTCCCGACGCCCTAAGACGGCCCAAGAGGCCCCCAAGATCGCCCCAAGAGGGCCCAAGAAGCTCCCAAGAAGGCCCCAAGATGGCCCAAGAGGGCTCCAAGACGGCCCCAGAGGCATCCAAGACGGCCCAAGAGGGAAGAGGGCCCCAAGCGATGCCCCAAAGGGGGAACACAAAACAAAACTTCGAGCCCTCGGCCTTAAGAAGCCCCCAGGAAGCCACAAGAGGCCCCTGAGAGGCCCCAAAAGCCCCCAAGAGGCCCTCAGGAGGCCCCCAAGCGACGCTCAAGAGGCCCCCAGCGGCCCCAAGAGGCTCAGTCATGCGAAATGGGCCGGCGGAGTGAGCGGAGCGAGTCAATATTTCAAACATTTTAGCGTTCCTGCCCTTTCGGCTTCCCGACGCTCCAAGACAGCCCAAAAAGCATGCAAGACCGCCCCAAGACGGCCCAAGAGGCTCCAAAGAGGGCCCCAAGACGGCCCAAGAGGCGGCCAATACGGCCCAAGAGGGCCCCAAGAGGGTCCCAAGAGCGCCCAAGAGGCGCCCAAGAGCGGCCCAAGATGGCTCCAAGAGGCGATATTTCGAGCCCCGACGGGGGTACACCAATAAATGCTCTCTCCTTCTTTGCCCGATGGCCTCCAAGATGGCCCCAAGAGACCTCCCAAACTCCCACAAAGAGCCCCGAGAGGGTTTCAAGACTCTCAAAGGAGCCCCAAGAGAGCCCCAAGAGTGCCCCAGGGCCACGATTCCCTGAGATCCCAAGAGAGCCCCAAGATCGCACGGCAACGCCAGGAGGAGGAGGACGAAGAGAAGGAGCAACGAGGACGAGGAGAAGGAGAGGAGGATGGAAGAAAGAAGCCAAAGAGAGGGAGAAGGAAGAGAAAACACCCTACGGTCAGCGCACCTTTTTCGAGCGGCTGCTTTTGGATGGGCTGGTGGGGACTCGCGAAGCGTAAACAATTGAAAACTGAAGCGGAGCACCTCCACCCGTGGCTTGCGGCGAGATTGTCTCCCTCGGAACCTACGCCGTCACAATATAAGCTGACTGTCCCGTCCTCAATGCTGAGTAACTCGCTGACTGGGCCACTCACTGAGTATCCAATGTGAACTGTCATCAACCCAATGAGCTGGTAATTCGGACTCGTGCTGTTTCCGAGGTAACCAATGCACCCACTAGGATAACCAACAGCATTCATGGTAAATGATCTTGCGGCGTGCGCTGAGTCAAGTTTGAGTGGCAAGACAAGTTGTCCTGTCCCGATGAGCTTCGAGTGCGACCTGGCCAGATGGTCCACTAGTAAGTCCAAACATGTGCCCATCCGAAGACACAAAAACCACTCTCACCCCAAACGTTGAATTCATGTACCCGCCATCGTGCCTGCGAATGCTGCACGGCATGGAATGCCCCAAGGCCCATGCAACTGTAAGATCTTGGTGTATTGTAATTCTTACGGGCCTGGACCGCGATCTTCCCAACATTCTGGGCGCTTCTGAGTGCTCCTGGCATGTGTCTCGTCGGCCTCCGCTCCCGGCATGTGTCTCGTCGGCCTCCGGGATTGTGGACCCGCCCAAAACGATCCGACGAACCTGCAAGAGCCTCCCGAGAAGCGCCCAAGATGGTTCTAGCGAGCGCCGAGATGGCCCATGAGCACCCCCCACAATACGCTCCAAGAGGCCGCCCAAGAGCGCCCCCAGAGGCCAATCGATATATACATATATGGATATATGTAACAAGTGTGTGTGTGTGTGATAGTGTGTGTGTGTGTGTGTGAGTGCGCGCGTGTGAGTGAGTGTGTGTGTGTGTGTGAGTGTGTGTGTGTGTTTGTGTGTGTGTGTGTGTGTGTGTGTGTTTGTGTGTGTGTGTGTGTGTGTGTGTGGGTGTGTGTGTGTGTTTGTGTGTGTGTGTGTGTGTGTGTGACTTTTGTGGTTTTGAGCGTTCTCGCCTTTTTGAGCTGCCGACGCTCCAAGACGGCCCCCAAAGAAGGCCTCAAGACGGCTCCAGAAGACGGCAGGCGGCCCCAGGAGGGCCCAAAGAGGGGCCCCAGAGGAGAAGCACGAATCGACATTTCGAGGGCGCAATAAGCACCCTTCTTCAGATCTGATCGACGTCAAAAATGTATATTTCCAGTCCTCTGCCCCAAGATGACCACCAAAACCGTCAGCAGGTCCCTATGAGGCCCCCAAGAGGCCTCCCAGAGGCCCCCAAGAGGTCACCAGGAGGTCCTCAAAGGCCCCCATACAATATGCATCCAGACCCAAATGGGCGGTGTATCACTTCCCCGACCCTGCGAACCCCCCTCTCCCTCCCCTCAAAGTTTTTGGTGGGGGATGTTCTCTCAAGCCCAAGGGGGAGGGGGGGCGCTAATTGGGGGGAGAAGCTTTGTTATTTTTGAAGGTTCCAGGGCGCAAAACGAGAAACAACTACTATGGTCGAAAACCCGTCCGTAACCCCCTCCCAGAAACACCCCTTCAGAAAGGGTTTTGCTCCAAAAACCTTTGAACCACTCCTCATTCTTGAAGCCTTTGTTTTTTTGGGGGGGGAAAGGTTTTCTCCTCAGAACCCCTCGATTTTTGTTGTTGTTGTTTTCTTTCTTCCAGGGGTGGCAATTTCTGCATGGCTAGCCTCCATAAGCTCCAGTTCGGGGGGACCCCCTCTGGCAAACCCTCACCCCCCCTTACGGGGAGGTAAGGTTTTTCATTCCCTGGACCCCACCCTCTCAAGGGTGGTTTTGTGAAGAGTTAAGAAGGTTCCTTCACTGAAAAAACCAGCCCTCGGGGACAATTCTTTTAGGGATTAGGGGAAGTCTACTTTTTCACCCGGACCCCCCTCCTCATTTTTTATTTGTTTTTCATTTTTGTCCGTGGGGGGGGGGGGCACGGGGGTTTACCACGCAGACCTCCCCCTGAGGAGGGATTCTTGCTGGGATTATGGGGGAGAATGGGGGCGATTTTTGTTTTTGTTTTTCTTTCTCCCCCCCCCCCCCCCCGAACGGCGACCGAGCGCACACCCAGCGGAGGCCAGGAAGTGAGACGACTGCAGGGAAGGGGGGGGGATGCGCAGAAGGCACCCGTCCACCACCACTATGCCCGGGCAGTGCTATCCTGGGCCCTGGTGCCCTGGTGTGGTGCGTACGCCCTCAGGGCCAGAGCCAGGCCTATAGTGGTGGGGCTGTATGAGGGGTACCGGTGCCTTCTGCGGGGGGGAGGAGTGTACAGCACACCAAGAACGCGCGACGCCCTTGAGCAATGTTCGCGCACAGCATGTCTGGCCAGTCGATGAGCCCAGGCTTGTTTCGCTGCGGCTGGTGGCCTTGGTGGCCTGAGCCTTAGCCTCCGAGCGTGCCCCTCCCCCTGCTGGTCTCGTTTTCGAAGGTGCCGCTGCGCATCCTCGTCGCACCGGGCGGAATTCCAGGCTACATGGTGACAGTCAGCTGTTGCAGCACAGTCTCTGGAGCGGGAGGGGAGAAAACGTCGAGGAGGGGAGGATTCCGCCTTGCCTCCCTCCTTCGCAGCGCGCACGCGGGGGCAGGGGAAGGGGTGCTACCTTCCAAGAACGCATGGGGGCCTCTTCAAAGGATCGCCCCCTTTTTGGGAGGGCTTCTAAGAAGGCCCCTCAGAATGCAGGAGGGCTTCTAAAGGGCAACGCGCCCTCTCAGAACGCCGTCCTCCTCGCCCTGCCTGCTTGTGCTGGCCCCTCCCCGCCTCTCTCCCCCTCCCCCATCCCGCCCGTCCACCTCACCCTCCCCGCCCGGGGGAAGACGGGCAGAGAAGGGTGATGGGGGTGGGGGTGGAGGAGGAGGAGGAGGAGGAGGAGGAGGAGGAGGAGGAGGAGGAGGAGGAGGAGGAGGACAAGTGTAAACCAAAGGCTGATCAACGATGTTTGCACGGTACCCTCCCTCCAAGCTCCCCCTTTCACAGGATCATACAACAATCTATGTGTACTGCGGGGAGAGCCCTGTTGGAAAACAAGCGTCTGAAAATCTTCAACCGTGCCAAAGCACCATGCCTGGGACTTCTACGCCGCGAGCCAACGTCGTTACTGTGCGACCTGGGGATCCCAAATCGTGCCAGAACCGAATTTCTGGGACGTCAACACCGCGACTCAACGTGACTGTGGCGCCTGGACAATCCTAAATCGTGCCAGAACCAAATGTTTGGGACGCCAACCATAAGAATCCCCGTCGTTGCTGAGAGCTGGTAAGACGAATGTGCGCGGTGCTAACGCGACGGCCACATTTTGAACAACAGCTGCCCTCCATCCGTGAAGCCGTCGCACACTTTTATTACGAATGTGCGCAGCGCTACGGCGAGAACCACACTTTGAACATGAAACGCCATCCGTCCGTGAAGCTCTTGTAACATCTTAGCACGAATGTGCGCTGTGCCGAGGCGGAACCACAATTAGAAAACGACCAAACACGTTTCACACGTTTCAGACGCATGTGCTGAAGCTCTTGCACACGCTCAACCCAGGCGCTGTGCTGTGCTGAAACACTTGTGCACGTTTCAAACGCATGTGCGCGGCGCTAAAGCGGAAACCAAATTTTGAAAACGACCCGCCTTCCAGCCGTGAAACCCTTGCACACTTCTAGGGCGAATGTGCGCGGCGTTAAAGCGTAACCGAGCTTTTTGGAAGCCACCCAGCCTCCATCCGTGAAGCTTGTGCAAACATATCAGACGAACGTGCGCAACGCTGAGGCGAGAAATGTATAAAAGTATCCCGGCAAAGCAACCTAACAGCGATGTGTAGAAGCATATCTGGAAGCATTCCCCTTCAGATTTAGGTGAGAATCCAGTTGTAGAATTCTGCTGTTCTCGCAGTCGCAGCCTCAGCCTGCCTCGGCTTGCCTCGGCCTCAGCCTCAGCCTGCCTCGCCTCAGCCTCAGCCTCAGCCTCAGCCTGCCTCAGCCTCAGCCTCAGCCTGCCTCAGCCTCAGCCTGCATCAGCCTCAGCCTCAGCCTGCCTCAGCCGCAGCTTGCCTCAGCCTCAGCCACAGCCTCAGCCTCAGCCTGCCTCAGCTTCAGCCTCAGCCTCCGCCTGCCTCGGCTTGCCTCAGCCTCAGCCTCAGCCTGCCTCGGCCTCAGCCTCAGCCTCAGCCTGCCTCAGCCTCAGCCTCAGCCTGCCTCAACCTCAGCCTGCATCAGCCTCAGCCTCAGCCTCAGCCTGCCTCAGCATCAGCCTGCCTCAGCCTCAGCCTCAGCCTGCCTCAGCCTCAGCCTCAGCCTGCTTCAGCCTCAGCCTCAGTCTGCCTCAGCCTGCCTGCCTCGGCCTCAGCCTCAGCCTGCAGCCTCAGCCTCAGCCTCAGCCTGCTCAGCCACAGCCTCAGCCTCAGCCTCAGCCTGCCTCAGCCTCAGCCTCAGCCTCAGCCTCAGCCTCAGCCTGCCTCAGCTTCAGCCTCAGCCTCAGCCTGCCTGGGCTTGCCTCGGCCTCAGTCTCAGTCTGCCTCGGCCTCAGCCTCAGCCTCGGCCTGCCTCAGCCTCAGCCTCAGCCTGCCTCAGCCTCAGCCTGCATCAGCTTCAGCCTCAGCCTGCCTCAGCCGCAGCTTGCCTCAGCCTCAGCCACAGCCTCAGCCTCAGCCTCAGCCTGCCTCAGCTTCAGCCTCAGCCTCAGCCTGCCTCGGCTTGCCTCAGCCTCAGCCTGCCTCGGCCTCAGCCTCAGCCTCAGCGTGCCTCAGCTTCAGCGTCAGCCTCTCAGCCTCAGCCTGCATCAGCCTCAGCCTCAGCCTCAGCCTCAGCGTGCCTCAGGCTCAGTCTCAGCCTGCCTCAGCCTCAGCCTGCCACAGCCTCAGCCTCACAGTTGGCTCCGGGCAATCATAATGTAGCCTGGGAATGGTGTTCTGGGAACACGAAGAACACGAAGAACACGAAGTGGTCTGCAGTTGGCTCCGGGCATTCAAAATGTGGCCCGGGAACGGTGTTCTGGGAACACGAAGAACACGAAGTGGCCTACAGGTGGCTCCGGGCATTCAAAATGTGGCCCCGGAATGGTGTTCTGGGAACACGAAGAACACGAAGTGGCCTACAGGTGGCTCCGGGCATTCAAAATGTGGCCCCGGAACGGTGTTCTGGGAACACGAAGTGGCCTACAGTTGGCTCAGGGCATTAAAAAACATGCCCAGGAATGGAGTTCTGGGAACTCGAAGACCACGAAGTGTGTTACTGTTTGCTTACAACGAATTCCCCGGCATCCCCCTGGCATCCTCCCCCGGATCGCGCCCAGACCCCCCTGGGGCGTCATGATGCTTTCTCTTGACCCTACTAGAAACCTATCAGTCTTCGCTGCTAGATAAAAAACGGCCCGCCCTCCGTCCGTGAAGCTTTTACAACGATCAAGCGTCAAGGTCATACGTAGTGAAAAATCCTCCTCCTCCTCCTCCTCCTCCTCCTCCTCCTCCTCCTCCTCCTCCTCCTCCCTCCTCTTGGATCGAATGTTGGTGGGCCGCCGCCGCCGCCGCCGCCGCCGCCGCCGTCGCCGTCGCCGTCGCCGTCGCCGTCGCCGTCGCCGTCGCCGCCGTCGCCGTCGCCGGCGCCGTCGCCGTCGTCGTCGTCGTCGCCGCCGCCATCGTCGTCGTCGTCGTCGTCGTCGTCGTCGTCGTCGTCGCCGTAGCTGCTCGTCCTGCGTCAGGCGGAGAGCGGAGGAGCAGAGCGGCACGGCGCGAGGCCGAGGGCGCCGCCGCAGCCGAGCGGGCGGCGCGCCCGCGCCCCGTGCGCGCCGCCCGGGGCGGGCGTGCAGTGCGCCGCGGGGCGGCCGCTTCGCGCCGAAGGTCTCCCGCGGGGTGAGAGCGGCGCAGGGCGGCCGCGCGGCCTGGGGGCGGGCGACGGGGGCGGGTGCGGTGCGGCGTGTGCGGGCCGCGCGGGGCGCAGGGTGCGGGCGCCGCGGCGAGGGGCGAGCTGTGCAGGGGGCAGCGAGGGAGGCACGTGCAGAAGGGCAAAGGGCGTCCCGAGGCAAAGGGGGGGGAGGCAGGCACGGCGGATCCGAGGAGCCGGAGGAGAGGGGACGGGGAGGGCGGCCGCGGCGAGGGGGCGAGCTGTGCAGGGGGGGTGGGGGGTGGGGGGGGGGGGGCGCGAGGCGAGGCGGGGGGCGCAGGGGGGGCAGCGGGAAGTGGGCAGGGAGGCGTGAGGCAGCAGGAGGAAGAATGGGGGGATTGGGGGGGGGCGGCGGGCAGCAATGCGAGGAGTGGGACGGGGAGGACGGGGAGGGGGCGACGGGCGGTAGGGGGAGGAGTCTGGAGGCGGCAGGACGAGGAAGAGGACGGAGGGGAGGCGGGTGGGGAGGCAGGCAGGGTGCGGAAACAAGGGAAGGGGGGGAGGGGGTTAGGACACGGCGTGAAGAGGCTGTGGGGGTGAACGGCAACGGATGATGGGTGACATCTGGTGGCGCTGATGACGGCTTATGATGGCACTGCTGGCACTCATGGCAGTGATGGTGCTGCGGGCCATGCTTACCAATGCTCGTGGCGACGGTGATGATTATGACGGTCATGATTGAAGGCAAGGCCATCTGAGGATGATGCTGGCGAGGAAAGGTGCTATTGGGAATGCTGCGCCGTGGTCGGACATCGCATCTTGTTTTGGCAGGATGGCGCAAGGCTGATCGGAGATGCGGGCGCGCGTGGCGCGACCGCGGGTCGCCCCGTCATGGGGCGCGAGCCCTGGCACAGTGTGACGGGAGAGGTGCTGCGCCAGCGGATGGGCGGGCAACCTCGGGCTTGCACCGGCAACTATTCGTCGGCTGAACGGGATGGCGGCTCGAACCGGGCAAGCCACGTGGAATCTCGTCGCGAAAGATGATCGAACCAGGTTCGGAGCCATGCGCGAAGCAATAAAAGCTACTCCAAGATAAGAGGGGGACGAGCGTTTCATGCTGGGCTTCTTCGAAAAGATGACTTTGAACCCGTTTTGATACCAGTTCGAGCAACAGGAAATTTGCGGACGTCCTCTCAACATTGGCGTGTGCCTGGTTCGAAACAAGAAGGTAACAGCATTTCGGTAAATTTGGGCCAAACTTGCATTGCGCCCATGGGGAATGCCAGACCGCTCTCTGGAAGTGAAGACCTCGATCATTGCGTCTTCTGAGGAAGTAGCCGAGAGCCACGTCCTGTCCCTGCGCAGATCGCTCGTGGACGTGAAGGCGAATCACGGCGCGATCTCCATGCATGGCTACGTGCACCCGTAACCACGCTGCACAAGGCACAACAAATTCCATGGTGCCGTGACCGAAAAACGCAGGGTAAGTCGGAGATGCGGGCACGCGTGGCGCGACCGCGGGTCGCCCCGATAGGGACGCGGACCCTGGCACGGTGTGACGGCGGAGATGCTGCGCCAGGGGGGGGGCGGGCAGCCTCGGGCTGGTACCAGCAGTTCGTGTGTCATTGCGCTCAATTGGAAGGCGGCTCGAACCAAGCGAAAAGCGTGGAACTTCCTCGCGGCACATGCTCTAACCAATTTCGGAACCCTGCCCGAAGCAACAGAAGCCGGTTCGAAACAAAAAGGGGACGAGCGTTCCGTGCCGGAGTTTCTCGAACAGATGTCGTGGAACCTGGTTCGAAACCGAATCGAAACGAGCAACTTGCGCGGGACATACACTGAAAATGGTTGCCCTCGTCGAAACAATATTGTGATCAGTGCTTCGGCAAAGTTGCGCAAGCCTCTCATCACGACCATGTAAGCACGAGGCATCAGGAAATGGGGGAGTGGGAGGAGGATGGGGGAGCAGCAGAAGCAGCATCAGTCATAACGTAGCATCAACACAAATGGTAAGAGGGAAGTGGAGGAGGAACATCGGGATGAAGAGGAGGCGTCGGTGGGAGACAACATGAACACTGAATCGATGCGTGGATGTACACGCATATGTGTACACAGAGGGAAGCGTCCACGAGTGCGGGTGTAATCTGTTGATGCATGCACGCGTAACGAATTGCATGGCCACGCGTCATAGCGAATCTTGTAGGTGGATGAACAGGCTGCGGGCTCACACGCGAGTCTGGCCATCGCTCGGACGTCCATTTCCTGTGTTTTTTTGTTGGTTTCGTGCGTGGTTTTTCGCCAAATGATCAAGAATGCTCCTCGATGGTCCTCGCCGAAGGAAAAATGCACACGTCCGAGCGATGCCAAGGAGTAGCACCATGCGTGTCGGAGCATGTGCAGCTGCGTACGTCCATGGAGGCCGAAGGAGGCCGAGGATCGGCTACACACAAGGAGTGGCCCCAGGCAAGCGGTAGGCGTGACCTTTGGTGCGTGACTTGCCGATCGTTGCTGCGGGTTTGCCCCAGGGAGCCGCGCACGAGAGGTCACTCCATCGACAGGGTCACTCTTGCGCGCTGTCGAAGAACAAGACAGGCAGCGACGGCCCCCGACTCCACGCGAGGGCGTGGTGAGGCGCAAGCACGCCTTTGACGGCTCAGGGCCCGAAACAGGTCCTCGGGACCAGAACTCGAGGACATACCTCCGACGCGTTTTTTGTTCTTCCCCTCCCGGCAAGCCCACTGGAGGTCCCCTGGGGATCTCCTGATGCCTTCGCGGACAACTCTGGATCCCCCCGAACCCGATAAGGGCAGCAGACACATTCTGACTTGTCCCCCCCTCCC
Organism: Prorocentrum cordatum; assembly: GCA_963575745.1. Taxonomy (NCBI): domain Eukaryota; class Dinophyceae; order Prorocentrales; family Prorocentraceae; genus Prorocentrum; species Prorocentrum cordatum. The sequence continues at coordinate 675,374 of CAUYUJ010016493.1, read as the reverse complement.
TCCCCTTGCTTGGGCGAGTTCGCCTGGGCGAGTTGGGGGCCGAGGTCGTGGGGAGGCGGCGAGGCGTTCCCTCATTCGCCCCCGCCGTCTTGCTCCTCCTCGTCCTGCTCCTCCTCCTCCTCCTCCTCCTCCTGGTCCTCCTCCTCCTCCTCCTCCTCCTCCTCCTCCTCCTCCTCCTCCACCTCCTTCCGCGTCGCCCGACGCGCGCAATGCCGAGTCGATCCGATCCGATCCTTCACCTCCTTCCCGATCCTCCTCCGTCCTCCCTCCTCCCTCCTCACCCCTCTTCTTTATCCTCGTCCTTCCCCTTCTGCTCGGAGCTCGGAGCTGGTGGCATACATTTCTCACTCAGGGCGCTGCCTTCCCCTACCCGAGAGGCCGTTGCCGCTGGGCGGGGTTGATTGAACTAGGGTGCCTGTAAGGGTGCCCGTAATAATAATAATAATAATAACAATAATAATAATAATAATAATAATAATAATAATAAGTGTAGGACGCGCGGGACCGAGGGGGACCCTCCAAGGGGCGGGGTAACCATGTCCCCCAGCGGCCCCTGGACGGGGGCACGGTGAGCGGAAAGCTGGGACGGCGGGGCGACACTGCGACCCTCCTGCTCCTCCTCCGCCTCCTCCTCCTCCTCCTCCTCTTCCTCCTCCTCCTCCTCCTCCTCCTCCTCCTCCTCCTCCTCCTCCTCCCCTCATGCTCCCTCCCAACTCCTCCTCCTCCTCCTCCTCCCCTCCTCCTCCTCCTCCTCCTCCTCCTCCTCCTCCTCCTCCTCCTGCTCCTCCTCTCCTCCTCGCTCCCCCTCCTCCTGCTCTTCTCTTCTCTTCTCTTCTCTTCTCTCTCTTCTCTTCTCTTCTCTTCTCTTCTCGTCTCTCTCGTCTATCTTCTCTTCTCTTCTCTCTCTCTCTTCTCTCTCCTCTTCTCTTCTCTATCTCTTCTCTTCTCTTCTCTTCTCTTCTCTTCTCTTCTCTTCTCTTCTACTTCTCTTCTCTTCTCTCTTATCTTCTATTCTCTTCTCTTCTCTTCTCTTCTCTTCTCTTCTCTCTTCTCTTCTCTTCTCTTCTCTTCTCTTCTCTTCTCTTCTCTTCTCTTCTCTTCTCTTCTCTTCTCTTCTCTTCTCTTCTCTTCTCTTCTTCTCTCTCTCTCCTCCTCGTCTCGTTATCTTCCTCCTCCTCCTCCTCCTCCTCTTCCTCCTCCTCCTCCTCCTCCTCTTCGTTCTCCTCCTCTTCCTCCTCCTCCTCCTCCTCCTCCTCCTCCTCCTCTTCCCATCCATCCCCTTTCCCTCCGGCGGTGGATGCCGACCTCCTCCCTCCTTCCTTTGGGCGGGCGGCGCCGCGCCGGGTCACCCGGCGCGCAGCGCCAGCGCGGCCGCCAGCATGGCCGCCGCCGCCAGGGCCTGGGCGCACGGGGGGGGGGCTGCTCCCTCGTCCAGGAAGTGGGGGGGGGGGGAAGAATGGGGGGGAGAATGAGGGAGGGAGGGAGGGAGGGAGGGAGGGCGAGACGGAGGAGGTATAGGAGGAGGCATCGGAGGAGCCAGGAGGAGCGAGGAGGAGGAGGAGGACGAGGAGGGGAGGAGGAGGAGGAGGAAAAGGAGGAGGAAGAGGAGGAGAGAGAGGAGGACGATGGGAGGAGGAGGAGCAGGAGGAGGAGGAGGAGGAGGGAGGAGGAGCGAGGAGGAGGAGGAGGAGGAGGACGAGGAGGAGTAGGAGTGGGAGGTGTAGGAGGAGCCAGAGGGGGAGCGATGATGATGCTGATGATGCTGATGCTGATGATGAGGAGGAAGAGGAGGAGAAGGAGGAGGTGGTGTAGGAGGAGGCAGGGGAGGAGCGAGGATGAGGATGAGGATGAGGATGAGGATGAGGATGAGGATGATGATGATGATGATGATGATGATGATGATGATGATGATGATGATGCTGACGATGACGAAGATGGGATGAGGAGGGATGGCAACGTCCGACGAACTTTCATGCCTTCAATGCTTGATTGTTCAAGTTCAGGAGAGGGAACAGGGCGGAACGATGAGGATGAGGATGATGACAGGAAGGGTGAGGAGGATGAGCAGGATGAGCAGGATGATGATGATACTGATGATGATGATGATGATGATGATGCTGATGAGGATGGTGATGACAATGTTGATGCTGCTGATGATGATAATGCTGATGGTGATGATGATGATGACGATGCTGATGATGATGCGTATGATGATGATGACGACGACGACGACGACGATGATGATGATGATGATGATGATGATGATGATGATGATGATGATGATGATGATGATGATGATGAGGAGCGAAGGAGGACCAGCATGATGCGCCACGATGCTGCGATACACCATCCCGTCCCAAGTCCCCTCTTCACGCGTCCTTGCAAGTATTCCTTTCCTCTGCGAGAAGCGCCTCCTTTGAATGACGCGCGCCTGGAGGGCCTGCAATTCAGGCGAGACCACATTGTGTAACATATCCGCCCTCTATCCTTCACAAGCCCAGGGTTCGATAGGGACTGGGTTCCCCCCAAGAACGACGAACACCCTTCCAAAATCCTCCCGAAACCCTCCGAAACGCCTCCCCGAACTCTTCCCGGATCTTTCTCGGAGGGTTTCGGGAGGATTTCGGCTGTTTGGAAGAGAAACCAGTCCCTAGCGAACCCTGGACTTTCTGACTCCATCCTTCTCATCTTTATGTTCATGCAACCCGACAGGCCGTCCGACGATAGTCCCGTTTTGAAGAGGGTTTGCCCTCCGTCCGCGTCACTGTTACACGGGTTCAGAATCCTGGACGTACGAGCTACTGGCATCTGCAACGAGAGCCCTGCTTCTGAAAAGTAGCCGCCCTCCATCCGTGTGTCTGATGCACAACTTGAGACTGCGGGTCATGGAACTCGAGCGAGTCCAGGCGGGAACCGCATTTTGAAAACGTACGGCCCTCCATCCGTATGGTCGGACCTAGGATATCAGAGTGAGGGGGGCCGAACGGTCATTCATTGTCCCTGAGAGCGCGGCTGAAGTGAGAATCCGTGGTGAGGATTCTGCTTATTGCGTTGTTGTTGTTGGTTGTTGGTTGTTGGTTGTTGGTTGCTGGTTGCTGGTTGCTGTTGTTGCTGTTGCTGTTGTTGCTGTTGTTGTTGTTGTTGTTGTTGTTGTTGTTGTTGTTGTTTGTTGTCGTCGTCCCCCCCGCGACCTCACCGCAGCCCACCCCGCGACCCACCCCGCGACCCACCCCGCGACGCACCCCGTGACCCACCCGCGACCCAACCCGCGACCCACCCGCGACCCAACCCACGACCCACCCGCGACCCACCCGCGACCCACCCGCGACCCACCCCGCGACCCATCCGCGACCAACCCCGCGACCCATCCGCGACCCACCCGCGACCCATCCGCGACCCACCCGCGACCCACCCGCGACCCACCCCGCGACCCACCCGGGACCCATCCGCGACCCACCCGCGACGCGACCGATCCGCATTGGTTTAAAGAAAACATCGGCGCCTGCGGCGGGCTCGGTGTATAATTTGTGAAACTTTGGCGCCTGCGGCGGGCGTCTCTAAAGTCTCGCAGGCTGCCGACGTCCCCACCGCCCCCTCACTCTTACCCGTATCTGCGGGGTGCTACGTAATAACATCCTTCAAGCACATGGGAACCTCCGCCGGCAAACACACGCACACACAGAACATCCAAGGGGATGCACGAGATCATCCAACAAACACGAAAAACCCTAGGGCACCCTTCCCGAATCGACCTCGATCTCATACCTCGGTCCGGCCGTGTAACACTTGGGCATTTTTTCCCCAACGGCAGCGGGAGGCGAGCGTGGTGCCCCTGCGGTTGCTCCTCGAAGCGTGCCGCGGAGGATGCGTGACACAGGAAGGAGAAGCAGAGCCGAGGAGGGCGCGGACAAGAAAGGCCCAAGCGTGGTGTGCGGGAGCTCCATACGGCCAGACCTGGGGCAGAACAGCGCCCTCCAGGAACACGAGAGACCCTCCGCAGGTCAAACGGACGAACCTTCGAGGGTGCCCTCCCCAAGGATGCACGAGAACATCCAACAAGCACGAAGACCATTAGGGTACCCTCCCTGAGCTGACTTCGATGTCATACCTCGGCCCGACCGTATCCCGCGCGGTCACATGATCTAAGCCGCACAAGGGCAGCCATGGGGGCGACGAGGGCGACCGGGGGAGGGAGGACGCAGGCAACGAGGGGCAACGAGAGTTGAGCAGGGACCGACCGTCCCTGCATTCCTAAAGGCCTACAACTGGCCATCGCTCGGACGTGCATTCCCTGTGTTCTTTTCGCTTTCGTGCGTGTTTTTTTCGCCAAATGATCAAGGATGCTCCTCGATGGTCCTCGCCGAAGGAAAAATGCACACGTCCGAGCGATGCCAAGACAAAACAATTTTCTCAGAACCCAGCAAAGTTCGAAAAACACAAACAAGAACATTAACCCGATGTATTCAACCAAGACAGTCTCGGCAAGACCTGTTCTGAGAACAGTTCGTGCAAACCACAAAGAGGGTTCTTAGAACATTCTTCGGCGGGCCTATAGGCACGCCAGGACGCTCCGCCACTGCTTGAGAGAGGGGGGAAAGGCAGCCAGGCGAAGGTCCGCAGGAGTCAGAGCTCGCACGTGCGTGCGTGGAGGAAATGCCTGCCGAGCAGCGTCGGAGAGGCGCCGGCCCCGCACGCCCGCGCAGAAACCTGGCGTGGACGCTCCGGAGCAGGGCTGCCCGCCAGGATTGAGTGCCCCAGCCGCACGGGCAAGCACAACGTGCTGCGGTTGCCCGTGCCGCGCGGGAGAACGAGGGAGAGCATGGGACGAGCGCAGACGACGTGGGAGCAACGCGAGAAGAGAGAGAGAGAGAGAGAGAGACACACACCGCGGTGATGTGCGCAGGGGACCTCCGTGCCAAACCAGAGGCACCAGACCCGGAAGGTCGGCGTAAGGTGCAACAGGCCAGAGCAGACCAGCCAACTGCGATGGAGCACTCCCAATGCCTGCCGGAAGCGTCAGAACGACTGTGCGCCGGGGTGCAGCGGGAATCGCTTTTCGAGAACGGCCAGCCCTCCCTCCGTGTCACCGTCGGGAGCCTTCGACACGACAGTCTGCGGCGCTGGGGCGAGAAGCACCTTTTGACAACTGCGGGCCCTCCATCGGTGCAGCGGTAGGAGCCTTGTCGCTGCAGGGCGACCGTTGAGTTATGTGGAGTTCTCAAGCGAGACGCCCGGCCAGGCTCACGGGCACGTCTTTATGGTACAGTCGGACCTCGGCCAGAACAACACCCTCCAGGAACATGATACCCTCCGCTGGCCAACACACGCACACAAATAACATCCAGAGGTGCCCTCCACAGAATGGACGAGAACATCCAACAAGCACGGAAAACATCAGGGCACCCTCCACGAACCGAGCTCGACTTTATACCTCGGTCCGACTGTAGAAACAAGTGAAGGAGGAGGATGTGGAGGAGCAGGAGCGAGGAGAAACGAGGCGGATGATGATGATGATGAGGAGGAGGAGAACCAAGGATGACATAGGAGGAGGCAGAGGAGGAAGGAGGCACGAGGAAGAGGAGCGAGCAGGAGCGGGCAGGAGCGAGGATGAACACGAGGGAGCAGGAGAAGGAGCAGCGGAGGAGGGCGAGGAGAAGGAGGACTTCGAGGGAGGAGGAGGAGAAAGAGGGGGGGGAGTAAGAGAACAACGAGGGAATATTAGGAGGATGAGAAGGGAGGATGAGGCGGCGAAGGAGGAGTAGAAAGAGGAGGAGGCGGAGGAGGAGCGAGGAGGAGGATCCTGAGGACAAAGACGAGGTGGAGAGAGGCGGGAGCACGAGGGAACGAAAGGCGGTGTGAGGATGACGATAGGGGGGGGTGGAGGTGAAGGAGGAGGAGGCGGAGGAGAAAGATGAGGAGTAGGACGATGATGAGGATGAGGATGAGGAGGACGAGGAGAAGGAGGATGAGGAGGACGAGGAGGAGGATGAAGATGCTCTTGATGGTGCGAGAACGCCTTGTCACGTCCTTCCGCTTCGCGGGCCTGGAGCATTTACAGTGATTCAGGGCACGCATTGGATAGCTGGCCATGAGCAGCCCCGACCTGCAGGTGTCGCGGAACAACAACTCTGACGGGCGTTTCATCACAGTGCGCTGGTTGTCATAATTTCAGCGATGCTGCCATCATGTTTCGTTTGTGATCTCAGCCTCCTGGGGCTGATCGTTCGGCTTTAAGCAAGCGGGTACTCAAGGAAACAGGTCCTGGACCCCAGGGCCTCTCCGAAGACCAACTCTTCATCCCGAGTCGTTTTGCTCACGGCCAGGGGGGCCGTGGATGGCCCAAGGCGCCCCACAATCTTGGAAAGAGAGGAGCAGCAAAACTGCATGAACACAATCTTCTGACGGTCCACGCGAATTTCTTGGATCCGCGCTGGGCCCCCCTCCTTGGCGCGCTCCGCGCGCCAGGGGCGGCGCAGGAGGCGCCGCCGGGGGGCTCCAGCGCAGATCCAAGAAATCCGCGCGGAGCGCCAAAAGATCATGTTTATAGCGCTTTTTCTTCGAAGAAAAGCCTCAGGATCCGTTTCCCTCTGGACCCCTGTGCTCCAGGCCGAATCTCGGGCCTCCGTGCCATCGAAAAACGACCCAGAGTGAAAAGCCTGTCCCCCAAGGGACGGGGGCCGAGAGCTCCCTGCCGGTTGGGGGGGGGGCCACGCCGTGCATCAAAAGCAGAGCACCGCGACACCGCTGGAGGTCCGGGAAGGTCTGCCCTTGGCGGCCGTGGCTTCGCTGCGCCAGCGCGTCGGCGGCACGCCAGGGGGAGTGGGGCTGGGGTGGTACGATGCAACTCTTGTGCTGCCTTAAAAAAAACGCTCTAGACATCAACTTTTGGCGCTCCGCGTGGATTTCTTGGATCTGCGCTGGACCTCCCTCCCTGGCGCGCGGAACGCGCCAGGGGCAGCGCCGGAGGCGCCGCCGGGGGGCCCAGCGCGGATCCAAGAAGTCCGCGCGGAGCGCCAACAATTTAATCTTTTATGGTGCATTTTCTTCTTCGGGCCATCCTCCGGCCTTCTGCGGGGGTGTTCTGTGTCCCCTCGGGGAAGGCTTTGAAAACGTTTCAGAAGGCGGGGGGACTTCCGGGTCTTCTGAGAAGGCCTTCTCCTTCTCACTTTCCCCCCTCGCTCGCCGCCGATCCTAGGTGGGGTCCGAGTAGGTGGGGTCGAAGGATCGCGCCGCATCTCCAATGCATCGGCGATGCATCGGCGAAGTCGGCGTGGAGAAGATCGGGCTCCCCGGCGCGATCCTCCGACCCCATCTGCTCGGACCCCACCTGGGAGGCCCAGGCAAGTGCAGCACCCCTGCTCAGAGTTCAGAACATTTCGAGCCAAGGAACTGCACTTTCACTCGAAAGCTCTCCTGCAGCAGTGCTCCAGGCGCACATGCACGGGCGGTCCACGGGAGAGGGAGCCCCGAGGGAGCGCCCGGGGGCCCGGTTTCGTGCGCGACATCTGGAGCCCATGAAGGTCGAGGCGTTTCCTTACGATGCCGGATGGGTGTACGGAGGAGGAGGAGGAGGAGGAGGAGGAGGAGGAGGAGGAGGAGAGGAGGAGGAGGAGGGAGGAGGAGGAGGAGGAGGAGGAGGAGGAGGTAGGAGGAGGAGGAGCGAGGAGGAGGAGGGAGGAGGAGGAGGAGAAGAGGAGGGGGAGGAGGGAGGAGGGAGGGGTGTTTCCTTTCGGGAGCGGCCAAGAGGGGGGTGTCCAAGGAGGGGGGGGGGGTGCAACTCATGACCGGCGGCACGTGCGCGGCCCAGCGGGGGGGCCTGGGACGTAATGACATACGAGGAGGCGCCATGAAATCTGAGGAAAAATCATGGCCCGCGCCATGAAATCCCCCCCCCCTCTTTTCCGCTCCCGATCTCTGGCCACCTCGGGCCTCGGCCCCGAGCTACCGCACCGGAACTCCGAGGCGAATCCGGCCGCGGCGGCCAGGGCCTCCCGGGAGGCCCCCCAAGAAGGGAGCACGAGGGAAGGGTGGCGGCATGGATACGTTCCCCCCCCCCCCTTGAGGCAATGCCCCCTCCCCAGCGTTGCACCCGATGGGTCAGGGGCAACGATAAGGGGGTAGGCATAAGGGGGGGGGATGCATCGACCCCCGATCGCCCATTGATGGCCGATAGGGGCCCGATAGGCCCACCCCGCACAGGAATGTGTGGATCTGCTATCGGGGGTCTATCGCCGATCTGCCGGCGAAGTATCGCCGATTTTGCGTCAATGTTCCCCCCCTATGCCAATCCCACCCTACCTGTCGGTCGGAAGAAGTGGGTGGACACATGAAGTAGCGATGCGTTGAAGTGGATTGGGCTTCCGCCCGTCCCCTGAAGAGGGGGGAAGAAGGAAAACCGCTCGATTCTTGAAGTTGGAAGGCGCTTGAAGTAGATTGGGATCTGGGAACCCACAGCACCTGCTCTCAACGACCGACGCGCATCGTTGCCCCCCGTGGGGCGAGGGAGGGCCGTCTTCCAGGAGGGCCCCGCGGCCTCGCTCGTAGGCCACGCCCGCGCTCTCTGAAAGGCAGCTCTGCCCCGAGGCCACCCGGGAGGGGGAGGAGGGCCTGCCAGAGGGGGAGGATGAGGAGGATGAGGAGGATGATGATGATGATGATGATGATGAGGAGGAGGAGGAGGAGGAGGAGGAGGAGGAGGAGGAGGAGGGCCTGCCGGAGGGCCCCCCCCCCTCGCCCCGCCTGGCCCCGCCCCAAGACGAAGGTCAGGACGAGGATAAATCATGATGAATCATCGAACCTGTCCTCGCCCTGGCCCCGTCCGGCACCCCCTCTGGCGCGCCGCCAGGTGTGCCGGAGTCCGTGAAGTGGCGACGGGCCAGGTCGGACGCATGGGGGAGGGCGAAGGCCGAGGCATCCAACGACTCGAACGACATTGAGGCGCAGGTCTTTCGTAGTTCTCAGCCCCTGGAGGCCCTCGACGGGCCTCAGGACCGTCAACAAAACGACTCGGGATGATAACCTGGTCCCCGGAAAGCGGTCGTCAGGTCGTGGTCGTCTGGCGTCTCGACAAAATCGAGACGCCAGATGTCTGGGGTGGCGGGGGGAGTTCGCGGGCCAGCTCACGCAGCTGGTCCTCACGGCGCCTCCCGGCGCTTATGGAGGCGCCAGGGTATATCTAGGAAGGGAGCCTTATCGGCGAGGCCAAGCCGAGAGCAGCTGCATGCATCACAGCGTATCGAGGAGGAGGAGGAGGAGGAGGAGGAGGAGGAGGAGGAGGAGGAGGAGGAGGAGGAGGAGGAGGAGGA
>CAUYUJ010016493.1:621492-658992 GCA_963575745.1 Prorocentrum cordatum | reverse complement strand
CTCCCGCCTGAGACTTCCTCGCAATTCAGTCACAGACGAGGCTCCCGCTTGATACTTCCTCCAAATTCAGACCTGAGGAGCCCAAAAGTGACGACAGTTACAGGAATGAGATGACCCGCTCGGATTAGTAACATGATCTGCGGGCCCCATAGGGAGGGGTCTCCCGCCTGAGACTTCCTCACAATTCACTCACAGACGAAGCTCCCTCTTGGTGGATGATGGTGATGGGATGCTGACGACGGTGTTTGATGATGATATATGATTGATGGTGATGATGATGATGATGATGATGATGATGATGATGATGGTGGTGTTGGTGGTGATGACGACGACGTGATGATGATGGTGGTGATGATGAGTGCTGATGGTGAGTGATCGTGCGATTCTGATGGTAAATGTTGGTGATGATGATGAGGACAAAGTGGTGAGTCAGCGAGTAGTGATGATGATGATGATGATGATCGTTCGATGCCGATGATGATGAGTGATCGCGCGATGGTGATGGTGATGCTGATGGTGATGATGATGATGAGTGGGAAGTGATGGTGATGGTGATGATGATGCGGAGGAGGAAGCAAATAGGAGCAGAGGATAGGGAGGAGGACGAGAGATCCTGCGCGGAGGGTGTGCAGAGAAAATTATTCCGACGGAAGGACCCCGCATGATAATCTCTTTAGCTTGCATGGGGGTATCCTCCTGCCCCTTCCCTTCTCCCACCTACTCTTGCCTCCTCGTTCTCCTCCTGTCTGCTCCTCCTCCTCCTGCCTCAACCCCTGCCTCTTCCTCCTCTTCTTGCCTCCTCCACCTCCTCCCCCTCCCCCTCGTTATGCTTCCTCCCCCCCATTCCCCCTGCCCCTCCTGCTTCCTGCCTCCTCCTCCTGCTCTCCCTCTCCCTTCTCCCCCTCCTCCTCCTCCTCATCCCCTGTCCTCCTCCTCTCCCTCTCCCTCATCCGCTTCCTCCTCCTCCTCCTCCTCCTCCTCCTCCTCCTCCTCGTTTCCATATTCCTCCCCCCTCCTCCCCCCCCCTCCTCCTCCTCCTCCTCCTCCTCCTCCTGCCTCCTCCTTAGGCCTCCTGCCCCCTCCTGGGGCCTCCTGGGGCCTCTTGGGGCCTCCTGGAGCCTTCTGGGCCTTCCGGGACCTACTGGGGCCTCCTCGGGCATTCCTCCTCCTCCTTTTCCTCCTCGTCCTTCCTCCCCTCAGCCTCTTCCTCTTCCTGCTTTCCTGTCTCGTCCTGCATCATCCCTCCTCCTTTTCCTGGCAATCCTCCTCCTCCTCGTCCTCGTGCGGAACACGACCCAGAGGAAGCGCACGACGTGCGTCCCAGCCGATACGCGCAGGAGGACGACCCAGAGGAAGCGCGCGCTGGATGATGACCCGGAGGAACCACGTGAGCTGCGGGACCCATAGGAAGGCTCCCGCCTGACGCGTCCTCACAATTCACTCACAGACGAGGGGCCCGCTTGATACTTCTTCCAAATTCAGACCTGAGGAGCCCAAAAATGACGACAGTTAAAGGAATCCGATGACCCGCTCGGATGAATAACATGATCTGCGGGCCCCATCAGGAGGGGGCTCCCGCCTGAGACTTGCTCGCAATTCACTTACAAACGAGGCTCCCGCCTGATACTTCCTTCAAATTCAAACCTGAGGAGCCCAAAAGTGACGACAGTTAAAGGAATCCGATGACCCGCTCGGATTAATAACATGATCTGCGGGCCCCATAAGGAGGGGGCTCCCGCTTGAGACTTCCTCACAATTCACTCACAGACGAGGTTCCCGCTTGATACTTCCTCCAAATTCAGAACTGAGGAGCCCAAAAGTGACGACAGTTACAAGAATCCGATCACCCACTCGGATTAATAACATGATCTGCGGGCCCCATAGGGAGGGGGCTCCCGCCTGAGACTTCCTCACAATTCACTCACAGACGAGGCTCCCGCTTGATACTTCCTCCAAATTCAGAACTGAGGAGCCCAAAAGTGACGACAGTTACAAGAATCCGCTGGCCCGCTCGGATTAATAATGTGATCTGCGGGCCCCGTAGGGAAGGGGCTCCCGCCTGAGACTTCCTCACAATTCACTCACAGACGAGGCTCCCGCTTGATACTTCCTCCAAATTCAGACCAGAGGAGCCCAAAAATGACGACAGTTACAGGAATCCGATGACCCGCTCGGATTAATAACATGATCTGCGGGCGCCATAGGGAAGGGGCTCCCGCCTGACGCGTCCTCACAATTCACTCACAGACGAGGCTCCCGCTTGATACTTCCTCCAAATTCAGAACTGAGGAGCCCAAAAGTGACGACAGTTACAGGAATCCGATGACCCGCTCGGATTAATAACATGATCTGCGGGCGCCATAGGGAGGGGGCTCCCGCCTGAGACTTGCTCGCAATTCACTGACAAGCGAGGCTCCCGCCTGATACTTCCTCCAAATTCAAACCTGAGGAGCCCAAAAGTGACGACAGTTACAGGAATCCGATGACCCGCTCGGATTAATAACATGATCTGCGGGCCCCGTAGGGAAGGGGCTACCGCCTGAGACTTCCTCACAATTCACTCACAGACGAAGCTCCCGCTTGATACTTCCTCCAAATTCAGACCTGAGGAGCACAACAATGACGACAGTTACAGGAATCCGATCACCCGCTCGGATTCGTAACGTGATCTGCGGGCCCCGTAGGGAGGGGGCTCCCGCCTGAGACTTCCTCACAATTCACTCACAGACGAGGCTCCCTCTTGGTGGATGATGGTGATGGGATGATGACGACGGTGCTTGATGATGATATATGATTGATGATGATGATGATGATGATGATGATGATGATGATGATGATGATGATGATGATGGTGATGATGATGATGATGATGATGATGATTCTGATGATGATGATGATGGTGGTGGTGGTGATGATGACGACGTGATGATGATGATGGTGGTGATGATGAGTGCTGATGGTGAGTGATCGTGCGATTCTGATGGTAAATGGTGGTGATGATGATGGGGACGAAGTGGTGAGTCAGCGAGTAGTGATGATGATGATGATGATGATGATGATGATGATGATGATGATGATCGTTCGATGCCGATGATGGTGAGTGATCGTGCGATGGTGATGGTGATGCTGATGGTGATGATGATGATGATGATGATGATGATGATGATGATGAGTGGGGAGTGATGGTGATGGTGATGATGATGCGGAAGAGGAAGCAAAGAGGAGCAGAGGAGAGGGAGGAGGACGAGAGATCCTGCGCGGAGGGTGTGCAGAGAAAACAAGAACCCCACTTAGGATGTGGGGAACAAGAACCCCATTTAGGATGTGGGGAACGATCCAATTTCGGTACTTTCTTGCTCGCAACTGTTTCTGGTGGTCAAGGCTAAAGTACGTTATAACATCATAAGCTGAGCCTTCTGAGCCCCCTGAGACGGCCCGCCACGTCTGCCTTTCCCCCCGGGCGTGCTCAAGCTTTGTTCAGTTCCGCGCATGCGCCCTCGCTGGCCTCCGTCTCGACGTGCTGCCACCCGCTAAGAAGACATGTTGGGGCGGTTCCCCCATGCGGTCCAGCGGACCGCAGAGCAAGCTCGGGCCCCAGAGGGGACGTCAAACGGCCGCCCAGCGGCTTCCAAGATGCTCAATGTGCACCCACGCGGCGCAATAGAGGCCCTTAGAGACGCCCAAAAACCATACACAAGAGACCCCAACGGTGCCCGGACAAAAAGTGTCCACGCCGAGGGCGCGACGATAATCAGGTATGATGGCAACGACAATTGCAATGCACATGTGGCTCGCCCCCCTCACCCCCAAACCCAAAGTTGAAGTGTCCACATTTTGTCCCCCGCGCGTTGCCTCGCACCCTACCCCCGTCAACTTTGGGTTGGGGGGGCGGGGGCTATGGATATTTGTTCGACGCAGTTCGATGTCGTATCATATTGGCGCGATGGGTGTGGACACTTCTTGCCCACCCACCGAAGCAAGGGCTTGCCCCTCCTCCCTCCTCTCCCTGTCTCCAAATCGCTTCCTCTTATCCTGCTGTTCCTCCTCCTGTCCATCGTCCAGCTTCCCCTCCTCCTCCTCCCCCTTCTGCTCTGCCCCCCCCTCCCGCCCTTCCTTTTTCGGGAGGCCCCTAGCCTCTGGAGGTCCTGGGAGGCGTTGGATACCCCCCCGAGCCCCCCATCATAATCAGACGTCCGAAAGCCTTGATCCCCGATCCTCTCTTGTCTCCCCCTCCTCCTTCCTCTCCTCCTCCTCCTCCTCATCCTCCCTCCTCCTCCTCCCTCCCTCTCTTCATCTCCTCCTCCCTCCCCCTCTCCTCCTCCTCCTCCTCTGCTCCCTCCTTCCTCTCCTCCTCCTCCTCCTCCTCCTCCTCCTCCTCCTCGATCCTCCTCGATCCTCCTCCTCCTCCTCCTCCTCGTCCTCCTCCTCCTCCTCCTCCTCCTCCTCCTCCTCCCCCTGCTCCTGCCTTTTCCCCTTCCTCCTCTCGCCCCTCCGCTGCGGAGGCGATGCCCGGGCCTGGCCACCGACAGGCCGCCTGGAGGAGGCGGTCATCGCAATGGCGAATGGCTCCGCGTCCTGCCAGGGCCACCGCAGGGGTCGGGAGGGGGGGAGGACGAGGGGCCACAGGAGGAAAAGGAAGATATCGAGGAGGGACAGGAATAATGGTGATGGGGCGGGGGACTGTGATGATAGTGGTGATGAGGAAGTGATGGGGGAGCGAAGGGAGGGAGAAGGAGGGAAAAGGAGAAAAGGGGAAACAGAGGAGGGGAGGAGGATGAAGGAGGATGCGGAGGAGGAGGGGGAGGAGGAGGAGGAGGAGCGAGGTGGGTGATTGGAGAGGGGAGGGGGACACGCTAGGCGCGTTCGCGCCGTAGCTGACGTCAGACCCCTCCTTCCCATCACTTTCCATAGTGCCGAATCGCTGTCTAGATTTCCCCAAGCAGTGCGGAACTGGGCCTGCGTGTCGCTCCGGCGGCGCTCCGTGGTTGCCGTCGCCGCCCCGTCGTCGCCCGTCGTCTGGGCCCACGTGGCGGTCTGGCAGCGCTCCGTGGTCGTCGTCGCCGCCTCGTCGCGGTCCGTCGTGTGGGCCTGCCTCGCGGTCTGGCGGCTCCGTGGTCGCCGTCGCCGCCCCGTCGCCGCCTAGATTGCACAACATCCGCTCTCCTTTCAAACAAATATTCAGATCTACCCCCCCGGACCCCCTGGGGATGTGCAGCTTACAGATGCTTGTGCCCCATCGTCCGTCCTAAATCTGAGTTCATACCATCCCAGGCAGGCTGGTATCATCCCCATCCTCTGCGACAGAAGCAATGCGCGCGCACTCGTTTATCAAATCAGCAGTTTTCAATAGCCCCTTGCAACGAATGGGACGAAGTGCACACGCGCGCGTCGTCGCGCGCACACCGAAATCCTGTTGTAAACACCGTAGGTTTCGTAAGGACTTCAAGATCGAATGTCACGACACAAATATAAAAATAGCATGGTTTCGCAGCACGGGTGTTCAAAACAACCCTGCGCTGGCGCTCTTGCAGAGTCTTGTGGACACTGCATTTGCCTTCTGGGCACGATAACGTTGTTTGCAGCACGCGCGCACAACCACGCACGCACATGCCAAATGATACCGATACCGTTCATGCGGCTGTGGTGCGATGCAGGCCGCCCAGTGGATGCGATGGTGGCTTCACACCTTGGCCCACTGGTTCGCACCACCCCCAGAAAGTTGTCTGCTGACACGAGCAGGGCAGCGGAAGTGGAGGGAAGTGGGAGGCGACGAACGCGATCAGGGGAGGAGACGAAAAGTGGGCAGAGGAGAAACGTGTCTGTCAACGTGAGCAGGTACGGGGGGGAGGAGACGAAGACTCTGCAGGGAAGTGGGTCGCCCCCACTCCCCAACGGTGCGAGAGGCCGCGACGGGGGCGGGCCCTCGAAACGACGTCGTTGGGCACGGGGAAGGAGGCCATGATGTTGGCCTCGTCGTCGTAGGCCTCCAGGATCGAGGAGAAGGAGGAGGAGGAGGAGGAGGAGGAGGAGGAGGAGGAAAGAGGAGGAGGAGGGAGGAGGAGGAGGAGGAGGAGGAGGAGGGAGGAGGAGGAGGATCGAGTATGAAGAGGAGGAGGAGGAGGAGGAGGAGGAGGAGGAGGAGGAGGAGGAGGATCGAGGAGGAGGAGGAGGAGGAGGAGGAAGAAGGATCGAGGAGGAGGAGGAGGAGGAGGAGGAGGAGGAGGAGATGATGATGATGATGATGATGATGATGATGATGTGATGATGATGATGATGACGATGATGATGATGATGCTGATGATGATGACGATGATGACGATGATGATGCTGATGATGATGATGATGATGATGTGATGATGATGATGATGATGATGATGATGATGATGATGATGACGATGACGATGATGATGCTGATGCTGAATATGATGATGAGGAGGAGGAGGAGAAGGAGGAGGAGGAGGATCGAGGAGGAGGAGGAGATGAAGAGGAGGAGAAGGAGGAGGAGGAGGAGGAGGAAGAGGAGGAGGAAGGGGATCGAGGAGGAGGGGGATCGAGGAGGAGGATCCAGGAGGAGGATCGAGGCGAGTGGCAGAGGAACCCTCGGCACAGGGGCGCGGGGGGGGGGGGGGCGACGTTTTTTTTTTTTTGTTCCTAACCATCCTGTGGTGCTGGGTCCTCGTTTTGAAGAGACGGTGCCCTGCGTCTCCTTCCTTCCTCCTCCTCCCGCTGCCTCCTCCCTCCGCCCTCCTCTCCCTCGTTGCCTCTGCTCACGGCGCACCCCTCGCACGTTTCGCGTAGCCCCATAGGGGGCTCCACCTAAGGGCTCAGTGGCGCAGTTCGCATGCGTCTCCCCCACCCAGGACAGCGTTTCGTGGCCCCATAGGGAGCTCCACCGACGGTCCCAGTGGCGCAGTTCGCATGCGTCTCCCCCACCCAGGACAGCTTTTCGCGGCCCCATAGGGAGCTCCACCGAAGTCACAGTGGCGCAGCTCGCATGCGTCTCCCCCGCCCAGGACAGCGTTTCGTGGCCCCATAGGGAGCCCCACCGAGGGTCCCAGTGGCGCAGTTCGCATGCGTCCCCCCCCACCCAAGACAGCGCTTCGTGGCCCCATAGGGAGCTCCACCGAGGGTCCCAATGGCGCGGTTCGCATGCGTCTCCCCCGCCCAGGACACCGCTTCGTGGCCCCATAAGGAGCCCCACCGAAGGCCCCATTGGCGCAGTTCGCATGCGTCTCCCCCTCCCAGGACAGCGTTCCGTGGCCCCAGAGGGAGCTCCACCGATGGTCCCAGTTGCGCAGTTCG
The DNA here is from genome assembly GCA_963575745.1 of Prorocentrum cordatum. Taxonomy (NCBI): domain Eukaryota; class Dinophyceae; order Prorocentrales; family Prorocentraceae; genus Prorocentrum; species Prorocentrum cordatum. The sequence goes on along the minus strand of CAUYUJ010016493.1, from coordinate 651,690 downwards.
CACGCGTTTCCCCACCCAGGACAGCGTAACGTGGCCCCATAGAGAGCTCCACCGAAGGCCCCAGTTGCACAGTTCACATGCGTCTCCCCCACCCAGGACAACGCTTCGTGGCACCATAGGGAGCCCCACCGAGGGCCCCACTGGCACAGTTCGCATGCGTCTCCCCCACCCAGGACAGTGTTCCGTGGTCCCATAGAGAGCTCCACCGAGGGTCCCGGTGGCACAGTTCGCATGCGTCTCCCCCTATCCAGGACAACGTTTCGTGGCCCCATAGTGAGCCCCACCGAAGGCACCAGTGGCGCAGTTCGCATGCGTCTCCCCCACCCAGGACAGCGTTCCGTGGCCCCATAGGGAGCCCCACCGAGGGTCCCAGTGGCGCAGTTCGCATGCGTCTCCCCAACCCAGGACAACGTTTCGTGGCCCCATAGGGAGCCCCACCGAAGGCCCCACTGGCACAGTTCGCATGCGTCTCCCCCACCCAGGACAACGTTTCGTGGCCCCATAGGGAGCTCCACCGAAGGTCCCAGTGGCGCAGTTCGCATGCGTCTCCCCCACCCAGGACAGCTTTTCGTGGCCCCATAGGGAGCTCCACCGAGGGTCCCAGTGGGGCAGTTCGCATGCGTCTCCCCCACCCAGGCCAACCTCTCGTGGCTCCATAAGGAGCTCCACCGAAGTCCAGTGGCGCAGTTCGCATGCGTCTTCCCAATCTAGGACAGCGCTTCGTGGCCCCATATGGAGCTCCACCGAGGGCCACAGCTGCACTCGCATGCGTCTCCCCCATCCAGGACAGCGTTTCGTTCCCCCACAGGGAGCTCAACCGAAAGCCCCAGTGCCGCAGTTCGCATGCCTCTCCACCCACCCAGGACAGCGTTTCGTGGCCCCATAGGGAGCCCCACCGAAGGCAACAGTTGCTGCACTCACATGCGTCTCCCCTACCCAGGACAGCCTGTCGCGGCCCACAGGGATCTCCACCGATTGCGATACTCACAACGACGGTACTCACAACTGCATATGGTTGGGTCCTTCGCCAGGCGATTCGTTTGTTTCAGTTTTTGTTTGTTCACATCTATACACATAAACATATACATATACATATACATATACATACATATACATATACATATACATATACATACATGCATACCTACATACATACATACACACACATATATATATATATATATATATATATATATATATATATTGAAACCAATTAATGAAACCAACTGCCGCCGTTTTTGGCTTGGCTTCGCTGTGGGCCAGCGGTCGAAGTGAAAGGAGACACATCGATGGCAGACCCCCCCCCCACACAGGCCTCGGACAAAAAAACAGCGAACACTCATGCCGCGTCCAGCTGTCAACGCCTCCCCCTGCCCCCAGTGTTCAGAGTTGGCGATGGGTCTGATGAGTTGCACCTCAACCGCAGTCTCCCCTGCGCGTGCCAACTTTGCGTTTGGGGGAAGGGGGAGTGTTCAGTAATTGTTTCCCTCTACCGTACAGTAGGGGCCCGACCACAAGAAACCTTCCACAAGAAACCCAGCCCTGAGACCCCACCCAGGACGTCCATCGAGATTTTTGGTGTGGGAGCGTAACGCTTTCCACAGCAAAACCATCGAAATCCGAGAAGCCCAGGGCACCCTGGAGGCGAGCAGGGTGTTTCTTAGCATTGGCCTCCACTGTAGAGGTCAGGGAATCCAACGAAGTCCTCCAGTAAACGCACCCAGGGAAGGCATCAAAAAGGGCAAGGCTGCTTATTGTAGTAAACGCCCAGGGCCGTTCAGTACACGTCCATTGTCGGGTCCGGGTGGTTCTTCCTCCCTTGAACACAGCCGCCCTGTCAACGTCAAGTCTGCCGCATCGCTCCGCCCCAGAAGCCTGGGAAGGAGAAGGCTGCGCCAACGTCGAGGCCCAGTTCGGCAGAGACCGCCGCCTCGACGACGGCAGAAACCGCGGCCAAGCCGCCAGGTCCGCCGGCGCACACGCGGAAGCCCGTGCCGGCGCCAGAGCTCACACCTGCAGTCAACCCGATTCATAAGGACGCACGATAAGGACGCGAGGGCCTTGGAAGGCCGTGTCGACACTCTGCGAACGGGGCGCGGCCCGCGAAGGCGGCCGAGGATGGGCCAGAGACGGAGGAGGATGCAAGGGTCACCTTGGACAGTTGCTCTCATCGTTCCCATGTAGATTGGCTGCAGCGTCTGGCTGTGCTTGGCCTGTTGCTCTGCTCCTTTCTCGCGCGTGCAGCAGGCACATCTACGGCAGAACGCGTTGCGGCAGGAAGTATTGAGGCACGTCCTGCGGCCACCTGTCAGGGTCCTGAGGTGCCCCAGGGCTTCTGTGGGTCCCTAGGGCCACTGGGGTTAGGTCGGGCATGTCACCCTACAGGCGGACTTTGGACGAAAAAAGAAAAATAGTCAAATTAGCCTGGCGAAGGACCCAACCATATGCAGTTGTGAGTACCGCAGTTGTGGGTATCATCTTCGGTGGAGCTCCCTGTGGACCACGAAACGCTGCACACCGCCACTGGGGCCTTGGGTGGAGCTCCCTATGGGGGAAACGCTGTACTGATTTTGGGAGGCGCCTGTGAACGGGTTCATCGAGGCCTTCGGTTGAGTTCCATATGGGGCTACGAAAGGCTGTATTGGGGGCAGGAAACAAATGTGGACGGTTCCACTGTTGCTCTCGGTGGAGCACCCAATGGGGCCACGAAGCGATGTACTGGGGGGAAACGCATGTGGACTTTGCTACCAGGGTCTTCAAAGGAGTTAGTTCTCTATGGGGCCACGAAGCGCCGTGCTGGGAAGGGGAGACGCATGTGGACGGTGCCACTGGGGCCTCGGGTGGACTTCCCTATGGAATCACGAAGCGCCGTGCTGGTTGGGGGAGACGCATGTGGACACCGCCACTGGGGCCTTGGGTGGACCTCCCTATGGGACCACGAAGCGCCGTGGATGGGGGAGACGCGTGTGGACACCGCCACTGGGGCCTTGGGTGGACCTCCCTATGGGGCCACGAAGCGCAGTGCTGGGTGGGGGAGACGCATGTGGACACCGCCACTGGGGCCTTGGGTGGACCTCCCTATGGGGCCACGAAGCGCAGTGCTGGGTGGGGGAGACGCATGTGGACACCGCCACTGGGGCCTTGGGTGGACCTCCCTATGGGGCCACGAAACGCCGTGCTGGGTGGGGGAGGCGCGTGTGGACACCGCCACTGGGGCCTTGGGTGGCCTATGGGGTCATGAAGCGCCATGCTGGGTGGGGGAAACGCATAAGCGCCGTGCTGGGTGAGGGAAACGCATGTGGACACCGCCACTGGGGCCTTGGGTGGGCCTCTCTATGGGGCCGCGAAGCGCCGTGCTGGATGGGGGAGACGCATGTGAACACCGCCACTAGGGCCTTGGGGGTGGACCTCCCTATGGGGCCACGAAGCGCCGTGCTGGGTGGGGGAGACGCATGTGGACACCGCCGCTGGGGCCTTGGGTCGACCTCCCTATAGGGCCACGAAACGCCATGCTGGGTGGGAGAGACGCATGTGGATACCGCCACTGGAGCCTTGGGTGGAGCTCCCTATGGGGCCACGAAGCGCCGTGCTGTGTGTGTGTGGGAAACGCATGAGGACACCGCCACTGGGGCCTTGGGTGGACCTCCTTATGGAGCCACGAAGCGCCGTGCTGTGGGGGAGACGCATGTGGACACCGCCACTGGGGCCTTGGGTGGACCTCCCTATGGGGCCACGAAGCGCCGTGCTGGTTGGGAGAGACGCATGTGGACACCGCCACTGGGGCCTTGGGTTGACTTCCCTGCGGGGCCACGAAACGCCGTGCTGTGTGTGTGTGTGGGGGGGGGGCGCATGTGGACACCGCCACTGGGGCCTTGGATGGACCGCCCTATGGGGCCACGAAGCGCCGTGCTGGGTGGGGGAGACGTATGTGGACACCGCCACTGGGGCCTTGGGTGGACCTCCCTATGGGGCCACGCAGCGCTGTGCTGGGTGGGGGAGACGCATGTGGACACCGCCACTGGGGCCTTGGGTTGACTTCCCTGCGGGGCCACGAAACGCCGTGCTGTGTGTGTGGGGGGGGGGCGCATGTGGACACCGCCACTGGGGCCTCGGGTGGACTTCCCTATGGAATCACGAAGCGCCGTGCTGGTTGGGGGAGACGCATGTGGACACCGCCACTGGGGCCTTGGGTGGACCTCCCTATGGGACCACGAAGCGCCGTGGATTGGGGAGACGCATGTGGACACCGCCACTGGGGCCTTAGGTGGACCTCCCTATGGGGCCACGAAGCGCCGTGCTGGGTGGGGGAGACGCATGTGGACACCGCCACTGGGGCCTTGGGTGGACCTCCCTATGGGGCCACGAAGCGCAGTGCTGGGTGGGGGAGACGACGCATGTGGACACCGCCACTGGGGCCTTTCACCTCCTATGGGGCCACGAGACGCCGTGCTGGGTGGGGGAAGCGCATGTGGACACCGCCACTGGGGCCTTGGGTGGACCTCCCTATGGGGCCACGAAGCGCCGTGCTAGGTGGGGGAGACGCATGTGGACACCGCCACTGGGGCCTTGGGTGGACCTCCCTATGGGGCCACGAAGCGCCGTGCTGTGTGGGGGAGACGCATGTGGACACCGCCGCTGGGGCCTTGGGTGGGCCTCACTATGGTGATGCTGCTGATGCTGATGCTGATGCTGATGCTGATGCTGATGCTGATGCTGATGATGATGATGATGATGATGATGATGAGGAGGAGGAGGAGGAGGAGGAGGAGGAGGAGGAGGAGGAGGAGGAGGAGGATGAGGATGATGAGGATGATGACGACGAGGACATGCGCAGGGCAGAGGCAGGGATGGGAGGAGGGAGGAGGTGGAGGAGGAAGGAAGGAAAGAAGGACGGAAAGGAGGGAGGGAGGGAAGGAAGGAGGGAACGCGGGGACCGTTTCTTCAAAACGAGGTCCCAACAACACAGGATGGTTTGGAAAACACATAGTCAAACATAACCCCTAATAGTAGAACAATCGTTCCCGTACTACTTTTGTGTGACAGCTTTAGAATATTTCCTCCTGTAGAGGGACACGCTGGATGGGGGGAGAAGCAGAAGGGGCAGAAGGTTGAGGGGGAGGGGGCAGATGAGGGATGTGAACCCCAAACAAGCAGGAGGGATGGGCTCGTAATTAAAGGGAGAAGCGAGCGCGCCAGGGGCGGCGCCGGAGGCGCCGCCAGGGGGCCCCAACGCAGACCCAAGAAATCCGCGCTAAGCGCCAAACATTCACGCTTATGGCGTTTTTGTTCTTCTTCTCCTTCTTCGAACGCTGCTTGATGCTGCACAGTGCTGCTGTGCCATGATGTGCTAGGCGGTGCTATGCTATGCGTTGCTATGCTTTGCGTGACGCCTCGTTGCGCTTCATCGCGCGTGGTGTGCCTTCAAAGGAAACCGTGTTCCTGACTAGGGTCGCGCCGGCTCGGGGACGAGGAGCCGAAAGGTGATTGCCGGAAAGGAGGAGGGGGGAGGAGGGGACGAGGAGGGGAAGGAACAGGAGAAGGGGAGAAAACGAAGGAGGAAGGACGAGGTCTCTTGACACTCGTGGCACTCCGAGGGCTTCCTCGGGTGCCATCGCCCATGCGGCAAGGTCCGCCTCCGGGGGGGGGGCGCGCTTCCTGGACTGGCTGCGGGATTGGAAGGCCACGATCGGGGGCCGACTCCCGGATGGCCCTGGGGCCCGACACCTATGGCGGAAGGAGCCCGGTGTGAAAACAATGCGACGCCCGGAACGCAGGGCTTCGCCCATAGACCGACGCGCGAAGCGCGATGCGATCTTCGTGCCTCCGATGGGCCACCCGCCCTTCCCAGACCTCCGACGTCATGACTTCTTCATGACGTCGACCCCCAGGGGTCTCGACCCCTTCTCTGGGACCGGTTCCTCATCCTGGATCGTCTTCTGACGGTGTCGAGGCCGTGGGAAGGGCCCAGGGAGGCCCAAAATAGGGAAAAACCTCCAGTCGTGATCGTTCCTGACTCGAGGGGTCTCCTGTAGACCGACGCGCGAAGCGCGATCTGGTCCTCGTGCCTCCGATGGGCCGCCCGTGCTCCGGGGGTCCGCAGAAGGAGGGCCAGCGGGTCGACAGTGCGTGCAGCTGGCTCTCCCGCGGGGGCTCGGCGGGACGCCCGATGGGCGCGCGATCCCCGTACGCTCAGGTCGGGCATGTCCCCCCGCAGGCGGATGTTCGACGAAATAGAAAAAGGAAGCGGACAAAAATGCTAGCCAAACGTAGTCGAAGGAATCGTCCCCAGACGATCTGCTGACTATTTCCGAATCTGCCTCCCGTAGAGGGGCACGCCCGACTTCACCGTACGCCTGGGGAGGGCTGCGGGCGGGGGCGGGCGAGGCCGGTGGCTTCGGGCGGCTTCCGCACTCCGAGGCTCCTGGCGCCGCAGCTTCTGCTCGCACCGGGCGTCCTCGCCCTGTTTCGGGCCCCCGGGGCCCTCGCATATCGATCCGGCTCGAAGAGTGGCGCAGGGAGACGGGGCAGGGCCCCCGTCGCGATTTCAGACGAGGTTGCATGTTTCTCGCGACGTCGGATCTCAAGGTGCCGAAACGTCCTCGCGTCGGGGAAGAAGCACGGCGAAGGCTTTCTGTGCGTTTTCGGCCTCTGGGGGCCCTCGCCGGGCGGGATGAACAAGCGGCCCTGGGGAAAGGGCCGGGACTTCAGGGGCCCCGTATTGAACACAATCCAAAGACGTCGGATGCCCGGGTTTCCCGCTCCCTCCACCCCACCGTTGGATGGCTCCCTCGTCGTCGGTCTGTTTCAGGAGGGCCTGCGCGCGCAACCCCATGACGACGTGTGTGCACGGTGAGGGAACTGAATGAAGAACCGTAGGATAAAGCATCCTGGGTCTGAAGCCGCCGGAACTCCAGTCGTGGGTTGGTCATGGACGTTGCCACCAACCTCATCAGATAAGGATCACTCCGAGGTCTGAAGCCTCCCAGGCGCATTCCATCACCAGCGCCCCCACCCGTACGCCGTGTGATGCGTCGCTGATGCCAGCACTCCAGCTGCAGGGTGCCAAGACCCGGCCCCTGGGCCCCGAGGTGGGGCACAGAGGGGACCTCCCTCCAGGGTTCAGGTCGGGCATGTCCTCCTGCAGGCGGATTTCGGAAGACAGACGAAACGTAGTCAAAAAACAGGTGCCCCAAAGTAGCCCAAACTAGTCAGACATCGTCCCCAGACTCCAAAAGTATTTCTGGAGATGCCTCCTGCAGAAGGACAGGCCCGACTCAAAACTCCGGGGTGCGCCTGCTCCGGGGCACGCCGGGCGCCGCCCGGCTGCCATGTGCGCTGCCCTCGCGCGCGGCCCGGCGCCGCGCTGCTGCCAGGGCCGCCGCGCCGCCGGGGGGAGGAGGAGGCCCAGACCTCCCCATGAGGCAGCAGGGGCCCGGCCACACGGAGCCTCCCACAAGAGACCTGGTCGCATCATCATCATCAGCATCAGCATCAGCATCATCATCATCATCAGCATCATCATCACCATCATCATCATCATCATCATCAGCATCAGCGTCAGCATCAGCATCAGCATCAGCATCAGCATCATCATCAGCATCATCATCAGCATCAGCATCAGCATCATCATCATAATCATCATCATCAGCATCAGCATCATCAGCATCATCATCAGTATCATCACCATCATCATCATCAACCATCATCATCAGCATCATCAGCATCATCATCAGCATCATCATCATCATCATCAATCATCAGCATCAGCATCAGCATCATCAGCATCATCAGCATCATCATCATCAGCATCACCATCATCATCATCATCCATCATCAGCATCCGCATCAGCATCAGCATCAGCGTCAGCGTCAGCATCATCAGCATCTTCATCATCATCATCAGCATCAGCATCATCAGCATCATCATCATCCCCAATCATCAGCATCAGCATCAGCATCAGCATCAGCATCATCATCATCATCAGCATCATCATCACCATCATCATCATCAGCATCAGCGTCAGCATCAGCATCAGCATCAGCATCAGCATCATCATCAGCATCATCATCAGCATCAGCATCAGCATCATCATCATAATCATCATCAGCATCATCAGCATCATCATCAGTATCATCACCATCATCATCATCATCATCAACCATCATCATCAGCATCATCAGCATCATCATCAGCATCATCATCATCATCAATCATCAGCATCAGCATCAGCATCAGCATCATCAGCATCATCATCATCAGCATCAGCATCACCATCACCATCATCAATCATCAGCATCAGCATCAGCATCAGCATCAGCATCAGCATCAGCGTCAGCGTCAGCATCATCAGCATCTTCATCATCATCATCATCAGCATCAGCATCATCAGCATCATCATCATCATCCCCAATCATCAGCATCAGCATCAGCATCAGCATCAGCAGCATCATCAGCGTCAGCATCATCATCATCATCATCATCAATGACCATCATCAGCGTCAGCATCAGCATCGGCATCAGCATCATCATCAGCATCATCATCATCAGCATCAGCATCAGCATCATCATCATCAATCACCATCATCATCAGCATCAGCATCATCATCAGCATCATCATCATCATCATCATCATTAATCATCATCATCAGCATCATCATCATCATCAGCGTCAGCATCAGCATCATCATCAGCATCATCATCATCATCAGCATCAACATCATCATCAATCATCAGCATCAGCATCAGCATCAGCAGCATCATCAGCATCATCATCAGCATCAGCATCATCATCATCAGCATCATCATCAGCATCACCCTCATCAATCATCATCATCATCAGCATCATCATCATCAATCATCATCATCAGCATCATCACCATCATCATCATCAGCATCAGCATCAGCATCACCATCATCATCATCATCATCATCACCATCAGCATCATCATCATCATCACCAATCATCAGCATCAGCATCACCATCATCAGCATCAGCATCATCATCAGCATCCTCAGCATCCTCATCATCATCAGCATCATCATCAGCATCAGCATCATCATCAGCATCAGCATCAGCATCATCATCATCATCATCATCATCATCATCATCATCATCAATCATCATCAGCAGCAGCATCATCATCACCATCATCATCATCATCAGCATCAGCGTCAGCATCAGCATCAGCATCAGCATCAGCATCATCATCAGCATCATCATCATCATCATCAGCATCGGCATCATCATCATCATCATCATCATCATCATCATCAATCATCAGCATCAGCATCATCATCAGCGTCAGCATCATCATCATCAGCATCATCATCATCAATCATCATCATCAGCATCAGCATCATCATCATCAATCATCATCAGCATCATCATCACCATCATCATCATCAGCATCAGCGTCAGCATCAGCATCGGCAACAGCATCATCATCAGCATCAGCATCAGCATCATCATCATCATCATCACCATCAATCATCATCATCAATCATCATCATCAGCATCAGCATCATCATTAGCATCATCATCATTATCATTATCAGCATCAGCATCATCATCAGCATCATTATCATCATCAGCATCAGCATCATCATCATCAATCATCATCATCATCAGCATCAGCATCAGCATCATCATCATCACCATCAATCATCATCACCATCATCAGTCACCATCATCATCATCAGCAGCATCAGCGTCAGCATCAGCATCAGCGTCAGCATCATCATCAGCATCAGCATCAGCATCATCATCATCATCATCAATCATCAGCATCAGATCAGCATCAGCATCATCATCAGCATCATCATCCTCATCATCATCATCAGCACCATCATCATCATCAATCATCATCAGCATCAGCACCATCATCATCACATCGTCATCATATCATCATCATCATCATCATCGTCATCATCATCACATCATCATCATATCATCATCATCACCAATCATCAGCATCAGCATCATCATCAGCATCCTCATCAGCATCATCATCCTCATCATCATCATCATCATCAATCATCATCATCATCAGCACCATCAGCATCACCATCATCATCACATTATCATCATATCATCATCATCATCATCATCATCAGCATCAGCATCAGCATCAGCATCAGCATCAGCATCAGCATCATCATCATCATCATCATCATCATCATCATCATCATTGCCTGGCCACAATTTGGAGTCCCGAAACGGTGCGGTGACAGACCGTGCGGTGGCCGCGAGATCCCCCAGGGCCTCACCGCAGGGTCCGTCAACGCACGGTTTTGGGACCTCGGATGCCCCCTGTCGCCCGAGACGTCCTCGGAGAACGACCCGCGTCCCAAAACCGTGCGGCGACCCCGAACTCCCACCGACTCACCGCACGGTGTGGTCACCACCCCGTTTGGGAGCCCGGCCACCAAGAAGCCTTCCGCAAGAAACCCAGCCCTGAGAGACGCCAGGACGTCCATCGATTTTTTTTTGGTGTGGGGACGCCACGCTTTCCATCGCAGAACCATCGAAGCCCAAGAAACCCACGACACCCTGGAGGCAAGCAGGGTGCTTCTTTGCATGGGTCTCCACTGTACGATTCATTCCAATCCGCGGGCCCCAAACTCCCGACCGCCGCCTTCCCCGGGAAGCAGCCTGTCGTCCCGGATCCAAGTCTTTGACGGTCCAGGGGGTCGATAGAAGTGGCCCCACGGGCCGAAGTGCAGGGGAAGACCCGCCGCTGGAGCAAAAATCCCGTCGTCGGAGGCTCCTGGGGGGGGGGCAGGCTGGAGCAGGAGGAGCACGAGGAGCAGGGAGGGCCATCTGGCGTCTCGGAGGCTCCGCGAGGGGTGCGCGCGGAGGGGCGTGCTGGAGCTGCCCGCGCGGCCTCACGCCCGGAAGTGCTTGCGGGCCGCGAGGCGCACGCGGTGGTCGAAGACGGGGGACTCCACGCGGCTGCTCGGCGGGCAGAAGGGGCTCATGACCGCCTTGATGTAGAGGTCGTGCAGCTCCCCGAAGAACGCGCGGATGCCCTCCTCGTTGCGGCTGCTGTGGAGCAGCATGAACCTGATGTGGCCGGCGGTGCAGAACGCGGACACGTTGAAGCCCTGGTACTTGTCCACGACCCGCAGGAACATCGAGGACGTGGTCCAGACCATCTCGTCGACGATGTCCAGCGCTGCGTGGACCACGAACTGGTCGAGGTGGGGGCTGTCCTCGCGGGTACCCGCGCTGCTCAGGTCGGCCTCGTACAACCTTCGCTGCCCCGATACGCAACGCGACGCCCGCAGCGTATTGTTACGCAGCTCAGCACGTAGACCGAACACGTCGGTCTGACGCGATACGTTGACCAACACGTGGGCCAGTGCGCTGAGCCAACACGCAACGTGTTGACACGGACATTTCAATCATGGTACGTGTTGCGTCTCAAGACGGGCGTATCGAGGCAGCTAAGCGTACAACAGCTCGTCGCCCTTGCCCACGATGATTAGCACGTTGACGACCGCCGCGGGGGGCGCAGGCCCCTGTGCGCCGGCCATCGTGCGACGCCAGGAAGGAGGGAAGGACCGGGACCTCCGACGTCGTGACTCTCACAGCGCGTGGGCTCCCCGGGAGCTTGAGACGAAACCAGGACGAGGATCAAATCGGGTGAGGGTAAGTCGAGAATCTCTGAGTTGAGCCAGTTGCCACGTTACGGAGCATCCCTCGGGCGCCTCTCCCTCCGACGGCGCCCGCCGCCCTCACTCCCGGCCCCACCCGCCCGCACCTGAACAGGGAGATGAGCAAGGGAAGGGAAGGGAGGAGGGAGGATGAGAGGAGATAGAGGATGGCATGGATGATGTATCTCCAAGTGAGATCCGCTGGCTCTGGAAAATGTCTCGGGCGCCGCGGCCTTCTCAGAGCGTTCCGGAACGCTCTGAGAATATTCTAGCACGCTCTGGGACGAATTTATCCTCGTCCTAGCCCCGTCCGACGGCCGCTTCCTTGGGGCTGGCTCTTCTCGTCGGTGCCAGGGGCCAGGAAAAGCAGCACTCACTTGGATGGCCGCGGGTGTTGCTAAAGGGATGGCCTAGGGGGTGTGTAAGTAGATGCTCAGGTGGCTTAAATCTGTCCCAGCCTGGCTCATACAAGGGGTACAAGTGCCGAAGGTGGCTCAGAGGGGCTAGATAATGCCGCCAAGTGGGCGGAGCTCATTTAGCCCAGATCGTGAACCCCCCCCAAGGCCATGTGGGTCATGTGTGACCCGCTGACAAGACAGGTTGCGCCAGATCTACTCCACCTTAGCATCCACTTGTGCCCCCCTCTTCCCCTTGCAGCCCCTGTGGCGATCCCAACAAGAGCCCGAGGCCGCGAAGAACCGCGCCAGCATCGACGAGGCCGCGACGTCGCAGGTCTTAGAAGAAGAAACAACTTTTTTGACATTGACTTTTGGCGCTCCGCGCGGATTTCCTGGATCTGCGCTGGACTCCCCTCCGTGGCGCGCGGAGCGCGCCAGGGGCGGCGCCGGAGGCGCCGCCGGGGGGGCCCAGCGCGGATGCAAGAAATCCGCGCGGAGCGCCAAAAGTTTCTGTTCATGGCGTTTCTCTACTTCGAGGTCTGGGCAAAGAGGTGGGGGGCAAAAGGGGGGGATAGCAAAGGGGGGGTTTGAGAATCCGCTCGCGTAGCTGATTTTCCCAGCGCCAGAGGCGGCCATGTATCGAGGAATGGGCCCCTCGGTGGGGCCGAAACCAGCTGCATGCAGCAGATTTCGTACCCCCCCCCTCTCCCAATCCCCCCCTTTCGTCCGGCCCGAGCAAGGAGGGGGGGGGCGGAGCTGGAGGGAGGGGGGGCTAGCCCCCGCGCGCGGGGCGCATGTGCGGGGGGCCGCCCGTCCCTGGGGCCGGGGCGGCGGGCCCCCGGGCTCTGAGCCCAGACGGCTGCGGAGGAGGAAGATGAGCAGGAGCAGGGCGATGACGATGACGATGCTGCTGATGATGCTGCTGATGCTGGTGGTGATAACGACGACGACGACGACGATGGTGATGGTGATGCTGCTGCTGCTGCTGCTGCTGCTGATGATGATGATGATGATGATGATGATGGTGATGATGATGATGATGATGATGATGATGGAAATGACGACGACGATGTTGATAATTGTCATTATGAGGATGGTGGTTGCGATGACGATTGTGGCGATGAAGGTGGTGCTGATGATGACGATTATTACGGTGATGATGCTGGTGTTGATACTTACGACGACGATGATGACGACGATTGCGATGTTGGTGTTGATATTGATGCTGATGTTGTTGATGATGACGACGATGGTGGTGATGGTGAACATCATATCTGAGACGATAATCCACCAGAGGGCGTCGCGTTGCTTCGGCGCTCGACTATGACCACATTCGCTGCCTGGCATGGGCGGGTCCTCCCCCTCCTCCTCCACTTCTTCCTGCTCTTTCTCCTCCTTTTTCTTCCGACAGGCCTGGCGCCAGGGCGCGCCCGTCCGATCCACCTGCACGGAGAACACTCAAACTACGATTTTGGAGAGTTGACACTTCTGCTTCTGAGACCACAGCAGGAGCTCGACCACACGAACCTTCCACAAGAAATCCAATCCTGAAGCCCCAGGACGTCCATTGATTTTTGGTCTGGGAACGTCACGGTTTCCATTGCAAAACCATCGAAGCCCAACAAACCCAGGGCACCCTGGAGGCAAGCAGGGTGTTTCTTGGCATGGGTTTCCACTGTACACATGCCGACGTTGCACCACGCACCTCGCATTAGGTCGGGCATGTCCTCCTACAAGCGGATCTTGGACGACAAATAAAGATTAGCCTGGTGGAGGGCCCAACAGCATACAGCTGCGAGTAACGTAGGAAAACACCTTCTCATCATACAGTAAGCAACGCGCCGCGAGAGGGATGGAACACGGGGCAACGCGGATGGAAACCCCGACACGTGTGCGGGGTGTGCCGAAGTGGGCTGTGGTACGCATGCTGGCGCTGCTACTGGGGCCTTCGGCGGAGCTTCCTAATTATGGGCCGCAAGACCTGTGAGAGGTGTGTGTGTGTCTAAATCGGCAAAGGAAGGCTTGCGAACCCTGCCACTGGGGCCTTCGGTGGAGCTCCCCATGAGGCCACGAAGCGTGTGAGGGGTGCGCCGGCATGAGGTGGGGCCGCCATGCGAACCCTGCCACTGGGGCCTTCGGTGGAGTCCCCCATGGGGCCACGAAGCGTGTGAGGGGTGCGCCGCACTGGGGCGGGGCCGCCATGTGATCCCTGCCAGTGCACTGGGGCTTTGGGTGGAGCTCCTTATGGGGCCACGAAGCGTTTGAAAAGGTGTGCCAAAATTGAGCGGGGCCGCCATGCGAATCCTGTCACTGGGGCATTCGGTGGAACTCCCTACGGGGCCACGGACCGTGTGACGGGTGTGCCAAAATGAAGCAAGGAACCGCGTGCGAGCTTTGTCAATGGGGCCTTCGGTGGAACTCCCTTTGGGGCCACGAACCGTGTGAGGGGGTGAAATGGGGCGGGGCCGCCATGCGAACCCTGCCTCTGGGGCCTTCGGTGGAACTCTCCCTGAGGCCACGAAGTGCGTGAAAAATGTGCCGAAATCGCGCGGGGAACCGCATGCGAACCCTGCCGCGGGGGCCTTCGGTGGAGCTCCCTATGGGGCCACGAACCGTGTGAAGGGTGCGCCGAAATGGTGGTGGAACTGCATGCGAACCTTGCCACTGGGGCCTTCGGTGGAACTCCCTATGGGGCCACGAGCCGTGTGAGAATGTGCCGACATGAGGGTGGAACTGCATGCGAACCTTGACGCTGACGCCTTCGGTGGAAGTCCCTATGGGACCATGAGCCGTGCGAACGTGGAACTGCATGCAAGCCCTGCCAATGGGGTTTGCGGCAGGGCTCCCTATGGGGCCACGAACCGTGTGAGAATGGCACCGGAATCGGGGCGGAACTGCATGCGAACCCTGCCGCTGGGAGCTTCGGTGGAGCCCCCTTCTGGTGCCACGAACCGTGTGAAGGATGCGCCGATATGAAGGTGGAACAGCATGCGAACCCTGCCTTTGGGCCTTCGATGGAACTCTCTATGGGGCCACGAACCGTGTGAGAGGTGCGCCGCAATGATTGTGAACCTGCATGCGAACCCTGCCACTGAAACATTCGGTGGAGCTCCCTATGGGACCACGAACCGTGTGAGGGGTGCGCCGAAATGAAAGTGGCACTGCATGCAAACCCTGCCACTGAGGCATTCGGTGGAGCTGTCTGTGGGGCGTTAGCCGTGTGAGGTGTGCGCCGAGATGGGGGTGGAACTGCGTGCGAACCCTGCTGCTAGGGCCTTCGGTGGAACTCCCTATGAAGCCACGAACCGTGTGAGAAAAACACCGCGCTGGGGGCAGACTGCACGCGAACCACGTCGCTGTGGCCTTTGATGGAGTTTCCTATGCGGCCATGAACCGTGTGAGGGGTGCGCCGAAATGTATGTGGAACTGCATGCAAACCCTGCCGCTGTGGCCTTCGGTGGAGCTCCCTATGGGGCCACGAACCGTGTGAGGGGTGCGCCGAAATGAATTTGGAACTGCATGCGAACCCTGCCGCTGGGGCCTTCGGTGGAGCTCCCTAAGGGGCCACGGACCGTGTGAAGGGTGCGCCGGGATGAGGGTGGAACTGCATGCGAACCCTGCCGCTGGGGCCTTCGGATGAGCCCACTTTGGGGCCATGAACCGCGGGGGGGGTGCGCCGAAATGAATTTGGAACTGCATGCGAACCCTGCCGCTGGGGCAATTTTCTAGCTGTGACCAGGCTCGCGCAGCACGAATTCAGGCACAAGCAGCCGCAACGCTGGCGGCCGCGGCTGGCGGCAGGCGCAAGCCTAGGGGAGCCGAGCGGCAAAGGGGCGAGCAACCCAAAAGGGCCGACTCGCCGCCGCCTCACCGAGCCTGCGCCTTCGGCTGCACCGCCTTTGGCGGCAGCCCGAGCCTGATCCTTTCGACCTTCTCGAGGCGATGCTGCAAACCACGAGCGCTCTCACGTAGCGGGACAAACCCCTGTGCTTGCCTCCGATTGCTCTCGCAAAACAGTGACAGCGCGTGCAAATCCGATATCCAAAGCTGGTCGTGAGAACGTGCTCGCCGCTCGCCACTCCTGGAGGCCCAGTGCCATCACCAGCGGTCGACGACGCAGCGCTGTGGCCAGTGGGGCAATCGAGGGCCTCCGACCAAGACCGATCGGGCGAGCTCGAGCGGCGAGACGAGACAACGCAACCTTGCAAGGCAACCAGACTGCTGGCCGCACTGCGAAAACAGGACAAATCGGCGGGCGCACGCTCGCCGCCGTGGGCTCCCCCCAGGGCTCCCGCAACGAGGCTTGGAGGAGACCCGAGGGACCCCGAGGGGAGAAGCGAGGCAGGCCCATCCACAAAGCTCGCGCCGCCAGCCGAACCCAGGCCACGCGGGGCCTCAGCAGCGGGCCCCACGGGAGCGCGCGTGCAAGGTCCGACTGGGGCGTCTGCAGCGGGGCCTACAGGAGCCTCGCTAGCACTGGCAACATCTTTCTCAGCCGATGTCGAGCGCGCAGACCCGCTCGAGCTCGCTCCAGACGCTGCCGGCAACAGGCAGTCGATCTTCTGCTGGTCTGTCTTGAGAACGTTGGCCTTCGGCAACTCGGTGCTGCCGTCGCCTGTACCCTCAGCGACTGTCGCCTCCTGCTGGGCCTGCGCCAATGTGGCGAAGGCCGCCGCCACCGCGGCCGCCGTCGCCAAGGCTGCTCGAGCAGGTCGCTTCTTCGAAGTACCGCCAGAATGTGACGGGGCGTACGGCTTGGGCACGCAGGGTTTGACCCAGAATTGCGCTTTGATGTTGATGCTGTACGCGGTCCTGAGGCAGCGCAAACAGAGAATGCCCCCATTCGGGACCTCGATGACTTCTTGAGCCGTGAGATACAACTGAATCTTGTTGGCCTGCTTCGTGACCTTCTCGTCCGAGATGCCAGCTCTGCCATCGGCAGCCATGCCGCCAGCAATCGAAAAGAAGAACGCGGCGTCGACCATAGTCTGCCTTGCCTGGATGATCTGCCGAATGGCGTCGGGAGCGCCGGCTTGAGCAGCAATAAACTTGGCACACCGATCAGCTTCGATGTTGCCTGTGCGCGCTCTGGCCGTGACCTGGCCCTCTTGCACGTGCTGAACAGAAGCGTGCGCCTTGACCTTGACAACTGTGAGGCCGCCTGCGCGAACCGTGTGAGGGGTGCGCCGAAATGAGGGTGGAACTGCATGCGAACTCTGCCACTGGAGCCGTTGGTGGAGCTCCCTATGGGGCCACGAAGCGCTGTATTGGGTATGCCGAAACGGAAACATGCGGAGGGCAGAGGCAAGGATGGGGAGGAGGGAGGAAGGGGAGGAGGAGGAGCAGAGGAGAGGAGAGGAGAGGAAGGAGACGCGGGGCGCTGTCTCTTCAAAGCGAGGACCCAACACCACATGATAGAAAATGCTCATCAGTATCAACAACATATTTGAAAACATGAAAACATATCCCTAGTCGATTTCTTGTCTATGTTTGAATATATATATATATATACAAGATTTTAAGGCTCGCTGCGCTTCGCCTTCGAATCTTGATCCTTGCACCTACGATGTTTCTGGGCGCGGGCGAGAACACAATTGTTCAATGAGGTGTGTGGGAATTGTGCGAGCGGAGGCGAGGCGAGGCGAGTGCGCGGTAGCGCCCGGGGCGGGGCTCAGGGCGCAGAGTTGGTGGACGCTGGAGTGGAGGTGAAGGTGGAAAGTCGGATGCCGGACGCTAGAGGTCGGAGTGCTGAGCTGATGGAGGCTGGAAGTCTATAGGTGGAAGTCCCACCAGCCCTTTAGGGCTACGGTGGTATAACGAGTTTGGTCTTCTCTCTTCCCCTTCCTTCCCCTGCTCGGGGGAGGGGTAACCTTCCCCTGGACCTGGAGGGGGGGGGGGGATGGAGGCGTTAGAGCGTCCAAGATGGCTCAAGATGGCTCCAAGAGGCGCTCCAAGTCGCAAGATGGCCTCCAAGATGGCCCAAGATACCTCAAGATGGGTCAAGATAGCCTCCGACACACCTCCAAGAGTCCTCAAGACGGATCCACGTGCCCTTCGAGCCCTCCACGGCGCCCTCCAAGAAGCCAAAACCCTTCAAAAGCCTAAGGAAAGTCAATGTGTTTGGCATTCTCGTCTTTTCGCTTCCGATGGGCCCCTGAGGCATCAAGATGGCCCCAAGATGGCCCAAGAGAGCCCCAAGAGGGGCCCAAGAAGGCCCAAGACGGCCCCAAGATCGCCCAAGAGGCTTCCAAAGAGCGCTCCAACACGTCCCCAAGACGCCGTTTGAGAGCCTCCGAGGGGGGGACCTGAACTGAGGACCCCCGCTCTTTTTGAACAATGGGGCCCAAGACGGGCCCGAGAGGCCTCCCAGCCTCTCCTGAAGATTCTCCACCCCGCCCTTTTTGGCCCAAGATGGCTCCAAGAGAGCCCTAGATAGCCCAAGATGGCCTCCAAAATGGCCCAAGATAGCCAAGCATGGCTCAAGATAGAGCTTGGATATGAGTCTCAGATCTGGGGCCCCTCAGAAGGCAGCGGAGAAGCAAGACAGCGAACTACAGGAGAGAGAGGAGCAGGAGGAGGAAGAGCAAGAGGAAGCTTTGTCGTAGGCCCGTGGTGGGGTCTTCTTGGACCGTCCAGGAGTCTCGTGGGTTCTTCAGGTGAGCTGGTGATAGCAGTCTGGGGTCTGGGGTATGTTTTAGTTCTCGCGAGTGTTCCGTGGGCTTCTGAGACGGAAGGAGAACTGCGCATCAAATTGTGGTTCTCCAGAGCCTGGAAGCCTGTCGTGGGATCTCTTTGGGGCTCCGAGGTGTGTCTTGTGGCGCCTTGGTGTCTTTGGGGAGCTTGGATATGAGTCTCAGATCTGGGGCCCTTCAGAAGGCAGCGCAGAAGGAAGACAGCGAACTATAGGAGAGAGAGGAGCAGGAGGAGGAAGAGCAAGAGGAAGCCTTGTCGTAGGCCCGTGGTGGGGTCTTCTTGGGCCGTCCAGGAGTCTCGTGGGTTCTTCAGGGGAGCTGGTGATAGCAGTCTGGGGTCTGGGGTATGTTTTAGTTTTCGCGAGTGTTCTGTGGGCTTCTGAGACGAAAGGAGAACTGCGCATCAAATTGTGGTTCCCCAGACCTTGGAAGCCTGTCGTGGGATCTCTTTGGGGCCCCCGAGGTGTGTCTTGTGGCGCCTTGGTGTCTTTGGGGAGCTTGGATATGAGTCTCAGATCTGGGGCCCTTCAGAAGGCAGCGGAGAAGGAAGACAGCGAACTACAGGAGAGAGAGGAGCAGGAGGAGGAAGAGCAAGAGGAAGCCTTGTCGTAGGCCCGTGGTGGGGTCTTCTTGGACCGTCCAGGAGTCTCGTGGGTTCTTCAGGGGAGCTGGTGATAGCAGTCTGGGGTCTGGGGTATGTTTTAGTTCTCGCGAGTGTTCCGTGGGCTTCTGAGACGGAAGGAGAACTACGCATCAAATTGTGGTTCCCCAGACCCTGGAAGCCTGTCGTGGGATCTCTTTGGGGCCCCCGAGGTGTGTCCTGTGGCGCCTTGGTGTCTTTGGGGAGCTTGGATATGAGTCTCAGATCTGGGGCCCTTCAGAAGGCAGCGGAGAAGGAAGACAGCGAACTACAGGAGAGAGAGGAGCAGGAGGAGGAAGAGCAAGAGGAAGCCTTGTCGTAGGCCCGTGGTGGGGTCTTCTTGGACCGTCCAGGAGTCTCGTGGGTTCTTCAGGGGAGCTGGTGATAGCAGTCTGGGGTCTGGGGTATGTTTTAGTTCTCCCGAGTGTTCCGTGGGCTCCTGAGACGAAAGGAGAACTGCGCATCAAATTGTGGTTCCCCGGACCCTGGAAGCCTGTCGTGGGATCTCTTTGGGGCCCCCGAGGTGTGTCTTGTGGCGCCTTGGTGTCTTTGGTGAGCTTGGATATGAGTCTCAGATCTGGGGCCCTTCAGAAGGCAGCGGAGAAGGAAGACAGCGAACTACAGGAGAGAGAGGAGCAGGAGGAGGAAGAGCAAGAGGAAGCCTTGTCGTAGGCCCGTGGTGGGGTCTTCTTGGACCGTCCAGGAGTCTCGTGGGTTCTTCAGGGGAGCTGGTGATAGCAGTCTGGGGTCTGGGGTATGTTTTAGTTCTCGCGAGTGTTCCGTGGGCTCCTGAGACGAAAGGAGAACTGCGCATCAAATTGTGGTTCCCCGGACCCTGGAAGCCTGTCGTGGGCCCTCTTCGGAGCCCCCTTGGTCTGTCTTGGCACCCCTGGTTGCTTTTGGGGAGCTTGTGATAAGAGTATGTGGTCTGGGGCTTTTGACGAGGCAGCGGAGGAGGAAGACAACGAACTACAGGAGGAGCAAGAGGAGCAGGAGGATAAAGAGCCGGAGGAGGAGGAGCAGCAGAAGGAGGTTGGGAGGAGATTTCCGAAGAGTTGGTGTCGAGAGTTAGGTTGGAACCTTCTTGGACTTTCTTGGGGATGTCTTCAGAGCCTCGAAGGAGGAGATTTCCGAAGAGTTGGTGTCGAGAGTTAGGTTGGAACCTTCTTGCACTTTCTTGGGGATGTCTTCAGAGCCTCGAAGGAGCAGCTGGAGGAGGATCAGGAGAAAACCTCCTGAGAAAATGGGTATCAGTTTTCGTATCCCGGAGTCGGTGGAGGCAAATGAGGAGAGGGCGATGGAGGAGGAGGAGGAGGAGGACGAGGAGGAGGAGGAAGGCGACGAGTTCGAGGGAAGAAGGAGGTTGAGGAGGGGATGAGGGGCAGAGAGGGGGAAACGGAGGAGGAGGAGGTAGAGAAGGACGAGAGATGGGCTGTCGGACGTCCGAGTAGGTCATGCCGAGAGTTATCTTGGAACCCTCTTGGGCTCTAGTGGGGATGTCTGCAGGGCCTCATGTGCCGTCTTGGGGCGAGGTTGAGAAGAACTAGGGGCGATGGGGGGGGCCGCTCAGGTCAATCAGAGTGTAAAGAATTTGACGGCTCTAAGACTGAGTGGAGCTCCTGTTGGTGCTTTTGTATACCATCGGAGGGCCTTCTTGGGCTGTCCTGGGGCCCTCGTGGGCTGTCTGGGGGGGCTTGGGCCGTCCTGGGGCCGTGTTGGGGCTCTCTCGGGCCCTCTCTGAAGCATCCCGTGACTCTGTTGGAGCCCTCTTGGGGGTCTTTTAGGGGTCTCTTGGGCGCTCCCTGGCTTTCTTTGCGCTTCATTGACCCATCTTGGGGCCCCATTGGGCCGCCTGGAAGCCATTTCGGGGCGACCTCGGAAGCTCGCAGATCATTATTGGGCCGTTCGTGGCCAGAAAAGGCGAGAAGCACAGAATCGTTCAAAAATACATGGAAAATTAAGGTTTTTGGCCTGCTGAGGCCGTGTTGGAGGTCTTTGCGGGGGCATCCTGGACAGTCTTGAGCCCATGTTTGATCCTGTTGGAGCACTATGGGGCCGTCTTGGGGCCTCTTGGGCCTTGCAGAGGGCGTCTCGGAAGTGCCTTCTGCTGTCTTGGGCTCCCGATGTAGGCCTCGTGTCGCTCTCTTCGGGGTATTTTGGGCCGTCTCGAAGCATTGTGGGGCTCTCTTGGGAGCCTGTGGGGTTCATCTGGGGTCCATGTGGGGGGGGGTGTCGGTGACATGCCGGGTTTTTCCTTGTAATTTGATAGGTAGAAGGAATATATATATATATTCAATCATATGTATATATATATATATATTCCTCCTTTAGAGGGGCATGTCCGACCTAAACCTCGAACCCAACATGCCCCCACATGGAGCGCTCGCATGCTTCACCGTGCAGCTCGTCCTCCAAGGCCAGTTTCCCCGACGCTCCTGTGCTGACGGGCCCCCGTTTCCTATCGGCAGCGCCGCGCGCACGTGTCATCCTGCTCCTCCTCCTCCTCCTCCTCCACCTCCTCCTCCTTTTCCTCCTCTTGCTCCTCCTCCTCCTCCTCCTCTTCCTCCTCCTCCTCCTACACCCTCCTCCTCCTCATCCTGCTTGTCCTACTTCTCCCCCTCCTCGTGTCTTCCTGCTGATCCAGAAGTCCCCAAGAACCTCTGGGGGCCTCCGGAGACCTCTGGGGGATTGACCTTCTAATCTCCACGTCTTTCCTCGGCTTCGGCCTCCTGGGGCCGTTTTCAAGCCCCGGGGCGTCATCGAAGACCGGTCCGGGATGCACAACTCGCCCCAGGGAAGGGGTCGACAGTACTGGGGCCCACGGGTTGAAACATCACTGCCCCAGAAGTCTGGGGACTCTCCGTACCGACTGCTCGAATTCAGTTCCCCTGCCAACTCCGCTCGCTGAGCGCCCCCACTACCTTCTGCAGCGACCCCGACATGGACGCGCAATCAGGGATAAATCAACGCCGTTCGCCCCGCCGCCCCCTTCCGCCCAACTCTCTGATCATACCACCGAGCGATGCTTGGTTCTTGCAGCACGTCTCGTTGCTTTGACGGAGAACACTCCTTCTCCTCCTCCCTCCTCCTCCTCCTTTCTCTTCCTCCCTCTTCCCTCATCTTTCTTCTTCCTCCTCCTCCTCCTCACGTTCCGCGCCCATCTTAATATCGAAACTCTGCGCACAGCGCCCTTCTGAGCTATACAAGCTCATGGGACATGTACATTTCGTCGAGCCCAGCAATATCCCTCCTCCCTTCCTCCTCACCCTACAGACCAGACGTTCCTGCCCGTTCTCAATATCCTGACCACCGCTGCTGACGCTCTTACAATCGCCTTCCTCCTGGTCCTTCCTACCAGTCCTCCTCCTCCTCTATTCCCTCCTCCTCCTTCCTCCTCCTCCTCCTCTTCCTCCTCTTCCTCCTCTTCCTCTTCCTCCTCCGCCTCCTCCACGCGCCCCCCCATCAGGCCTCGCAGTAGATGGTGCTGCAGAAGGAGAGGTACCACTCCGAGATGACTGGCTGCATGAACGGGACCTCGACCGGGCTTTCGTGTCGCTGGCTTGAAACAGGACCGACCGTCCTGGCATTCTTATATTCCTACCACGGGATTCCCCGAACAATGCTTGCATTTGGGGTTTCTTACTTCTGCTCTAAGGAACTGGGCCGTGTGGCCGGTCTACGGCGCGTCGCCGCTTCGTCGCCGCCCGTCGTCTGGGCCGTGTCTTCGGTCTGGCGGCTATGTAGCCGCCGTCGTAGCCCCGTCGCCGCCTCGTCGCTGCGCTACAGTGCACCAAATGGATTGCACCACAGAGCGCTGCACAACATAGATCGCACCACATAGATTGCACCACGCAGATTGCACCCCATAGCTTGCACAACATGGATTGCATGGAACTTGCACCACATGGGGTGCACCACATAGATTCACAACATAGGGTGCACCATCTAGATACATACACACTTAAATTGCGCCACATGGTTTGCATGCCATATATCGAACCACATAGAGTGAACAACACCTTTTGCACCACGAAGATTGCACCACTTAGACAGCGCCACATACTTTGCACACCATGTATTGGGCCGTACGCATTGCACCACATGGATTGAACCACGTATGTTACACCACGTAGGGTGCTCAACATATGTTGCACCACATCAATTGCACAACACATATGGCTAGAAACACACTGTTTGGGGCCCGCGCTGGCTGGCATGTTCTTATATGATCCCATGGCATAAATCACGCCCCTGCCGATGCATAGACACAAAACGGCCCCAGCCAGAAATGTTCTCATAACGTCTCGTGCAAGCTACAAGAAGCTCTCATATCATGGTTTGGTGGACCTTTAGGCGTGTCGGGACGCTTCGCCACTCCTTGGCCGAGAGGCTCGGCTTCTCGTGAGGCCCACGCCAACATGACCATAGTTCCTCCTCGCCTCTGAACGTTAGGAGGTCCCCGTGAGGCAACTCCGTTTAGAGGAGCCCTTCCAGGGTTGATCCAAGGGCCGGACCCTGCACTCGACTGGCCAGGCCGAGCGGCAAGAATCTCTCCCCGAGCTGCGTCCAGCTGCGGTGACCATCGGGCTGCGGCCCGCCTGTTTCCCCAGAGGCGGCCGAAGCCCTCTGGCACAGGTGCTGACGGGCATGACGGCGGGCGCCCCGAACTCCATGCCATGCCGGCGCCCACGGCGGGGCTCTCCCTCGCGCGGCACTGGCGACGCAGGGGGGCCGCGCGGGGGATGTGCGCGTGCCGAGGAGGGCCCGCGAACTCGGCCGCACGAGGGCCAGGCGCCGGAGAGGCGTGCAGTGCCGCAGCTTTTTCTTTCCCGTCAGCGGCGAGGCAGAGGCAACCCGCTCCAGCGTGTGGCTATTCGGGGCCACCGAAAGGCGAACTGGCCGGCGTGCAGGAGGGGGGGGAGAAAGACGTTAGGAGGCAACTACTGGGCGGTTCAAGGAGGATTAAGCCCCCTTGGGGGGCTGTTACGCCGGAGAGGGCCTCGGATCAAGCGGGATTAAGCCGGATCAAGCGGCATTAAGCGGGATTCTGTCGGATTCAGCGGCATTCAGCTGGATTAAGCCGGATTTCGGACCAGGGCGAAAATTGAATTTGACCTCCAAAGAGTTGCATCCGAAAAGCCGGGAGCGGCCGCGTGGGGGGGAGGTGGAGGGGCAAGCGCTCAGACGTGGAAGAGTTCCGCGTCGAGCGGGCCGGGGCGGCCGGCCGAGGCGTGCAGCCACACGCGCGTCCAGCTCTCAACCAGGCTGGCCACCAGCCAGCCTTGTACTTAGCCCCATCCCTGAGATCGGCGAGCCCACAGCGAGGACAATCTCAGGGATGTGCCCTCAGAAGCTGAGAAGACCCTGGAGGTCGGCGCGGAGGCCGGGTGATGCCAAACATAAGGACAGGGGTATGTTTCAAGCTGATAAACCACTCCATGTGGACGATTCCGAAACCCCGAATCCCCCCTGACTTCGAAGAAGAGAGAACGGCACAGCACAAACTTTCGGGACCTCCGCGCGGATGTCTTGGACCGCCATCCCTGGCGCGCGGAGCGCGCCAGGGGCGGCGCAGCCAGGGGGCCTTCAGCGCAGATCCAAGAGATCCGTGTGGCGCTCCAGAAATATGTGTCCATGGTGTTTTCTCATTCGAGCCTCGTGGACCGCTGGACCGCTCTGGAAACTCCAAATTGACCCCCCCTCCTCCCCCCGAAGATGTGCTTTCCGTGACAACAACCATACGTTTCGATGCTGGCCCCATTCGCCCGCGCGCCTACCGTTCGCATCACGAGCCAGGCGACCGGAGATCGCGAAGCAGGCAGGCCACCAGTGACTCCAGCGAGCGTCGCAGCGCGAGCGACTACGGCGAATCCCTCCCCCCCAAACGGCATCTCTGCGGATGGGCATCGCTTGACCGATCCCTATCCCCACGAGCGTGGCCTGGACCCCAATGGCCGACTTCCCCCTTCCCCCAAGATGGGGATACAGGCTGTTCCCTTCGAGCTTCGAGGGACATACCCCAAACTGAGCGACGATCAAGAACGGGTCTTAAGCGAGATGGCACAGCGAGCTTGCGCAGCGGCTTACGTGGGCTGCCAGCGCGGCACGCTACATTGGAGACGAGGGCGCTCACGCGCGAGCTTACGCGGGCAACTTACGCGCCAATGTCGGCGTAACCGACCCCGTTTTCTTGCGCCGCTCAGCTGGGGAAGTGGGATGGTGGCGATCGGGATGTGGATGGGGATCGGCTGAGCGATACTGCGCGAAGGGGAGGGGTGCAAATTGCAGGCCTCCCGCCGTCGCAGCCGCCCTCGTCTTGCCTCCCGCCGGCCCCCGCGGGCCCAGCACACGGCGAGGGCAGGCTCGCCACCGCTCGGACGCTCCTTCCCCCGTGCCTTTCTTCTTTGAAGGGGCCCCAGGACACACAAATAAATACACACAAATAAAAGGATTACCTATGTTTTCCCATATTGTGTGAGTTTTTGTCTTCCCCCCCCCACTTCCCATAGTTTCCCATATTTTCTGGGGAATCGACGATGAATTGTGTCTGTGTGTTTTGTTTCCCTCCTGATTTTTGTCGACCTCGTGCGCGCCCACTCGTCCCCGAGATGCGAGCCCAGGTGCTCCCCGGTGGCCCTCGGAGGAGATGCGCACGGGGCGGTCCGAAGAGGGGCTTGCCCTCGAGCGTCGAACGAGCTGTCGTCTCTTCCGCCGCGGACTCGCCATCGCTCGGACGTCAATTCCCTGTGTTTTTTGTCGGTTTCGTGCGTGGTTTTTTCGCCACATGATCGAGGATGCTCCTCGATGGTCCTCGCCGAAGAAGAAATGCACACGTCCGAGCGATGCCGAGCGGAAGGCGGCGGAAGGGCGGCGGAGGGCGGCGGCAGTGAAAGATGCGCCCCCCAAGGGATGAACACGATCCCTGTCGGCCGAGCCGGAGGGTAGCCCGTCTCTTGCTATAGTGCCTCCATACCATGTTTGTTTCCACCAAATATCTTCGTCATCCGACAGGTGTCCGTCAGGAACGTCTTCTACGTTTCTCGGATTCGAGGTTGCCGCAATCGCTCACAGGGCCGAGCGATGCCCGGGGAGAGCCGGCCCCGCCGACCCCTCGAGAGAGAGCGAGGGAGCCCTCTTCGGCGCGGGCTCCGAGGCGCCCTCGGCGCGCCGGGGCGGGGCAGGCGACCAGCGCCGCGCCCGCCCGCTGTCGCCTTGGCCGCCTTGGCCGTCGTGGTCGCCGTCGGATCGTCGCGCTCGAGCGCCCTCGTCGTCGTCGTCAACGTTCTCGCGGGCTCTTAAGAATACCCCCCGAAAAAGGGTGTCTTGTTGCCTTTGTGGGGCGGGCGGGGGGGGGGCTTCTACGGGATCCCCCAGGATCCCCCCCCAAAAACCCTCCTCAGGAGTTGTTGTGCTCCTTGGGGGGGGGGAGAGGTTCTCCCGGGCTCCCCTCAAGCTTTTTGCTGTGCTGCTTCCGCCTTCCCTTCGGGCCGCGGCGCTCGCCCGGGCCGTCCGCGCCGTTTGACTCTGCGCGCGCGGCCTCCCGGCGGCCTCGGCCCGGCCCGGCCGGGAGGCACGACGGAAAGAGAGGCGGCCTCTGTGGGGCCCAGGAGGAGGAAACGGAGGAGGGGGAGGAGGGGGAGGAGGAGGAGGAGGAGGAGGAGGAGGAGGAGGAGGAGGAGGAGGAGGAGGAGGAGGAGGAGGAGGAGGAGGAGGAGGACGAGGGGGAGGAGGAGGAGGAGGAGGAGGAGGAGAGGGGAGGAGGAGGAGGAGGAGGAGGAGGAGGAGGAGGAGCAGGAGGAGAGGCTCCGCGCGGGGGCCGCGGGCCCGACGCGCCCCTCGCGGCGGCACCGCGCCCTCCTCGCGGTGCCTCCTCCTCGTCCTCCCCTCGCGTCCCCCTCTCGCGTCCTCCTCCTGCGCGCCTCCCTTCGCCTCCCGGCTCCCCTGCCTCCTTCCGCGGGACGCCGGGCGCCACCCTGGCCAGCCGGGCGACAACGCTTCACACATCGGTGTTTCGCGCCCTCGCGCCGCATGCCTGTACGAGAGACTCAGTGCATGGGCCGACGACCGCCATCCCAGCAGCCGATGAGGGCACGATAGCTGTTTCGTCGTCGTCGTCGTCGTCGTCGTCATCGTCCCCTCTGCCTCTTGCTGTTCCTCCTTCTCCACCTCCTCCTCCTCCTCCTCCTCCTCCTCCCGCCCGTGCTCCTCCTTGCCCTCCTCCTCCCCCTCCTCCTCCTTACTCCTCCTCCCTTCCTTCCTCCTCCTTGCGCTCCGCTTTCTGTGTCCACCGCCGCCTCCCAGCGCCGACCTCTGTTCACCGTCTCTCCCGCCTCTCGAAGAGAGGGGGTGTGTCGTAGCAGGGAGTCGCCTACTGGGCTTCCTCCTCTTGAGCCTCCTCCCCTCCTCCACCCCCTCCTCCTCTTCCTCCCCTCGGCGATGGGGTATCGCAGGAGGTAGCGTGCGCGCACAAACAGACACACGACACATGAATGTTTGTAGATGTAAGCATGCTTTCACACATGTATATGTATACAGGTATCTACAGACGTCGATGTGTATGATTGATAATCTTCTTTGTATGTCCTGCACTGCTGGACTGGCCCGCGCGCTCGCTGGGCCTGCGGGCAACACAGAATCTGCGTGTGCATGTGCGCAGAATTCGGATGCTTCTAGAAGTCCCATGGGGGAGGGCAAGGAACCAGAGGATGAGGCGAGGAGGAAGTGGACGATTGTATAAACGGTGATCTGCAGGAAGAGGCGGGGAGAGACGATGAGCCACAGGAGAAAAGGGATGAGTTAAAGAAGGGGGTAGCACTGATGATGATGCTGCTGCTGATGATGATGATGATGATGAGAACGAGGAGGAGGAGTAGGAGGAGGAGGCGGAGGAGGAGACGGAAGGTGGGATGGGAAGGTTTTCTGAAGTTCAGGTAAGTATCGGCCAAACTCAGGGGGTAGAGCACATGGGAGGAGCAAGCGAAAGTTGCCTTGGGAACCGTTGGTTGTCTACGCACTGCACGCGAACGATCATTCAAATACTTATGAGACCATCCCGACGCTACTAGGAGGAGGGGGAAGTTCGGCCAGTTCGTCGGTACTTACCATACGACCTCAGTCATGCCAATGGGCAACTATAACACGGATCGGCGTGCGCGAATGTCAACACTCGCGTGACCCCGTGGTGTCAAGAGGTGGGGCCCAATATTGTCCAGAAGGCGACACCGAGGTGTAGCGGGGTCGGACTGCCAGCAAGAGGCGGCAACGGATAATGGTGATGCTGTTGGTGATGATGGCGATGATGATGTTGATGATAATGATGATGACGATGACGATGATGACGATGAGGATGGTTATGATGACACTGACACTGAGGATTATGCTTGTGATGATGATGACGTCGATGATGACGATGATGAGGATGATAATGATACTATTGATGCTGATGATGACGACACTAGTGATGATGTTGCTGATGCTGATGCTGCTGTCCCTGATGATGGTGATGATGACGTTTTTTTATGGTGATGGCGAGGGTGATGCTTGTGATTATGATGATGAGCTGGTGATGATGCTGATGACGATGACGATGACGGTGGTGATGATACTGGTGATGATGGTGATCCTGATTATGCTGCTGATGATGATGCTGATTATGATTATGATGGCGAGGATGCTGATAACGACGATGATGATGCTGATAATGATGCTGATGCTGACGGTGATGCTGCTGCTGCTGATGATGATGATGATGACGATGATGGTCTATAACGAACATGGCTGCTGACGATGGCGATGCTGCTGTTGCTGATAAATGGTGATGATGCTGATGATGATGCAGATGATGATGCGGATGCTGATGCAGATGCTGCTGATGGTGATGGAAATGACGATGATGATAATGATGCTGATGCTGCTGATTATGTTGGAGGAGGAGAAAGAGGAGGAGGACATCTCCCTCTCTATATATATATATATAGAGAGAGAGAGAGAGAGAGAGAGAGAAAACGAAAAGAAGAGTGGCAATGAGACAACAGAGGACAACGATTGGTCAGGAGGAAGACAGGAGTTGGATGAGGGAAGGGAGGACGAGGATGCTGGCGAAGTGATGAGGGAAGAGAGAGTTGGAATCAGAGATAAAGAGAGAGAGAGAGAGAGAGAGAGAGAGAAAGAGAGAGAAAGAGAGGGATAGCAGATGGGATGGCCGGGGTGGAGGGACATTGCTCGGGGGGCGACGGGAGGGACCCTCACGGGGAACTGGAACTGGAAGACTCCAGAGGGCACGGCGTCGATGCTGTCGGAGAAGCTCACGTCGGTTAGCATCCTGCTCTTCCCGCTCCCAGAGGGATGAGCGCTGAGGAAGAGGAGGAGTGAGGAGGAGGATGAGGAAGACCAGGCGGAGCGATGAGGAAGTGAAGGAGTGAGGAGGAGAGGGAGCAAGATGAGGGAGGAGGAAGAGAGGAGGAGGAGGAGGAGGAGGAGGAGGAGGAGGCGGAGGAGGAGGAGGAGGAGGCGGAGGTTCCCAGAGGTTCCCCCCCAGCCGCGATGGCTGACTCTGTCTCTCCGCCGCGCATCGCCCGCGGCGGCCGCGGGGCGCTCTCGCGCACGGCGGCGCGCCCCCAAGGGCGGGAGGCTGCAGTCTCCTCCCTGGCCCCGCGCCTCGACGCGAGGCTGGTCCTCCTCGCAGGCCCGCCCTTCTCACAATTTCTCACCACAGCCCCTCCAGAGCCCGAAGTGGTCCTCATTTCACCGCCGCGTCTCCACAGCTCCGCGGCTCCACAAGCCCTCTCCGCGGGGCCGACGCGGCTGTTCTGG
>CAUYUJ010016493.1:608992-616492 GCA_963575745.1 Prorocentrum cordatum | reverse complement strand
CCGCGTCGTCACCGCCCATCGTCTGGGCCTGCCTGGTGGCCTGGCGGCCCCATGGTTGCCGTCGCCGCCCCGTCGCCGCCGGTCGTGTGAACCTGCATGGCGGTCTGGCGGCTATGTGCTCGCCGTCGCCGCCCCGTCGCCGCCTCGTCGCCGCACCACATAGACTTCACAACGCATCTTGCACAACATGGTTTGCACCACGTGGACTGCACCGCATATATATAATATGTTTTGCTCAACGTAGCTGGCATAACATATTTGCCATCGCATAATATGCGCCTCACATACGACAAGTCGTATACTGCGCCACGCATGTTCCCCTTTCTTAAACAAATTCCGATCTACCCCCGGCACTTATTCACACCCGCAAGAATCGAATATTGTACGGTTGGTTTGGCCCCATCGTTGATCTTAGATATGAACTCATACCATCCCAGCTATACCACATGTCGCCCTTTCATCCATGTCAAATCCAAAAATGTGCGCGCATTCGTTCCTAACAAATCAGCACGCCCGCTGCAAACAACGGGGCGATGTCCACACGAACGCGGCGTCGTGCGCGCATGCCGATGCTTCAAACATGTTCGTTTTCACAAGGGTTTCCGGATCGAGGTTCCCGAACAATCAAACCTTCAATGGTTTCACAACATTGTTTCCCACAAGGGTCTGCGCGCGCGTTTGCAAACTCTACTACAAACCATCGGTTTCAACATGTTCATCGGATGCGGCTAAACGGGCCTCTCGCGTACGCGTGTGTAAACCATTCGAACGCCCTGGCGCGTTTGCTGGAATGGCGCGACCCCCGTCAAAAAAAACATGCGGGCCATTCGCGCCAATTGGCCGCGCGCGCTTGCCGAAATCCTTCAAAACATTCATCACCGACACGTGGACACCATCATCGTCGTCGGCGCGATCAGCATCGGCGACGTCATTGGCCTTGCCTTCGTCATCACCATCGTCGGCACCAACATTGTTACCATCATCATCGTGTTTCCCCGCCGTCGACATCGCCATGCTACCGCGCCCAAATTACTGCCTCGCAGGGAAGTGCCCGCGCGTCAGCACGGCCTGCGAAACGCGCTGGAAGTCCCCAGCGGTCAGCACCACCGTGGCTGCGTTTGTCGCGCCAGACCAGCTGACCGCTCTGCGCGCGAGCCTGCGCGCGCTGACGCGGCTGCAGCGATGCGCCAATCAGCGTCAAACGGCCATTGCAATCGCCGCCTCGTAGGTTTCGCAAATCATTTTGCGGGTGGGTGGGGGGGTGTTTGCGCGAGCAGTGGAGTTGACAACCCGCCAGTGAACATCCGTTGATGGCACCACATAGGCTGCGCCACATAGATTGCGCCACAAGTATTGCACAACGTAGGTTGCACCATATTTATATACATGTATACATATGTATGTATATGTATTCACAGATAGTCTCCTTTCGTACAAGGAAATGGGGGGCCCCTCCGGTCTTATTGGTACCCCCTCTGGGGGTGTGCAATGTGCATGCGACTATGCCTGGCCGTTCTTTCCAAGTCTGAACTTATGTCGCCCCGGTCATGCTGGTATCGGCCCCTTCCCATCCTCGTCCAGTGGTACTATGCGCGAGCACTCGTTCACCGCGTATCATTCATTTCCGAAATTCCCCTGCAATAGGTAAGACGAAGTGCACGCGCGTACGCCGTCACGCGAGCATGCGGGAATAATTCAAACACGCGAGGTTTCCGAAAGATTCCGAGATCGCGTGGCCCGAAACATGGGAATAACACGGTGTTGCAACATATTCCCGCTCCCCCCAACAAAAAAACAATGCGTGCCCGATCTTGCGAAACCTCAAGAAACCGTGGTTTTACAATCATCGTCGAACGCGACCGAACGGACCTTTCGCGCGCGCCTGCCAAAATCATTCGAACGCCCTTGCGCGCGTCATGGGAGGTCCCTGTCGCGTAAAACCGCGCGAGCCACTCGCGCCCGTCGGCCGCGCGCGCAGGTCGAAATCCTTCAAACACCTTCGTCGCCATCGTCGTCGCCGGCGCGGTCAGCATCGGCGTCGTCATTGGCCTTCCGTCGTCGTCGCCATCGTCGTCGCCAACGTCGCTACTATCGTCGTGTCCGCCGCTTTCGACATCGCCCTGATACCGCGCGCGTCAGGGTCACCGACTCGCTCCGAAGTCCCCGCGCGCCAACGCGGACTTCGAGGCGCGCTGGGAAGTCCCAGGCGGTCAGCCGCCAGACTATCTGTCCGCTCTGCGAGCGAACCTGCGCGCGCTAGCGCGCCTGCTGCGACGCGCCAAACAGCGCCAAAGAGTCATCGCAATAGACGCCGCGTGGGTTTTGCTGCAAACCAAGTAGCAAGTGGGTGGGCGGGGCGATTGCGCGCGCAGTGGAGTTGGCAACTGCAAGTCCAACAGGGCGAGTTGCGCCGCGTAGATTCTCCTTGCTGAAAAGGAGCTCGGATCTACCCACCCCTGCTTTTATGGGTATTACTGGGCGCCCCATGGTATTGTATAGTGTGCATGTGATTATTCCCCGTCGCTCGTTGTATAAACCAAGTCACGTCGTCCCAGCCAATATGCGTTTCCCCGCCCCCCGTCAAATGCCACTATGCGCGCGCGCTCGCTTATCGATGGCCATGAATTAGCAGGTGCCCTCTGCGACGCATCAAACTACTGGTTGTGCAACATGCTTTCTGTTTAGAAGCAGTTCGTGAGCGAGCTCTTGCGAATTCTTGAAGCATCCCTGGGTTTTTCCCGAACTTCCATCGCATGCGACCAAGCGGGCCTCTCGCGCGCGCGTGTCGCAATCATTCGAGCGCCCTTGCGGGCGAGCTAGGGCGGGGGGGGGCGCGATCCCCCTCAAATGAAACCATGCAGGTCGACTGCGCCCGTCGGCCCCGTGCGAAAGTCGACATCCTCCCAAAACTTGATCGCTGGCGCGTGGGCGCCATCATCGTCGTCGGCGTGAACAGCGTCGGCGCCGTCATTGGCCTTGCCGTCGTCATCACCATCGACGTCATCATCATCGCTGCTACCATCGTCGTGTCTGCCGCTGTCGACGTTGCCATGATACCGCGCCAGCCCGAATCACCGACTCGCGCTGAAGTTCTTGCGCGTCAGCGCGGCCTGCAAAACGCGCTGGGAAGTCCCCGGAGGTCAGCGCCGCTGCGTGGGCGTCGGTCGCGCCAGACTAATTACCTGGCTGCTTTGCGCGCGAATCCGCGCGCGCTAGCGCGCCAGCAGCGACGCGCCAGCCAGCGCCAAGCAGTCATCGCAATCGTCGCCGCGTGGGTGTTGCAGGCCAAGTTGCGGGCAGGCGGGTGAGATGATTTGATTGCCCGAGCAGTGGAGATGACCACTTCAAGTTCGGCAGGGCAAACTGCGCCACGCAGATTGCGCCGCATGTGTGCTCCCCCCTTGATGAAATTCGGATCTACCCCCCCGGTTAAATCGCCCCCCCCGGGGATATGCAATTGACGCACGATTCTGGCCCATCGTCCATGTTAAATATCAACTCGCAGTATCCAGCCAAGCTGGGTTCGATCCCGAACGCCTCATCCTCGTCCAAGAATACTATGCGCGCGCGATCATTCACCCAAAATCCGGAATGCGCCCAAAACCCTTGCAACATTTCTGACAGAGTCCACGCCCGCGCTTCGTCGCGCGCGCATGACGACTTCCTGCGGACACCTGAGGTCTCGCAGGGCTTTCGGCATCAAGGTTCCAGAAATCATTTGAGCAACCCATATTTTTGCAACGGGTTTATTTCACGGACGTCTGCGCACGCGCTCTTGCGACACCTTACGGCAACCGTAGTTTTTTGTTTCGAAAACAAAAAATCAACCGCGGGCCACTTGCGCCCGCCAGCCGCGCGCGCCTGTAGAAATCACCCCCAAACCTTCATCGCCGGCACATCGACAGCATCATCGTCGCCGGCGTGATCATCATCGGCGCCGTCATTGGCCTTGCCGTCGTCATCGCCATCGTCGTCATCACATCGATACTACCATCATCATGTCGGCTTTGGTCGACGTCGCCATGATACCGCGCCCGCCCGGATCATCAACTCGCAGCGCGGCCCGCGAGACGCGCTGGGAAGTTCCCTGGCGGTCGCGGCTGCGTCGGTCGCGCCAGACTAGTTGGCCGCTCTGCGCGCGAGCATGCGAGCGATAGCGCGGCCGCAGCAATGCGCCCGCCAGCGCCAAACAGTCACCGCAGTCGCCGCCGCACGCGTTTTGCAAACCAACTTGCGGGTGGGTGAGTGGGATGATTGCGCGAGCCATGGTCAAGTCAGTGCGAACAAAAGCTGATTACACCCCACAAGTAGCACCACATATATTGCGCAACGTACATTGTGCACAGCCTACACTGCACCACATGTTTTGCACCACGTATACTGCCCAACATAATTTGCCTCCCACACGTATTGTACAAACCAATCACATATACATATACACATACATTTGTGCATACATACATATATATATGTATAGATGTAGCACCACATTGCTTAAACAGCATATATTGCGCAACGTCGATTGCACCGCATCGATTGCAAATCAATTGCACATCGTTTATTGCTCCGCGTGTATCGCGCATAACAGATGGTTGAAACACACACAGTTCGGGGCTCCCGCTGGCTAGCTGTCTTCTCTTCAGAAGAGAATATGTGTGATGCCTGCAATGTGGCGTCTACTATGCGACCGCCCACGGGGCGCCCACGAGGCGGCTACGGGCGGTCTCCACACAGAGCCCTGGCGGGCCCACATCGCGCACGTGCCGCCCACGAGGCGCCCACGACCGGCTACCAGCCGGCCACCAGGCGAAACTCCGCCTGTGGCTGTGCGGGCCAGGCGCGTGAGGCTGTAGCATCTGAAACCCTGCAGAACTCTGACTCACACGACAATCTTCATGGTTGGAAGCCGGAGCCTGGAAATCGGAATGTGTCGGGCGGTGGACGGCAGAACGAGGAGACCAATGAAGGACAGGCAGTTCAATGCAAGTAGCAGTTTCGCGACGACGATGGGAGGTCTTGCGTAAGAGAACACAGCG
This sequence comes from Prorocentrum cordatum, assembly GCA_963575745.1. Lineage (NCBI taxonomy): Eukaryota > Dinophyceae > Prorocentrales > Prorocentraceae > Prorocentrum > Prorocentrum cordatum. The sequence continues at coordinate 611,456 of CAUYUJ010016493.1, read as the reverse complement.
ACTGTACGCGGTGACTTACTCAGAACCATGACGCAAAACACGGCGCGAAAGCAAGGGCGCTTGCGCTCGACCTCTGGCGGGCGGCTTGAGCGCGCATGCCCGCGCAGACGGCACGCATTTTTCCAAATCGCTCGCCTGACGTTCGAGGAGGAAGAGGGAGAGGAGCTCCTCCTCCTCCTGCTCTTCCTCCCCCTCCTCCTGCTCCTCCTCCTCCTCCTCCTGCTCCTGCTCCAGCTCCTCCTCCTGCTGATGATGAAGCCCTCCTTCCTCCCCCCCCCGCGCACCAGAGCCTGGGGAGCGACGGGCTGTCGCTGCAGCGGCTCTGACCCGACCGGTGTGGGGCCAGGTGGGGAACGGCTAGGACCTTCTGGATGGTAAGAAGGAGTAGGAGAAGGAGGAGGAGGAGAAGGAGGAGGAGGGGTGGGAGGAGGAGGAGGAGGAGGAGGAGGAGGAGGAGGAGGAGGAGGAGGAGGAGGAGGAGGAGGGAGGAAAAGGAGGGGGGAGGAGGAGGAGGAGGACGAGGAGGAGGAGGAGGAGGAGGAGGAGGAGGAGGAGAAGGGAGGAGGAGGAGGAAGGAGGAGGAGCAGGAGGAGGAGGAGGAGGAGGAGGAGGAGGAGGAGGAGGAGGAGGAGGAGGAGGAGGAGGAGGAGGAGGAGGTGGAGGAGGAGGAGAGGAGGAGGAGGAGGAGAGGAGGAGGAGGAGGAGGAGGAGGAGAGGAGGAGGAGGAGGAGGACGAGGAGGAGGAGCAGGAGGAGCAGGAGGAGGAGGAGGAGGAGGAGGAAAGGAGGAGGAGGAGGAGGAGGAGGAGGAAAAATCGGGTACGGGTAGGACCTTTTGGATGGCGTGTCGCCCTGGAGGCCCCGGGCCAGCTCGGGACGTTGGCGCCAAGGGACCAGGAAGCGGATCGCGCGTCGCACCGAAGAAGGGTGGGCCAGAACCGGCGAAGCGACACGCTACCCGACAGTTCCCGACCGTAGACGGGGCGAGAAGATGATGAACCTGATGAGGAGAGGACAGAATTCTAGGATTTTCCCTAAACAGCTTGTCTGAGAAGGTTCCTACATCACTTTTCTGAGGAACTAGTAAGTGCACCATCAAATCTAGAACCGGGGTGGGGAAAATGCCTCCCATTGCCTCCCGTTGCCTGCCCACTGTCTCCCATTGCCTCAGGTGCATCGCCGGATCTGGAATCTGGGGTACGACGTTGCCTCCCGCTGCCTCTTTCAAGCCGAATGATGGATCGCCGGATCCGAGATCTGGGGGGGGGCGTTGCATCCCGTGGCATCCCGTTGGCTCCCGTGGCCTCCCGGTGCCTTCCATTGCCCCTCTTATCCCTGTCCCGATCCCCCATCGTGGCCCCCAAAGATGCCCCCCCATCGTAACTGTGACAAGCTGTTCAGGGTCTTCTTCTTCAAGGGTGTCATAACTTTTGTGGGGTGTAATTCTTGATGCCAGAAACCTGCGAGGATGAGCAGGGTGTCAGCGGTGGGGAGTGGGGTTGGACGACGGCACAATGGAGGGGTCGCCTTGTTGAGACTCTTCACCTGGTTGACGTGCACGATCTCGTGTCGCCACATCTCGGGCAGCGAGAAAAGGAGGGCGTGCATGTACTTGATCTGGGGTCCGGAATCAATCCGTATTGCACAAAAGAAGGAAGAGGTGCGAAGGGCAAGATGAGAGTAAACAAGAGGAGGAGAATGGGGAGGACGATGCGATGGCCGCAGCAAGAGGAATGGGGGTGGGTGAGCAATACTAGAAGGAAGGGGCAGCCGAAGGACGAGTGGAAGGGGAAGGGGGGCAGATACACACATACGTGTCAGAGTGGGGGGGGGTCGAACGGTCTTACACTGTCTCTGGGTGCGTGGCTATAGTGGGGTTCCGCGGTGCAAATTGTCGTTCTTCTTCTTGTTCTTGTCGTCGTCGCCCTGCGACCCGCCCCGCGACCCACCCGCGACCAACCCTCATTGCTTTGACGGAAGGTCGGCGCCTGCGGCGGGCTTTTTCGAATTTGCTTTCGAGCCTCGTATGCTGCCGACGACCCCCTTCCACCCCCTCACTCTTATCCGCAACTGCGGGTGCTACTGTATACATCCGCCAACGTGCCTCGAAGCACGAGTTGGAGTGTCCTGACCCTTTGAGCCCTCAGCCCTGCTGTGTCCTGAACATTGAATGTAATAAACCCGGAGGCCCAATTGTCGGAATATCCTGGGTGTGTCGCGTGTTCCCGGAGATCTCTCGGGGCTTCTTGCGTGACTTTTCCTGAGGCGGGTAGGGGCCACAAGACGGCCCAAGAGGGCCCCAGGATGTCGCCCGGACGATCCAGACGATCCAAGACGTCCAACATAGCCTCAAGACGGCTTGAGGGGCCCCACGACGCCCCGAGAGGGCTACAAGGGGCTGGCCGAGACGGCCCCAAGAGGCAAACATCTCTGATCCTCCTTAGGTTTTGGAGCGATGTTGGCGT
>CAUYUJ010016493.1:583992-603992 GCA_963575745.1 Prorocentrum cordatum | reverse complement strand
TTTCTTTTCCTCGGACTTCCCCATGGCCCCTCCAGTTCGCATGGTAGTTCGCATGCGTCTCCCTCGCCCAGGGCAGCGTTTCGTGGCCCCATAGGGAGCTACACCGAAGGCCCCAGTGGCGGTGTCCACATGCGTCCGCGCCACCAACTTCGGCGCACCCCTCACAAGTTTCGCGGCCCCATAGGAGCTCCACCGAAACCGGTACCCACAATGCGGTATTCGCAACTGCACATGGTTGGGTCCTTCGTCAGGCTAATTTTTGAGGATTTCCACAGAATTCCTTTTGTTGTGGATTTCCATCGGGTTCCTTGGTTCGAGGATTTCAACATAATTCCTTTGTTAACGGATTTCAGTCGGATTCCTGTTGTCGAAGATTTTAAACATACTGCTTTTGTAAAAGGGTTTCAATGCTATTCCTTTTCGTGGAAGTTTTCAGGCGGATCCCTTGTTGTAAAGAATTGCAATAAGATCTATTCTGTCCAGGGCCTCAATCATATTCTTTCCCAATCATCCTGTGGTGTTGGGTCCCCGTTTTGAAGAGACGGTGTCCCGCGTTCCTCCTCCTTCCTTCCCGCCCTCCTCCGCCTCCTCCCTCCTCCCCCTCCTTGCCTCTGCTCTCGGCACACCTCTCACACGTTTCGTAGCCCCACAGGGAGCTCCACCGAAGGTCCCAGTGGGGGGGGGGGCGCATGCGGTTCCCCCACCCAAGGCAGCGCTTCGTGGCCCCATAGGGAGCTCCACCGAAGGCCCAAGTGGGGGTGGGCGCATGCGGTTCCCTCACCCAGGGCAGCGCTTCGTGGCCCCATAAGGAGCTTCACCGAAGGTCCCAGTGGGGGTGGGCGCATGCGGTTCCCCCACCCAGGGCAGCGCTTCGTGGCCCCACAGGGAGCTCCACCGAAGGCCCCACTGGGGGATGGGCGCATGCGGTTTCCCCACCCAAGGCAGCGTTTCGTTGCCCCAAAGGGAGCTCCGCCGAAGGCCCCAGTGGGAGTGGGCGCATGCGGTTCCCCCACCCAGGGCAGCGTTTCGTGGCCCCATAAAGCGCTCCACCGAAGGCCCCAGTAGGGGTGGGCGCATGCGGTTCCCTCACCCAGGGCAGCGCTTCGTGGCCCCATAGGGAGCTCCACCGAAGGCCCCAGTGGGGGTGGGCGCATGCGGTTCCCTCACCCAGGGCAGCGCTTCGTGGCCCCATAGGGAGCTCCACCGAATGCCCCAGTGGGGGTGGGCGCATGCGGTTCCCCCACCCAAGGCAGCGCTTCGTGGCCCAATAGGGAGCTCCACCGAATGCCCCAGTGGGGGTGGGCGCATGCGTCCCCCCTGCCCAGGACAACGCTTCGTGGCCCCAGAAAGCCTCAATCGGGGTGTTCGTATGCGTCTCTCCCACCCAGGACAGCGTTTCGTGGCCCCATAGGGAGCTCCACCGAAGGCGCCAGAGGCGCAGTTCGCATGCGCCTCCCCCGCCCATGACAGCGCTTCGTGGCCCCATAAGGAGCTCCAGCGAAGGTCCCAATGGCGCAGTTCGCATGCGTCTCCCTCGCCCAGGGCAGCGTTTCGTGGCCCCATAGGGAGCTACACCGAAGGCCCCAGTAGCGGTGTCCACATGCTTCCGCGCCACCAATTTCGGCGCACCCCTCACACATTTCGTGTCCCCATAGGAGCTTCACCGAAACCGGTACCCACAATGCGGTACTCGCAACTGCACATGGTTGGGTCCTTCGTCAAGCTAATTTTGTCGAGGATGTCAATCGGATCTCTTTTTCTAAAGGTTTGATTTGCACATTGATTCCTTTTGTAGCGGATTTATACATTGGTTCTTGTTGTGGCGGGTTTGCACATTGACTCCTTGTGTGGTGGATTTGCATATTGATTCCCTCTGTGGCGAGTTTACACGTTCATTCCCAATCATCCTGTGGTGTTGGGTCCTCGTTTTGAAGAGACAGCGCCCCGCGTCCCACCTTCCTCCTCCTTCCTCTTTCCTCCTCCTCCTCCTCTCCCTCCTCCTCCCGCTCCTCCCTCCTCCCCCTCTTCCCTGCGTTTCACCCACCCAGGGCAGCGTCTCGTAGCCCCCCAAAAAACTATCCCCCCCGGGGGGGGAGCCCCCTCCACCGAAGGCCCCAGTGGGGGTGGCGCATGCGGTTTCACCCCCCCAGGGCAGCGTTTCGTAGCCCCGTAGGGAGCTCCGACCGAGAGGCCCCGAAGGGGTAGGCGCATCGTTCCCTCACCCAGGGCAACGCCTCGTGGCCCCATAGGGGCTCTATGGGAGCTCCACCGAGGCCCCAAGTGAGGGAAGGCCCCAAGTGAGGGTGCCCGCATGCGGTTCCCCCACCCAGGCAGCGCTTCGTAGCCCATCGGGAAGAAAAAGTTGGGGGGGGTGTGGGGGGGGGTGGGTCCCACCAGCGGTCCCAGTGGGGGTGGGCGCATGCGGTTCCCCCGCCCAGGGCAGCGTTTCTTGGCCCCACACGGGGCTCCACCGAAGGCCGGGCGCATGCGGTTCCCCCACCCAGGGCAGCGCTCAGTGGCCCCATAGGGAGCTCCACCAAAAGGCCCCAGTGGGGGGGGCGCATGCGGTTCCCCCACCCTAGCAGCGCTTCGTGCCCAGATGGGGAGCTTCTAGCCGAGGCCCCATTGGTGGTGCCCGCATGCGGTTCCCCCACCCATGGGCATGCGTTTGTGTGGCCCCATCGGGACTCCACCGAAGGCCCCAGTGGGGGTGCCCGCATGCGGTTCCCACTGCCCTGGTAAAGCTTCGTAGCCCCATGGGGAGCTCCACCGACGGCCCCAGTGGGGGTGCCCGCATGCGGTTCCCCCACCCAAGGCAGCGCTTCGTAGCCCCATCGGGGGCTCCACCGAAGGCCCCAGTGGGGGTGCCCGCACACGGTTCCCCCACCCAGGGCAACGTTTCGTAGCCCCATAGGGCGCTCCACCGACGCCCCAGTGGGGGTGCCCGCATGCGGTTCCCCCACCCAGGGCAGCGCTTCGTAGCCCCATACGGTACTCCACCGAAGGGCCCCATTGGGGGCGCCCGCATGCGGTTCCCTCACCCAGGGCAGCGTTTCGTAGCCCCATAGGGAGCTCCACCGAAGGCCCCAGTGGGGGTGCCCGCGTGCGGTTCCCCCACCCAGGGCAGCGCTTCGTGGCCTCATACAGAACTCCACCGAAAGCCCCCGTGGGGGTGCCCGCACGCGGTTCCCCCACCCAGGGCACCGCTTCGTAGCCCCATAGGGCGCTCCACCAAAGGCCCCAGTGGGGGTGCCCGCATGCGGTTCCCCCACCCAAGGCAGCGTCTCGTAGTCCCGTAGGGAGCTCCACCGAAGGCCCCAGTGGGGGTGGCCGCATGCGGTTCCCTCACCCGGGGCCGCGTTTCGTGGCCCCGTAGGGAGCTCACCGAAGGCCCCAGTGGGGGTGCCCGCATGCGGTTCCCCCACCCAGGGCAGCGTTTCGTAGCCCCGTGGGGAGCTCCACCGAAGGCCCCAGTGGGGGTGCCCGCATGCGGTTCCCCCACCCAGGGCAGCGTTTCGTGGCCCCATAGGGAGCTCCACCGTAGGCCCCCGTCGGGGTGCCCGCATGCGGTTCCCCCACCCAGGGCAGCGTTTCGTAGCTCCATAAGGAGCTCCACCGAAGGCCCCAGTGGGGGTGGCCGCATGCGGTTCCCCCACCCAGGGCAGCGTTTCGTAGCCCCGTACAGAACTCCACCGAAGGCCTCAATCGGGGTGTTCGCATGCGTCTCCCCCGCCCAAGACAGCGCTTCGTGGCCCAATAGGGAGCTCCACCGAAGGCCCCAGTGGGGGTGCCCGCATCGGTTCCCCACCCAGGGCAGCGTCTCGTAGCCCCGTAGGGAGCTCCACCGAAGGCCCCAGTGGGAGTGCCCGCATGCGGTTCCCCCACCCAGGGCAGCCGCGGCCCCATAAGGAGCCCCAGCGAAGGTCCCAATGGCGCAGTTCGCATGCGTCTCCCTCGCCCAGGGCAGCGTTTCGTGGCCCCATAAGGAGCTCCAGCGAAGGTCCCAATGGCGCAGTTCGCATGCGTCTCCCTCGCCCAGGGCAGCGTTTGGTGGCCTCATAGGGAGCTACACCGAAGGCCCCAGTGGCGGTGTCTACATGCGTCCGCGCCACCAAATTCGGCGCACCCCTCACAAGTTTCGTGTCCCCATAGGAGCTTCACCGAAACCGGTACCCACAATGCGGTACTCGCAACTGCACATGGTTGGGTCCTTCGTCAGGCTAATTCTTTGTAGCGCGTGTACACATTGATTTTTTGTGTCCGATTTACATGTTGAATATTTGTTTGTAGCGGGTCCGCAATATAAGCCCTTCGACGGCGGATTCGTTCTACGGCGATGCGTTTACGACGGCGTCCACGACCAGAAGGGGCCAACCCCACATGCTGAACCTGTTCCCCCCGAGGTGATTCCCAAAACACCCCGTTCTCGGCTTTTCATCCCGAGTATTGTTTTGACGGTCCAGGGGCCCGGCAAGGGCCCCCCGGAGGCCGAAACCGGCCAAAAACCTCCCGTCGTGTTTTGCTGTGTCACGACGCGAGCATGTCTGGAACACGTTCTCATAAGATCCCTCGCTCGCACGGCTTCTCCCGGGGCCGTAGGCGACCCGAGAAGGGGGAGGAGGAGGAGGAGGAGGAGGAGGAGGAGGAGGAGGAGTAGGGAGGAGTGGAGGAGGAGGAGGAGATGAGGAGGAGGAGGAGGAGGAGGAGGAGAGGAGTTGAGGAGGGGGAGGTGGAGGAGGAGATGGAGAAGGAGAATGAGGAAGGAGGAAGACGGAGAAGGGTAGGAGGTGGAGGAGTTGTAGGAGGGAGGAGGGAGGGGAGGAGGAAGGAAGGAGGAAGGATGATGGATATTCGGATTAGGATTGTCTCTTATGAGTAATGTGTAGTGTGATGATGAAAAAGAGGAGTAGTAGTGATATTATTAGTATTGAGGATGAGGAGTGATGATTATTGGTTATTAATTCGTCTTCTTCGTGCGTCTGCATTCTTATTGGTCAGGCGGTATTCTTCCACTATATTCTTGCATTATTATTTTGTTCGTTTGACAATTATTACTTCATTAGGGGAGGCGGAGTAGGAGGACGCCTCGCCACTGCTGGACCTTTTTGCGCCGCCAGAGCCCGGGAGGCCGGCCGCGGCACGCAGGCTGCCACCCTGGCCCGCGGCGCCCGCGGCAGGCGCGGGCCGCCCGGGCGCCGCCCCGGCCGGCGCGGGCGCGGCCCAGCGCGCCAGCTCCTGAGGGGCAGCGCTGCCGACTGCCCTCGGCTACGCGCAAGTTTGACCTCCTCCTCCTCCTTTTCCTCCTCCTCCTCCCCCTCCCCTCCTCCTCCTCCTCCTCCTCCTCCTCCTCCTCCTCCTCCTCCTCCTCCTCTCTCCTCCTCCCTCCTCCTCCTCCTCCTCCTGGGAGTGGCCCTTGGTCCGCGGCTTTTGGGGGGCGCGAGGAGGCCAAACCCGAGCGCGCAGGCCGCTGCTATCGCATCGCGCTCAGCGATCGGGGGGGCCCCGATGAGCCCGCACCGAAGGTCACTCGGGCGAGGGGTCACCCTTGCGTGTAGCCGATGCCCTGAGATCCGACGCCCCCCCCAAAAAATTGGAGCAGGCGGTTTTGGGTCGGTTTCGGCCTCTGGGGGCTCCTCGCCGGGCCTCGGGAGCGTCAAAAAACGGCGCGGGACGAAACGCCGGCCCTGGAGAAGTGGTCCAACCCTCCGGGGTCCACGCACCAAAAAAAATGGAGCAGCTGGATGCCTGGGATGCCGACTATAGTATACACGCAAGAGAAACCCTGCAGGGACGTTTTGAACAATGAGATTTTTCATGCGTGGACTGGGAAGAGAGGCATCTCGCGCGCGCGCCAGAATAGGTACGATTGTTGAAAGCATGTCCAGGCACCGGTCAAAATGCGCCCATGCGCGAACGATGTGGCGACATGGTCGCGCACTGCCGCCGCTGAGTCGTGACGCTCGCGCCAGGCAAGAGTGACCGTAGGTGCGCGGGTTTTGGGGTGCCGCGGGCTGGCCAAGTCCAAGCGCACAGGCCAATGCTGGGGGGACCCAGTGAGCCCGCAGTAAAAGGTCACTCTGGCGAAGGATCACTCTTATAAGCGAAGCCGACGATGGGGGGGGATCTGGGCATCGCTCGGACGTCCATTCCCTGTGTTTTTTTCGGCTTCGTGCGTGGTTTTTTCGCGAAATGGTCAAGGATGCTCCTCGATGGTCCTCGCCGAAGCAAAAATGCACACGTCCGAGCGATGCCAAGGGATGGGCATGAGGGGGGATGCATCGACCTCGAGTGGCCGGAACATCGCCCATTTAGGGTCGACACATTCGATGCAGGCCGCCCCACGCATCGTCTGTGCATCACGGGTGCATCGTCCTGATATCGACGATGCGTTTTCGATGTGTCAACCGTTCGAGGTCGATGCATCCCCAGACATCCAGCTGCTCCAATTCTTTTGGTGCGTGGACCCCGGAGGTCTGGACCACTTCTCCAGGGCCGGTTTTTCGTCCTGGGTCGTTTTTTGACGCTCCCGAGGCACGGCGAGGAGCCCCAGGGACCGAACACTGCCAAAATCCAGGCGCTCTAACTTTTTTGGAACGTCGGATCTCAGAGTCCTCCTGTATTCGGGAGCGGCCAAGAGGGGAGTGTCCAAGAGGGGGGGTGCAAATCATGACCGGCGGCGTGTGCGCGGCCCAGCGGGGGGGCCAGGAATGCAATGAAATGAGAAGAGGCGCCATGACATCAGGGGAAATACCATGGCCCACGCCATGATTTCCCCCCCCCCCCCCCTTGGCATCACCCCCCTGTTTTCCGCACCCGATGCATGATGGTATGCCTGTCCCCTCCCCCTGTCGTTGCCCCCGAGCTCCGCGGCGGAGGCTGCGTCGCGGGGCGCAGCTGCCCGAGCGCGGCGAGCAGGTCGGGGGGGCAGCGCGGCGGCGGCCTCTTGGGGTTCCCACCTCCTCCTCCTCCTCCTCCTCCTCCTCCTCCTCGATCCTCCTCCTCCTCCTCCCTCCTCCTTCCTCCTCCTCCTCCTCCTCCCTCCTCCTCCTCCTCCTCGATCCTCCTCCTCCTCCTCCTCCTCCTCCTCCTCCTCCTCCTCCTCCTCCTCCTCCTCCTCCTCCTCCCCCTTCCTCGTGCCACTTCCGATTGACGAGGCGCGGCCGACGCGGACCTGCTGGCGTTCGTGGCCAGAAGCGCCGCGCCGCCCGGGGGGGCAGAGGGCCTCCTGCGCCCGCCTCGCTTCGCCTCGCCTCGCAAAACAAGGAAAAACACGACGGGGGAAATGTTGGGCTGTCTTTGCCCTCTGGGGGCCCTCACCGGGCCCCGGGACCGTCCAACAGCGGCTCGGGACGAGGCGCCAGTCCCGCGGAAAAGCTCCGGACTTCTGGGGGCCCCGTGCTGGAAGCATCAGGACGTCGTATGTCTGGGAAGGCGGTGCGGCGACGCAGCGTGCGGGGAGGAAGAGGAGGGGGCGGGGGCCGGCCAAGACGGCCCCAAGAGGCAAGCATCACTGATCTCCCTGAGGATTCGGCGCTCTCGCCTGTTCGGGCTTCCGCCGCTCGGAGACGGCCGAGACCGCCCCAAGAGGGCCCAAGAGGCCCCCCAAGCCGTGCCAAGGTGGCCCGAGAGTGCCCCACGACGGCCCAGGAGGCCCCAAGACGAGCCCAGGAGGCCCCCAACACGAGCCCAGGAGATGGACTCAAGATGGGAACACGACCTGGCACTTGGAGCTCTCCACCCGAAGACGGCCCCAAGATCCGCCCCAAGGCCTCCGAGGCGCACTGGAGAGGCCTTCAGAAGGCCAAGAGGCTCCAAGAGGCCCCCAAGGAACCCCCAAGAGGCCCCCAAGAGCCCTCCAGCCCTCCAAGAGGCATCACCCTGCCCACCAAAAGCCACTCACAAAACTTCGAACGCCCTCTGACACCCCCATCCCCCTCATGAAGAATGTGGAGGAAGAGGAGGCATGCATGGGCTGGGGGGCGGGGGAGAGGGCGCCGCGCAGCAGCGGGGTCTGGGAAGGGGCGCGGCAGGAGGGACGGGGGAGCGGCGAGATGGGCATGGGACGCAGGGAGCGAAGCGCGTGCGGCGAGCAAGCGGGCGGGCGCAGGAGGCGGGAGAGCTTGGGGGTCCAAGGACGGTGCGGTGGCAGAGCGTGCGGTGACCTCGAGCTCTCCAACGACCTCACTGCACGGTCCGCCACCGCGCGGTTTTGGGTCCCTGGCCGGGCCCCAGTCGCCCGAGACCTCCATGGACGACGGCCCACGTCCCGAAGCCATGCTGTCTCTCCGAATCCACAGAACCACCGCACGGTGTGGCCACCGCGCCGCTTGGGGGACCCCCTCCCCCCAGGCCTCGAACTCGCGGCCGCCGGCGTCCAGGAAGGCGAGCCGGTGGCGGTGCAGGAAGTGGCGGGGGCACCACGGCCTGGTCGACCTCGCGGCCGAGGACGCGGCGTAGAGGCCGTCGCCGCAGGTGGCGTGGCCGAGGTGGGCCAGGTGTGCGCGGATCTGGTGCTGGCGGCCCGTCTCGATGCGGGCCAGGGCCAGCGTGAACGCCTCGCCGCCGCGGTGGGCGTGCGCCAGGGCTCGCAGCCGCGTGCCCGATGGCTTCCCGAGCGGATCCCACCCCGCCGTGCTCGGGCGCGTCGCGTCGCGCTCCCAGCGCACGCGGGCGTCGACACGCCGACGCTGCAGCGGCAACCACCCACGGCAGAGCAGCACGTAGTCCCGTGTGACCTCCCCGGCGCTCAGCTGCAACTCCAGGTGCCAGTAGGCCCGGTACCCCTTTGCGACCAGCAGGAGGCCCGAACTCGGGACGTCCAGGCGGTGCAGCAGCCCGCGGCCGCAGCGCCCAGTGTCGGACGTGATGGGCCAGCGGCGCCGCGGCAGCAGCGCCGCGAGGAACCGGGAGAGGAGGTCTGCAGTCCGCGCCCCGCCCTTGCCTCGGGAGCCCTGGCTCGGGTGTCGCCACGAAGGTGCCTGTGGCCCAGGGTGCCCCCCCAGGCTTTCCAACGAGGTCCCCGCGGCCCCAGGGGCACCCCTCACGAGGCCCAGCGGGCCCCAGGGGGGCTCCAGCACGGCGCCCTGGGGCCACGACCACTGCTGGCGACGCCCGACTGGTCGGCGAGGCCCTGGTCGCTCTCCCAGTGCGCTGGCTTGAAGACCACCAGGCGGTCGGGGAGGTCCAGCACGACCCGCGGCTCCGCCTGCAGCCCGCCGGGCGCGGCCACCGCGGCGTCCTGCCCGAAGGCTGCAACGCCGGGCACCTGCTGCGCCTCGCCGGCGGCGCCGTCGAGCGCGCTCCCGACGTCCTCCAGGCAGCGGCGGGCCGCCGCGAGGATGTCGGCGGCCCAGGGAGGGGGCCCAGAGGGGCGGAGAGCTCTAAGGACAGGCGGCCTCGGGCAGTGACGCCTCAGCTCGTGATCCAGGTCTTCTCCTCCCAGACCCCCGACGTCGTGCTTCTTTCATGGCGTCGCCTCCCAAAGGCCTCGACCCCTTCCCTCTCGGCCCGAATCGTTTTCTGGACGGCCCTGAGGCCCGTGAATGGCCCCCAGAGGCCCCAGATAGCGAGAAACCTGCTGTCGTGATTTTTCCATGACTCGAGGTGGGGAAGCCCAAAGGCACCGATACAACTGCTCCCCGGAGCTCTTCTGGGGTGCGTTCTGACAGGGATTTCGGGGCGAATCCAGCGGTGGCGACAAGGACCTCCCAGGAAGCCCCAAAAAAGGAAAACGGGCGAAGGGTAGCAATATGCGTACGGCAAGTTCGTGTCGTGCCAACCCTGGCGTTGGTCTCTGACACCGCGCAGGATCGTTCAACCTTGAACGATCGGCCGTTTCCGAAACCTCCGATCGTTCAACGTCGACCGATTCTGGGTCGCTGGCGGCGTTCAACGTTGGACGCCCGCGGCGGGGTCGCCGCAGGTCTACACGGCGCGGACCTACAGTATCTTTTCCTTCTCCGACGAGAGGGTCTGGGTTCAGGGCCCCATCCCTCAAGGCCGCCGAGGACGGGACTGCTCGGCTCCAGGAGGCCTGCGGCTCGCAGCGCGCGGACCAGCCCGGTGACGTTCACGCCAAGCCTTTCTAACTTTCAATATATACATAGTTCACGTGTATATATTGAAAGTAAGAATTGAACTCTTATTTTCAATATATACATAGATGTATAGATATGTATACAAATGTGTATGAATACACAGATCGAATTAACGAACCAAAGAAAAATTCAAGCAAAAACGCCTAGCCTTGATTACAGCAAGGCGCCAGCCACACGCCGGCACGGGCACGCCGATTCCGGCCGGGCCCCCCTGCCAGGCCCAAGGCCGGCGCCTGCGTCCTCCTGGCGCAGCCCAGAAGGCACGTGCGCCGACCCAGAACCCGGGATTGGCAGGGCCACGATCGGTGCGTATGCCTGCCTGGCCAGGAGTCGGGGGACAAACACATAGCAGAAGCACAGAAGCTCGGAAGTCCGCGCGGGTTTCTCGGATCGGCGCTGGATGTCCCCTCCCTGGCGTGCGGAGCGCGCCGGTGGCGGCGCCGCAGGCGCCGCGCGAGGAGGCCTACAGTGCCGCTCCGAGGGATCCGCGCGGACTCCTCCGAGTTCTTGTGTGCATGTCGTGGTTTGCGCCCCTAGTGTGTGCCATCCTGGCTTGGTCAGGAGGTTGGAGGCCCGGAAATGGAAATGGGCACCAACACCAACGCATGGGGGTTGCCTCCACAGGGGGAAGATGATCCTAGATTCCGGTGTTGGTGGTAATGTTTCGGCCACCCTGGAAGCCAGAATCTTACCACCACCACCGAGATCGGCATCTTCTTCCCTCGGTGGAGGCACACCGCCGAAACTGGTGCTGGTGTCAATCTCTCTAGGCCTGCGAGGAGGGCACATGCACCGATCCCGAGCCCAGGATCCCTGACCTTCCAGCGAGCTATCTTTTAGCACGGGAGGCCTAAAAACGTGAAAAACGAAACGAAACAGCCTAAAACCAAGACGTAGAATAGCTCTGGGATAGGTTCTTAAGTCGCGTGCTATCTTTTAGCCCTCCTGGAAGGTCAGGGATGGGCCTGGCCGCGGCCGGTGCGGGCGTGCAGCCGGCGCCCCCGGGCGGCCTTACCAGCTCCACGCGCGGCAGCCCGGCCAGGCGCTCGCCGCGCAGGGCGCGGAGCTGCTGCGCCGCGCGGCAGGCGATGGCCTGCAGCGCCCGCCGGCGGGCGGGGTCGGCGCCGCCGGCCGGGGAGAGCGCCCAGGCGAGGTTGGCGCAGTCCTCGGGGCAGCTGTGCGGAGGGCTGCGAGCGCCAGGTCCGGGCTGGAGGCAAGGGTCCTCAACTCGCCATCGCTCGGACGTCCATTCCTCGTGTATGTTTTGATTTCGTGCGTGATTTTTTCGCCAAATGAGCAAGGATGGTCCTCGATGGCCGTCGCCGAGAAAAGAATGCACACGTCCGAGCGATGCCAAGTCAATGGGCCTTGCGCGAGGCGACGTGGCGACCCCTTGCGCGATGGCCGACGCGGGCCGCCAGCGCGGCACACCGAGTGGAGAAGGGGGCGCTTGCGCGCGGCCTTACGCGGGACGCTTGCGCGCCACTGTCGGCGACGAGGAAACTGTTTTGTTGCGTCGCTCATCTGGGGTCCCTTAGAGACCTCTGGGGACTGGGGACTTGGCACTCGCAGCGGGATTCTTGCTTGATGGCGCGGATTGGAGAACATCGACTAAGAACAGTAAGGCCGAACACACAGCCAGTTCTTTGTCCCAAATCACGTCTCGCCGTTCCTGTTCAGGAAACACATCGACGCATGCTGGCTTCGCGAAATCGAACTCATAATAAGGATCCGAATTCCATACACCGACGCTTTTTTCCAGCCCCGCATTGAAATTCGCACAAGAAAACGGATCCTGATGTATACGGGATCCTGGTGTATACATGTTTAGTTTACTCCTCGGGAAAACGGGGAAACACGTATACACCACACCACCCCGACGTCGTCGCCGACCCTCAAAAAGTCCTGGGTTTGAAAAACAACTCGCCACTGTATAATTGTGGACTTGCCGTTCACGGCCATGGCAGCATGCATTGATGGTTTCTGACCAGATCTTAAGCTGACGCCCCGCATCGGCTGCAGAAATGAGCCACGTCCATGCCATTGATGCCACAGGTCGACACCAACTATGCTTGCTTCTTGCAATGGCCTCTGTCCTCCTCCTTGCATTATTGACGTGCAAATTCTATGTGTCCTGGGTTGCGCCATATTTTCAAAATCATTCATGTGATTGATGCTCCGTTGGCTGTCCTCATGATTCTCTTCGAGCGATGTCATGCACGGTCCCGAATAAGCTCGCGCTTCCAGACCGTGTAGAAAACAAGCATAGCTAATTCCATCCACATGGATGACAATATATCGATCTCCGTCTGGGCGCACGTATCCCTGACTAATCACACCACGTGATGATCTCACGCGGCCATGAGAGCTGACGGCCCACGTTCCAAGTGTGACATCACGTCTTGGATGCACTGCGGTTCGCAACCCCTCACCAAGCAATAGCAACGGCGTAACATACTTGAATTCAAAGCCCCGCGTCTGCCGAAGTTTGCCGTGACAACATGATGATCTGTTTCCAATGCTGATACCTAGATGGCGGGAGCCCTCCGAGAGAAACGGGTACTCTATCCGAGCTGAGTTTCCCAATATGCCGACACATCAGACTTGTCGAAACGGCCTCAGCACACGTCCGGCGGTGGATGTTATCGTTGTATGACCGGTGAACATTATGGACGCGCGTGACATGCTCAAGATTTATCACGTGATTGTTGCGTGGGTTCCTATCTTTATGGTGAACTTCACAATGTGCTCCAGATGGTGTTTGCCCCAAACCTGCATAACTGCAGCAAGACGGTGAACAACCTCGGTCCCGCCTCCCGTCCTCATTTGTAAAGCCCCAACGTACACGTCCGTGCTTGCTCCTGCTGCAACATGACGGTGAGCAACCTCGGTCACGCCCCCTGTCCTCATTCGTAAAGCCCCAACCTGCAAGTCCGCATGCTCTCCTGATGCGACCATGAGAACTGACCTGTGCAGTCCGTGTCCGGAGAGCATTCAAGCCGCCTTGAATACGCCTGGTTAAAACAACATGTTTTTCTGCCATGGCACTACAACTCGCCATCGCATTCGGCACTCCAACGGCCGGCCTGCTCGCACATCATGCTGCGTACCATCGCGATGAACACGTACGCACTCCTTGGCAGCAGCGCAGCATTTCCTCGAGCGCGCTCTGCGGTGATGGCCAGAACTAGACGCACTTGACTTGTGATCTGACCAGGCTTGTCCCCAAAGGGCTACGGGAATGCCGCTCGCCACGGGATAGGGGGTTGCGAGGACGGGTCCGCAGTGCCGCGTCCCCCACACTGGGTCGCCCTCCCCGCCCCCGTAGAAGGGGCCCTTGGGAGCCGCTGTGAGACCGTGGCCCCTGGGGCGTATGGGAAACCATCTGGGAACTCCTTGGAGCCACTGGAGGCCTTTCGAGGCCCAGAGCGCCACGAAGTCCAACGCAATCCTTCTGCGCCACCCTTTCTGGTTAAACCCGCGGGAGGCTCCTGGAGCCGCTGGGAGGGCCTCAGGCGAAGCCGATCCGGCAAGCATTCGCACACGCTCGGGAGCCCTGCAGGGGTCGATGGGGTCCACCCCGCTGGGCGGCCTCGCGAGGATCCAAACGATTTGCACAACCAGCCCTGGACCACCTGAGCGATGAAAAAGGAGCCTTAGGCATGAGGACGCAACGACCTTACGCCAAGGCTTACGCAGGCCGCTAGCGGTGGGCGCTCACGCACGACCCTACGCGGACACGCTGAGAGGCCTCCAGGAGTGTTCGTTCGTTCGTTCGTTTGTTGTTGTGTGAGTGTGTGTCCCCGTGCATGCGTTTTTGTGTCCTCTCTCTCTCTCGTGTGTGCGTGCGTGTGTGCGAGTGCTCTTCCCAGCGTGGCCACCACCATGCACGCGACTCGCCCTGCGTTGTCCACCCATCTGCTACGCCAGGTGGAATGAACGCTAAGCGAGGCCCGCCCTAACCTGTCGCTGCAGTGACGTCACTCGGCCGCTTGAGAAACAAGTGTGTGTGTGTGTCTGCGTGTGTGCGTGCGTGCGTGCGTGTGTGTGTGTGGTGTGTGTGTGTGTGTGTGTGTGTGTGTGTGTGTGTGTGTGTGTGTGTGCGTGCGTGCGTGCGTGCGTGCGTGCGTGCGTGCGTGCGTGCGCGCGCGCGTGTCTGTGTGTGTGTGTGTGTGTGTGAGTGTGTGTGTGTGTGTGCGGCCGCCCCGTCTGTCTCATTCTTCTCTCCTGCATGCTGGGCCATTCGCTTCTCGGCGTCCCCGTTCAGCTCCTATCGCTGGTGCAGCCATGCTGCTTCGCCGCCGACGGAAACACTGTGCGCGTGTGAGCTCGTCCTCCCTTCTGCGGCCCACGAAGACCGTATTTTTTCTGCCTCGGCACCGCTGCGACTACCCTCGGCGAGAGCTCCGACACGCACAGACAGGCGTGCAAAGGGCTTCCAAGTGGGAGGTGCGAGCGCGAAGGACCGCCCAAGGCGGGCACAGGAGCAGATGCAGGACGCCTCGGCTGTGCCCGCCGCCGCGCTGTGCAGCGGCCAGAGTGCGTCGGGCCCCCCTGCCTGTCTGTCCGCTCCGCCTGCTTTTGCAGAGCGGTCGCTGGGCCCCGCGATGCCCCGAGCCCACGTCTTGCTCAGGGCCTCCAGGCTCTTCGCCGTTTTGCCGCGGCGGCAGCGGAGTCGGGCGCGAGACTTGCTGCGGGGAGCTCCGCCTGCCCCCCCCCCCTGCTTCGGGCACGCGCCAGCATGGATTCGGGATGCGTGGATCTGGCTTGGGCAGGGACCGACTGTCCTGACATTCCTATAGGCCTACCACGAAGTGTTCCTAGAACCCACACATGTTCAAACAGTAAAGACCAGGTTCTTGGAACATAAGCCCGATGTGTTGAAACAAAACAAGATCGGCCAGACATGTCCTGAGAACACCTCGTAGAAACCACACAAGGATCTTAGAACATTGTTTGGTGAGCCTACAGGCACGCAGGGACGCTTCGCCACTGCTTCACTGGCGCGATGGCGCCAGATGTATGAGTCGGGGGCGGTGCCCCCGAACCACGAGGCCAGACTGCCGCCATGTTTGGTGGCGGAGCGCGCCGATTCTATATATGGGAGCGGGGCCGTTGCCAGGCCACGCGCCTGAATCCATGTTTGCGCTTCATCGACCTTCTGCCCCCTGCCCCTCTTCGCCCTAGCTTTAGGTCGGGCATGTTCTCCTACAGGCGGGTCGTGGACGGAACAGTTAACCTTACGCAGGACCCAACCATAAGCAATTGCGGATATCACATCCTTGGTCCATCGTTCTATGAAGCCCTCGGTGGAGCTCCCTATGGGGCCACGATCCGTGTGAGGGGTGTGCCGAAATGTCGGCGCCGCCATGCGAACCCTGCCACTGGCGCCTTTTGTGGAGCTCCCTATGAGGCCACGAACCTCGTGAGGGGTGTGCCCAAATGGCCCGGGGCCGCCATGCGAACCCTGTCCCTGGCGCCTTCGGGAGAGCTCCCTATGGGGCCACGATCCTCGTGAGGGGTGTGCCGGATTGGCCCGAGGCCGCCATGCGAATCCTGCCACTGGCGCCTTCGGTGGAGCTCCCTATGGGGCCACGATCCTCATGAGGGGTGTGCCGAAATGGCCCGAGGCCGCCATGCGAACCCTGCCACTGGAGCCTTCGGTGGAGTTCCTATGGGGCCACGATCCTCATGAGGGGTGTGCCCAAATGGCCCGAGGCCGCCATGCGAACCCTGCCGCTGGGGCCTTCGGTGGAGCTCCCTATGGGGCCACGATCCTCGTGAGGGGTGTGCCCAAATAGCCCGGGGCCGCCATGCGAATTTTGCCACTGGCGCCTTCGGTGGAGCTCCCTATGGGGCCACGATCCTCATGAGGGGTGTGCCCAAATGGCCCGGGGCCGCCATGCGAATCCTGCCACTGGCGCCTTCGGTGGAGCTCCCTTTGGGGCCACGATCCTCGTGAGGGGCGTGCCGAAATGGCCCGAGGCCGCCACGCAAACCCTGCCTCTGGCGCCTTCGGTGGAGCTCTCTATGGGGTCGTGAGGGGTGTGCCGTGGCCCGAGGCCGCCATGCGAACCCTGCCACTGGAGCCTTCGGTGGAGCTCCATATGGGGCCACGATCCTCGTGAGGGGCGTGCCGAAATGGCCCGAGGCCGCCATGCGAACCCTGCCACTGGAGCCTTCGGTGGAGCTCCTATGGGGCCACGATCTTCGTGAGGGGTGTGCCGACGTGGCCCGAGGTCGCCATGCGAACCTGCCACTGGAGCCTTCGGTGGAGCTCCTATGGGGCCACGATCTTCGTGAGGGGTGTGCCGACATGGCCCGAGGCCGCCATGCAAACCCTGCCACTGGGGCTTTCGGTGGAGCTCCCTTTGGGGCCACGAAGCGCTGTACTGGTTGGGAGGAGGGAGGAAGGAGGAACGCGGGGACCGTCTCTTCAAAACATGGCCCAATACCACAGGATTGTTGGGACATACTTAAAAAATACTCCCAAATACTCAAGACTAGAAGAAAAATCGTCTCCAGCCTATTTTTTTAATATTCCTCCTGTAGAGGGACAGGCCCGACTTCAGCCTAGCCCCCCCCCCCCTCCCCTCCACCCTCACAGACGGGTGGCGGATTCGCGCGGCGGCGCAGCTGGCTACTCACCGAAGGTAGGCTGAAACGCCAACAGCGGAACGAACAGCGCCTACTGCACGAGAGTCGTGGGAACTGCTCGCGCAACTGAGACGAGCGGCAGGGCCAGAAGATTCAACACGCCCTGCCGAAGCAGTTGCGACCTCAGAGCTCCATTCAGTCTGACGGTCATCGCCGTGCGCGCGCGCGCCACTCAGGCCGGCACGAGTGATACCAGCATAAAGTACAGAAAAGTCAATAGCGGTGCTGAGCATTGGGCGCCCGAATCATCCGGGGTAACTCGGGTCCGGGGTAACTCGGGTTCGGATTCCCGAAAAAGGAACCCGAGTTAGCCCTGACCCGAGTTACCCCTGATGATGTGGGGCTCTGGGCGCCCCAAATATCCGGGGTAACTCGGGTCCGGGGTAACTCGGGTTCGGAATCCCGAAAAACGAACCCGAGTTATCCCTGACCCGAGTTACCCCTGATGATTCGCGGCTCTGAATAGCGGTGCTGAGCAGCTGACATTCGGCACGGACCCGCTCAGGTCGCCATCGGTGAGGGCGGCTCTGCGGGCTCCGGCGCGGCCTCGAGGGCGCGCTTCTGGCCCTGCGGGAGGCCGGGGCCCGCCGCGCCGGGGGCGCCGGGGCCGAACTGCAGCTGCGCCCTGTGCAGCATCTCGTACTCTCGGATCTGGTTTCGGAAGCCCTCGTTGATGGATATTCGGGTCGGGCGAAAGGGGGGGATCGCAAAGGGGGGGTTTGAGAATAAGCTCACGTAGCTGATTTTCCCGGCGCCTCCCGGCGCCGGAGGCGGCTACGTATCGAGGAATGCGCCCCTCGGTGAGGCCGAAACCAGCTGCATGCAGCAAATTTCGTAACCCCCCCTTTCCCAATCCCCCCCTTTCGCCCGGCTCGAGATATGCAGTGCCGCCTCGTCAGCACGTAGTGGTGCGCCAGGTCGGAGGTGAGCTCGAAACGCTGCATGACGTAGGCGACCACGAAGGCCGCCGACCTTGACATGCCGGCGTTGCCGTGCACAAGGATGCGCCCGCCCCGGCCGAGAACCCCGTCGAACAGCTGCTTCACGCCTGGGAAAAAGCGGATGATGTTCTCGAAGGGACTGTCGCGACACTCGAGGACCTGAGGGGGAGGAGGTGGGAGAGGAAGGAGGTGGCGCTGGATGTGTTTGGCCAGGAGAGTTTCTTTCACATGTGTGACCAGGGGAGTTTTTGGCTGGTATTTGGAGTTGGGGGGGTCTCGGGATGACGACATGCCCAAAGGCTTTTGGAAGGAGGTAGGAAGAGAAGGTTGGAGCAGCATGCAGCAGCAGAAGCCTTCCTCTCAATGTTTCCCTGCCTCCTGTCCCTTTTCAGCCTTACTTTTAGGCCGGGCATTTCCTCCCACAGGCGGATTTCGCACACAAATTCAAACGATCCAAAAATATTCAAAAATGGTTAACAAATAATAGAAAAATCGTCCTCAGAGAGGGAGGAGGAGAAGGACAGCGCCGACGACAATGACGACGACGCCGCTGACGACCCCCCGACCTCTCCTGGGTGCGCTCTAACCAACGTTCCGACCGAGGCGGATCCAGCCGTGGTCACGGGAGCGCCCCTCGAAGCACAGACAGGCCCAGAACCCTGATCGATCGATCACCCCCTCCTGCCCCCTTTGGGATGCATGGGTCCACTACCCCTTGGCAGTTCGAGGAACAAAAGGAGGGCGACGGCGGCGACTGCCTGCGACAAGAACGACAGCCTGAGGTCGTAGCTGTCCTGACCCGCCCGTTTTGAAACGCAACACGTGCCGTGCTCAAAACGTCCGTGCTAACACGTTGCGTGTTGGCTCAACATGTTGGCCCACCTTTTGGTGAATGTGCCGCGCTATATGTACGTATTCAATCTCCGTGCTGAACTCCGTGTCAACACGCTACGGGTTGCGTGTTGCGTACTGGGGAGGCTAAGCCCAAAGTTGAAAGAACCGCGCGATGCCAGAACCCAACGCCCACGTCGTCACGGCACGAACCTGCCGCGCCAACGGGGACAAAGCCGCCCCGCGGGCCGTTCCGCCCCCCCCCCCCCGTGATGCCTAGTCACGGAGCGTGACTGGGGGGGGGGGGGTCGAGGCCTGCCTCAAGGGGCCACGATATAGAGAAAACGCGATCCTCGACCCTCGATCCTCAAGCCTCGATCCTCAAATGCCGCCGCCGCCGACGACGACGACCTCTCTGGGGGCGTGTTTTTGGCCAGAACTCCGAGGCGGACCCAGCCGTGGCCACGGAAGGCCTCGGACCGCGACCGATCGATCGACGACGACGACAGTCCTCAAACGACGACGATCGAGCGACGACGATCGACGACGACGACGACGACGACGACCGATCGATCGACGACGACGACGAGGAGGGCCATCTTGAAACGCTCTTGAAACTTCTGGGGGCTACAGAAAGCCCTTGGCGGGTGCGGCCTCTCTCTCCAGGCCATCTTGGATACCCTGGTTGCCACAGCGGCCCTATCACGTTACAGGCGACAGCATGATGCGCACCGCCAAAATCTGGTCCCGACGTAGCTGACTCCATGGTGCGTTCGCATCTGCAGGCGCGAACAAGGGGTCCTCTAGATAGGTTGGCGCACGACTGCCCCCCTTTATGCTCCCATACCAGAGGGGACATGCATGGTTGAACCCCCAGCGGCAGCGGAGTGCGTGTGGTGTGCGGAAGGATGTCGAGTGGTAGCGGTGTGTTCGCGCGAGCATATGTAGCTCATGCTGCGTCTCCGCACACACAAACATGCGGAAGACAACAGGTACAGAAAACCACCACACTTCAATGCTTGTGTGTGATGGGGGAGGGAGAGGGGGGGGTGTAAACATGGTGCGCTCGCGTCCTACGTATATGAAATTCTAGCGCTCCCACGCATCTCAATCAGTCAGCCCCTCCGACGGCCGTTCGGTATACGATTCGGGTAGCTCCCGAAGCGCTTTGAGCAGGGCTGCGTTGAAAGTGCGCCCCGAGGCGAGCCAATCTCGAAGACCCCGCAAGACTTTTGCACCTCTTCCTTCTCCGTCGCCCCTTGCTGTTTCCCCTCCATGTCCTCCTTCTCCTGCTCCTCCTCCTCCTCCTCCGCCTTCTCGTCTTCCTCCTCCTCCCTCCTCCTCCTCCTCCTCCTCCTTCTCCTCCTCCCTCCTCCTCCTCCTCCTCCTCCTCCTCCTCCTCCTCCTCATCTTCCTCCTCTCCTCCTCCTCCTCCTCCTCCTCCTGCTCCTCCTTCTCCTCCTCCTCCTCCTCC
>CAUYUJ010016493.1:559744-581392 GCA_963575745.1 Prorocentrum cordatum | reverse complement strand
CGCCGCCGTCGCCGCCGCCGTTGCCGTCACCGTCCTCGCCGTCGTCGCCGTCGCCGCGGTCGCCGCCGCCGTGGTGGCCGCCGCCGCCGCCGCCGCCGCCGTCGTCGTCGTCGTCGTCGTCGTCGCCGTCGCCGTCGTCGTCGTCGTCGTCGTCGTCGTCGTCGTCGCCGTCGTCAACCCTCCGCTCGCTGGCCGCCGTGCGCCAGGGCGCCGGCCGCGCCTGCAGGCGCCCGCGGGGCGCGGGCCCCGCGGCCCAAGAGCGGCGCGTCGGCAGCGGCTGGCATCGCCACGGGGGCGCATCCGGGGGCCCGCGCCCCCGCGCGGCGTGCCCCTGGGCCCGCGCCCGCGCCCCGCCGCGGCGACGGATCGACCTCCCAGCGCCCTGGCAAAATGCGGCACGGAGGCTACCCGTCGTCGTCGTCGTCGTCGTCTCCTTTCCCTCGAGTTGTCTTGCCTCTCCCCCTCTGAGGGGTCGAGGCGTCTTTCCCCCCCAGCCCCGCAGGATCCTCACTGGAGGCTCTGGTGGACCGCCCAGGGCCGCAGCGGAGCGGCGGCAGCTGCTCGCCACAGATTGCCCCATGGCGGCGAGGACGAGCGGAGACGGCTCGCCCACGCGGGGGGGAGGAACCAGGGATCCCCCCCAAGGGAGCTACGGTCGAAGGTGAAGGTGGCGGGTGCTGAGGGAGGGCTTGGGGGTGCACTTTGTACGACAGACGGGCGAGAATCACGAACACTCTGCTCGACCTTATCGCTGTTGCCGCTGCTATGCTTGCGAATTACCGCTGTTCTTAGCAATGCTGCTGATGCTGCTGCTGCTGCTGCGGCTGCTGCTGCTGCGGTTACTGATGGTCTTCCCTGCTGATGCTGCTGCTGCTGCTGCGGCTGCTGCTGCTGCGGTTACTGATGGTCTTCCCTCCGCCCCCCATGGCATCCGTGGTGTGCCTTCTGCAGTATCTCTATCTCGAAGGTGACGGTCGTGATCTCTCCCTGCTGCGGCTGCGGGTTCCACGCCATGGACGGCTTCTGGGGCGCATCGGGCTTGCAGACAGTTGAGATGGGGCGGATGGATGGAAAGGGCCAGCGGGGGCGGGGGAGTGAAGGGAAGAGAGAGAGGGGGGGGTGAGAACGTACGCAGTGGGAGAGGGCAGCACATGGAGTGGTCGATGCAGGGGAAGGGAGAGGACGGGAAGCACGAGAGCGACACCCCCCTGCTGGCTGGAGCCGCCAAGAGTAGCAGTCCGGGCACAGAAGATCAATCATAGCACGATTGAGGCCATTACGAATCATACCGGTAATGTTTGCCAGCGTGGACCCCAACTAATGCGTTGCTGCACTCTACATCCGTCTATATGCATATTCCTCTTACTATATTCTTGCAAGCCCGGGCGGGGGGAAAACCCGTCCCCCCCCCCCCCCCCCAAAACCGGACTCCTGGGATCTGGGGCTTTGGGACCCTCCAGACGGGCCTCGAAGCGGCCCCCCCGGCCTCGCAGGGCGTTTTGCCAAGCCTTCCCAGCACACCTAGGGCGATCAGGGGGGTCATCGGATACGTCCCAGAGACCCCCAAGACAGCACAAGAGCGCTCCAAGAGTGACCGACGTGACCTCAAAATGGCCCAAAAGGCCTCCAGGACGGCCCCAAAGACGCCTCCAAGAGCACTCCCAAGAAGGCCCCAAGAGGCACAAATCTTTGATTTTCTGTTGGTTTTTGCTGAATTTTGGGTTTCTCCTCTTTTCGGCTTCCCGATGCTCAAAGACTGCGGTCTTCTGGGCGTCCGAAACCGCCTGGGAGGCTCCAACATCGCCCCACAACCATCCGAAAGGGCTTCCAGGCATTCCAAGAGAGCCCCAAAACGGCACAACACGGGTCCAAGATGGCCCTCAGAGAGCCCCATGGCGGCCCAAGATGGCCCCAAGACACCCTCCGAAGCATTCCAAATCGTGACCCGGTCGTTCAGGGAGACCGTGGTTGGGGGCAGGGTGGCCCGAGGAAGTCCCCAGATGCTCCCAGAATACGCCCAGGAGGCCTCCAGAAGGCCTTACGAAAGCCTGAAACAACTTTTGTGAGGCCCCCAGAGGCTCTCCAAGGAGGAGCCTCCGCAAAAAGAGCTGAGGGGGATGGGGAGAATGTGCAAGGTGCGGCGAAAATAAAGAAAAAGAAGCATGGATAGAGGATAACGAATAACATTATTATAGCGGCGATGCCGGAAAAGGCAACAAGGAGTTATCTCTAAATTGTCGGCTTGATATTCCTGCTATTCCGCCTGCATACCAAACTTCAAAGACCAAGGTGCATGGCGCGAAGCGCCACTGCAGTCTTGCATATATATATATATATCTATGAATGTTTCAATGAATGCATGTATGTGTTTACGTATGTATGCATGCATTCATGCATGCATGCATGCATGTATGTATGCATGCATGAATGGATGCATGCATGCAAGCATGCATGCATGCAGGTAGGTAGGTAGCTATGTCTGTCTGTCTGTCTGTCTGTCTATCTGTCTGTCTGTCTGTCTGTATGGATTGATGTATGTAGGTATGTATGTAATGGATGTATTATGCGTATATATAATATTATATATATATATATATATATATATATATATATACTACAAGACTGCATTGGCGCTTCGCGCCATGCACCTTGGTCCTTCAACCCTTGCGCGCGTTGGCGTCTAGCGCGGCCCTCCACGGTCTTTGAACCGCGGTTGGTTCGCGCCCAGTTCCCGGACCTGCACCTTACTTGCTCGCGCCCTCGCTCTGCTGGTCCGCGCGCCACTGGGACTCCATGAGAATGTCCCAGCGGACCGATCAGCGGCGATGAGAGCGGCCGTGGAGGCTCCGGAAATACAAAACGTCGGACAGAAGGGGCGGGAAAGAAGTGGAGGACGATTTGGGGAGGCGCGGCGAAGGGAGGAATAGCATGAGGTAAGGTAAGGTAAGGCACGCATTGGGGCGGCGTGCTGTCTCGACTTGCGCATGGGGGTGAGACAAACGGAGATGCCTTGCGATCGCATATGGAAACAGACCAGGGGGCTGCGGCTCCAAGGACTGCCAGATCATGAGGAGGAAGAGGAGGAGGGAGAGGGATAATGAAGGTGCCGTCGGGGAGCGGCAAAGCAATTTGTCCGCGTCGCACCGGGGAAATGTGCCGATCCCGGGTTCGCAGCCGATTTCCCGGGAATGTGGTTGCGAACCCGGGATTTCAAGCATTTTGGTGTTTTACGTGGGATGCCACTGTCTGGCAAACAACGGAGCAGCGCAGCGAAGCCGTTCCGGAGGTGGCGGTCAAGTGGGGCGATTCAGCAGTTTTGAAGCCTCTTGGGGGGCCGTTTTGGCTGCCTTTTGGAGAGCCATTTTGGGGCCTCGTGGGTTCTTTTTGGGAGTCCTCGGGGCCTTTGGAAGCCTCTTGGGGCCTCTTGGGGCCCTCCTGGGGCCTCCTGGGGCCCACTTGGGGCGGAAAGTTAGATGTTTGAACTTTTGATCGCCCTGTGGGGGCTCGTTTGAAGCTTTCTCGGGGCCCTCTTGGGCCTTCTTGGGCGCCTCTTGGGCTGTTTCGGGGCGCTCCAGAGCCGTCTTGGGGCCGTGTTGGGGCCGTTTTGGGGGCCCCCCGGGCCATCTTGGGGCGCTCTTGAGGGCCTCTAGTTCTGTCTTGGAGCGTCGGAAAGCTAAAATGGCGAGAAAGCAGAAAACATCGAAAAACACATTGGAAAATTGACCATTTCGGCCTCCCGGGGCCGTCTTGGGGGGCTTCTTTGGGGCCGCTTGGGGCGTCTTGGGGGCTCCTGAGGCTGTCTTGGGGCTATCTTTGGCGTCTTGGAGCGCTTTGTGCCTGTCTTGGAGCGCTCTTGAGGCACTCGGGACCGCTTCAATGGGCGTCCGGAGGGTCCCAAAGTCCCAGGATCCCAGGAGTCCGGTTTGGGGGGGGGGGGGGTGCGGGGTTTTGCGGCCGCCCGGGCTTGCAAAAATATAGGAAGAGGAATATATATATATATATATATATATATATATTCAACACACGAACAGTGGCACAATCTTCTTGGCGCAGCATACTTGGTGTAATCTGCATGGTGCAAGCCATGGTGTGCATGCTACGCAGTGGGGAACCCATGTGGTACAATATCTGTGGTGGCGTTTGCTGGTTCGAGATCTGTAGTGCACGGCTTGTGGTGCAATACATGTGATGCAAGCTGTGCTGTGCAAGCTAGGTGGTGGTGCACTGCTGCGTGGTGGAAGCTGTGTGGGCCAGTCCACGCGGTGCAGACCGCGCGTTGCGAGCTGCGTGGGGCCAGCCGGGTAGTTCAAAGCCAGGTGATGCGAGCTGGTCGGCTGCACGTAAGAGTGACCCTGGGCAAGAGTGACCTTTGGTGCGCGGCTTTTTGGGGGGCGCGAGGAGGCCAAACACAAGCGCGCAAGACGCTACTATCGCAACGAGCGCGGCGATCGGGGGACCCCAGTGAGCGCGCACCAAAAGTCACTCCGGCGAAGGGTCACTTTTACGTGTAGTCGAGCTGGTGGGTGCAGGCTCCGCGGTGCGAGCCGTGTGGTGCCCCGCGCGCCCGGTGCGTCCGCGAGGCGCCACTCGGAGGAGGAGGAGGAGGAGGAGGAGGAGGAGGAGGAGGAGGAGGAGGAGGGGGAGGGGGAGGAGGAGGAAGGGGAGGAGAGCAGAGGATGAGGAGGAGGAGGAGGAGGAGCAGGGGGGAGGAGGAGGAGAGGTAGGAGGAGGAGAGGGGGAGGAGGAGGAGGAGGAGGCTGAGAGAGGAGAGGAGGAGGAGGAGGAGGAGGAGTGAGGAGGAGGAGGAGGAGGAGGAGGAGGAGGAGGAGGAGGAGGGCCCGCGCTTGCGCGGCCAGCGTCACATCGATCGCTTCTGTGGCGGCCGACCGTGATTTTGCCCGAGTGTCCCGCGACGGGGGCGGTTCGGCCGTGCGCGCCAGGGCGCCGAGCTCATGGGGCGCCCGCGCGGCGCCCACGGGCGGCCACGGAAACGGGCACCGGGCGCATCCCCCCCCCCCCCCCGCAGACCCGTCCAGTCCCGTTGCTCGGCAGCGCAGGTCGGAGCTCCGAAGTGAAGCAGCGCTCGGGCAGTGAAGAATAGGGGGAAAACAAACCTGCCTCGCTTTTGACCACCCTCGCTGCCAAGAGATACCAAACGATGCCAAACTACGGCCTGTACTGGTCAGGGCGCTTGACGAGGAGGCGCGTGGTATGACTTGGTTTTGCCTGGAAGCGAAAGCGGGGTAGGTAATTCACGCTCCGAAAGAAGCTAGTGACGGCATGTGCGTACGGATAGAGGAAGCGAAAAAAACTGCCGCCATCGACAGGACGTCCCCGAAGAACGGCGGGCCAGGGATGTCGATGGCCGCCTCGACGACGGCGTGGGTGGAGCTCATCAGGCGGAGGCTCCACATATTGCCTGGAAGCGGGGAGGAGGGAGAACAAGGTTCGATACAGCACCATGCCCCTGCCGCGTGGCCCCACTCACGAGGTCCAGGGTGACGGCAGAAAGACAATGTTCCGCGATGATGGAGGAAGCAGAGGGAGGACAAGGAGGGTACGGGCCGAGGAGAATGAGGAGGAAGAGGAGGAGAAGGAAGGAGAGCGGGGAGGACCTCGAGCGACTGAGTCGGCCGAGCTCTTCCTTCGGGGGGGGTGAGGGGGGGAGAGGGGCGACGAGGGCTGCCCTCGGCCCAGGGGTGCGGCCCGCCCCGCGCTTTTGCTGCAGGGCACGGCGCCGGGGCGAGAGAGGTGGAGGACGAGAGCGGAGAGCGACGGAGCAGGGGGCGGGCAGAGGGACGGGCCCGGCTCCGAGCACCCCCCCCCCCCGGGCCGAGCCAGGCCGCGCAGCGGCACGCCTCGGCGCGCTCAGATGAGGTCCGCGATGTCCATGGGCATCTCCTCGATCTGCGTGTGGTAGTACCTCTCGATGTCTTTCATGGTGCGGACGTCCTGGTTGGTGACGAAGTTGATCGCCACCCCCTTGCGGCCGAAGCGCCCGCTGCGGCCGATGCGGTGGAGGTAGTTCTCCATGTTCTGCGGCAGGTCAAAATTGATCACCAGCGACACCTGCTGCACGTCGATGCCCCTGGCCAGCAGGTCGGTGGAGATGAGCACGCGGGAGGAGCCTGAGCGGAACTCGCGCATCACCAGGTCCCGCTCCTTCTGGTCCAGCTCGGCGTGCATGGTCGAGATGGTGAAGTCGCGCTTGGAGAGCTGGTCGGCCAGGAAATCGACCTTGCGGCGCGTGTTGCAGTAAATGATCGCCTGAGTGATTGTGAGGGTCTCGTACAGGTCACACAGGGTGTCAAGCTTCCACTCCTCCTTTAACGGGCGAAGAACGGTATACAAGAAACTTCTTCGCCGTCGGGGACACCTGCCCCAGCGCGGCTGGAAAGTTTATACCCTTACGGTGCCACCGTAAGGGTATAAACTTTCCAGCCGCCCAGGGGCAGGTGCCCCCGACGGCGGAAAAAATTATGTTATACCGTTCTTCGCTCGCTGACTCCTTCTCGATGGCGACGTAGAACTGCCGGATACCTTCCAGCGTCAGCTCGTCCTTCTTCACCAGGATGCGGACCGCGTCGCGCATGAACTTGGAGGTCAGGTCCAAAATCTCTGGCGCCATCGTGGCCGAGAAGAGGCACACCTGCACGTTGGGAGGCAGGGTCTTGAAGATGTCGTAGATCTGGTCCTTGAACCCACGAGAGAGCATCTCGTCCGCCTCGTCGAGCACGAAGGTGATGAGGTCGTCGACCCGCAGGTGGCGCTTGCCGATCATGTCGAACACGCGACCAGGCGTGCCCACGACGACGTGCTGGCCGTCCTTCAGCTTGTCGATGTCGTCGCGCACGGAGGTGCCCCCGATGCATGCGTGGCAGCGGATGTGGAGGTAGTCGCCGAGAGCCAGCGCCACCTTTCGGCGGCCCGCCGAAGGGGGAAAGTGAGAATGCGGGCAGGCCTTCTGAGAGGGCGGCGGGGCTTCTCAGAAGCCCTGCGGTCAATTGCGAAGCCCCCCCCCCGGGCTTGGGGAAAGGCCGAGGCTTCTCAGAAGGCGAGAGCCCCTCTGAGCCCTCTGAGGAGGCCCACCCCGTCTCTCTGCCCCCCTGGGCGCGCCGGGGAACCTTCTGGATCTGGTTGGCCAGCTCGCGCGTGGGCGCCAGGATCAGCGCCTGGCACGCCTTCATGTCGTAGTCGATGCGCTGCAGGCAGCCGATGACGAACGTGGCCGTCTTGCCGGTGCCGGACTGGGCCTGGCCGATGGTGTCGCGCCCGTCCAGGATCGGCTTGATGCCGCGCTGCTGGATGGCGCTCGGCTTCTCGAAGCCGTAGGAGTAGATTCCGCGCAGGAGGCCCTCCTTCAGGTCGTAGTCGTCGAACGACTCGAAGACCGGGTACTCCTCGGCGCCCGACACGGTGATGCCCTCGGACGACATGCCCTGAAGGTGTACCTTACAGACCGTGCGCGCGAGTGGTGGGTGGGCGTCGTCTGTGGACGGCGCCGATCTTTCCTCAGCCTCGACGGCTTGGGCCGAAACGGACACGGCCCTCCGCATCCCTCCCCGGTCGCCCCGTTCTCGGCGAAGAGCGCGGGAGGACAGTGAGGCAGGAGAGGCCTTCTCACAAGGCGGCGGGGCTTCTCGGGATGCCTCGGGCCTTCCGAGAGCCTTCCTGTGCCTCCAGGAAAGGCTTCAAACACTTTTCGGAAGGCTCGGGGGACTGCTGAGCCTTCGGAAGAGGCCCGCCCCTTCTCACTTCCCCCCCTGGGTTCGCCGCCGACTTTCGTCGGCACAGAAACCTCTCGGGGGGTGTGCTCTCCGACCAGGGCTGCGTGAAGAATGCCAGTGCGGTGGCGAGGGCGCCCGCAGGAGGCCTCAAGCGTCCTCGAGAACGCTAGGCTCATTCGAGCACCCCCCTCCTCCTGCGGGTGCAGCGGGTGCAGTCGGCTCGCTACGGGGAAGGACGCACAACAGGGAATCGAGGGGCTTTTCTGGCCACGGCGGGCCCAAGCCACAGACAGGTGCCACGACATGGATCTAAGGGGCGGCCCGGAAATTCGAGCCCCTCCTGAGCCCAAAGCGGTCCTTATCTCAGCGACTTGACTGTACTGACAGGAAGGGTCCTGCCCAGCAGCAGCCCCATGAGAAAGTTACGGGTTCGTCACAAACTCACCCATGGGTGGAGGAAACGCCCACTACGTTCGTGGAAGCCTGCCTGCAAGAATGAGCCACTTCTCTTTGAATAGGTTTGGCTCACATGCGAGCAACATCTCAAGAGCTTGGTTGTGCGTCCCTACTTTTTAACAGCGGGAGCGCACGATGACGGGGAGCCCTGAACGCGCCACCCAGGTCACATGAAGAGCATGCCCGAAATGGTCAGGCTGCCTCAACACAGAAAGGAGGTGTGGGTCCAGGGTTAACCATGGGGTCCGAGTTGGCGTTTTGGAAAGCCTGAACCCCAAACCATTCTCATCTCTTGGGGGCGCATCTTCTGATTCCGCCGCTTCCCGCCAGCCTTCCTTTTTCAACCACTGCGCCCGGGAACCTCCAAGGAAGGGCGCTTCGTGTGGGGCCTGGGAAAAATTCCGCCGAAATCGGCGCAGCCGGAAACCTATATTCCGAACGATGGGCCCACCGCCGGGTGCGCATGCGGGCTCGGGCGGAAAGGCCGCCCCCCCACCCCCGCGCGCCCCCGCCTCTGCGGAGGCGGCGCTGTGAGAGCGGCGCCCTCGTCCCCCTCTGGGGCACGGGCGGCCGCCCCCCTCAAACAAAACTCAAAAGACTCAAGAGGGCTAGGCCGAGGGGCAGCACAGGGAAGAACACAGAGCAGCGCGCAGGTCCGAGGCGGCCACCCCCCGCCTCAATCACGCACTCGTTCGACCCCCCGAACGCGAAGTGCACAAAGAGGCTCGGCCAGAGGACCATCCCATCAAGGAAGTGGATGTGGTAGCCGCAAGGCGCATAGGTGGGTGAGAAGTCGGTTAGGTGGGTGCTATGCCTTTGGGCAAGCCCTCAAGCATCACCCCCGCCGTCATCGCGGCCGAGGCCGGAGGCGCTCGTCACGCCCACGAGAGAAAATAGTGCGTAGCGCCCACGACCGCCAGAATGGGAAACGCCCCGCCCGTCCATGTGTTAGCCCGTAGCGCGGCTCATCCTGTGACGCTTGAACAAACTCGTGAGAGTCCCGTCTGGGCGAGCGACTCCTTCTTCGGCTTCTTGGGGGCTGCCTTCTGCTTGTCGCTTTTTGTGAAGGCGAGCTCCTCTATCTGCTCGGCGACCTTTGAGCGCTGCCCGTGGTCGTGCCCCAGAAGTGCATGGGCGGCCTTGAGCGCGCCGTTGGTCCTGAGGACGGTCAGCGCCGACTTCAGGTCAGGGCAATGGTTGACTGCCCAAATCCAGCTTCCTTGGTCTTCGGCTCCTTCTGTCAGCTTGACCTTTAAGCATCTCGTCGCGCGCGATCGCGTCCATGTCCTGAGTGACGGCCCCCTGCTGCTTCAGCACCTGCAGCGCGTGTGGGACCTGTTCGTGGGCCTGGCCGGTCTTCGCCGCGCCCTCTACCTCCTTGGCGCTGCCCGCGTAGGCTTCGGCGAGGCGGGGGATCACGCCCCGCAGGAGTGCGTCTGGCCTCTTCCCGAGAGGGTGCCCCTGGAAGTTCTCGCCCTCCCGCGCGGCCTTGCCTGTCGCGATGTAGTTCTGGAGGCCTTCCTCCAGTGCCATCTCGAGCTTCGTGCCGACCTTGAGGGCGAGGGTGAAAGTGTCGCCCCTCGCGCCCGCTTGGTGGGCTGCCTCGTGCTGGGGCAGGAGACGGCGCATCAGGTTCTGGAGGCGGCCGTTGGGCTTGTTCTCGTCGTTGTTCGACGTGCCCGTCTGGCCCGCCCCCTCGGTCTCGCTCTGGCGCTTCGCCCCCATTGATCTCCGCTATCGGCGCGAACGTGGCGCGGCGGGGGGGCAGGGGGGTCTGGGGCAGGTTGGTCGGGCGCTTGGCTCGCAGATGCTTGAACCGAGGGCAACAAAGGCGCGCGACATCTTCTATTGAGTACACGCCTGACGAGGGTGTCCTTTCGGCTAAATCTGTTCCCGCACCTCGGGCGCGCCAGCGAGCGTAGCTGTTCATCTGTGAGGCCCGCGGGGTTCGCATGCATCTTATGTGTAAAAAATGTGGTTTGCTAGGCCGTTGAGGCCATGGCGCATGCGTGCGCATGCCGGGCAAGGTAGCAATGCGTCGGGTGGGGGGGGGGGGGGGGCAAATCCTGCCGCTACTCTCTCCTCGTCATCCGCGGCCGTTCTCCTCGCATTATTGATTCTAGCTCTGGGAACGCGGCGCAACCGCCGAAGCCAGGCGCGAGTAGGGCATCGAGGAGAGTCGAGGAGGTCGCGGGCAACGCGGGCTTCTTGTTGGGCTTCAGGGGGGGGTCCTCCAGAGGTGTCCGAGATCATCTTGAAGTTCTCCCAAGAGTGAGTTTACCTCTTTGTGTTTGGGGCCCTCGAAGTTGAACCTGCCAAAGGCTACTGCTCGCGCCATCTTCGCGGGGTCGCATATCGGGTCCACGGGGGGCTCGTCGGGGCCCCCCTGGGCCAGGTCCTCCTGGGGGTGCTTCTGGAGGTCGGGGGGGGCGGGGCGCAGGGCACCTTGCCACCGAGCAAGACGGCGCTCCAAGAGAGTAGAGGCTACAGTGGGTACACCCGTTCGTTGGCGGACTGCTGCGTTACTCTCATGATGCACGTGCGCGGGCGATCTGGCAAGGAATCTCAGCTTTCTCGTCTGCCAGTTCTCGAGGCGAGTCGCATCGCGCATGGCAAGCTCCGCGACGCGACTTCCAATCCATAGAGTGCTGGCGAGCGGGCCAGTGAGCACCACGGCCGGACTCTAAGTTCAACACTGAACTGTCCCTTTGCATGCGCATCGGGCGAGGCGGGCATGAGCGGCACTTCCTCCTTGGATCCTGTGGGTGACTTCCTCGACCATCGTGCTGTCGTCGCGTTGTTTGGCCCCCGGGTATTTCGCGCTCGAGGCGGCGTCGATCGGGGTCCCGTCCATGGTAATGTTTGTTTGTTTGGAACGGATCGTGGGTTTGCGAGCTTCGCTTTCACTGCCGGCCGTGGCGATGAGAATTTCAGCTTTCGTGTCATTCGCTTTCGTATTCCCTTTCGTGATCTCGCGTTTCAGACAGGAAATGAACCTCGATGCCGATTCGGAATCCTCGGCGATGGTGAATGCACCCAAGTCGTCAACAAACCTTATCGGGGATACTGGCAGACATTCCTCATCCTCAGTCCCAGGGGGGAGATGGAGGTGACGAATCTTTTCCAATGTCGGATCGGACGTCACAGGGACCACGGTGAATTCGGAGACGGCGTGGCTCTGCTCCAGGCTGGAGGTGGGGAGGTCGTGCGCGGCCACAAACAGGAGGCGGGCCCTCCGCGCTTCCTCGCCGTGCTCCTCTGGGGATCAGCAGCTTCTTGGTGGGCTGGTTGGTCCGTATGTCTCTGGCGATGTAGCACATGCCTTCATGGAGTTCTTCGACCGCAAGACAAACGTGTCGCTTCAAAGCAAGCCTCTCCAGGGCAATCCATATCTCGTCCCTGTCGATCAGGTCGAAGGCCTTCTCGAGGTCGATCAGGGCGGCCACCGACATCCCTGGCATCGCGCGCATGACCTCTGCCACAACTGCGAGAGCGCCACGGGTAGATCTGCCGGCCAGCGCTCCAAACTGCGAGCAGGAAAGACGGGGGGCTAGGCCGAGAAGCTCCGGCATCTCTGTCGCATGCATATAGACCTTGCCAATATGGTTGATCAGATTGATGTTTCGGTGGTGGTCCTTCGCGCTTCTGCCATCACCCTTGGGCTTGCGAAGCGACGCTGTTTCTCCGTCTTTGAACCGCTGAGCTGAGTTTCCAAGAGCTTAGCATGCCTGAAATACTCCATGGAGAGCTGGGGCTGTCTCTGACACCGGTAGCTTTCACAATTCTATGACCGATCCATCGTGTGGTTTGGCCATGGTGTCGAAGCCATCTGAGTCGGTTATCCTCAGGACCGGTGCGCTTTTATGGTTGGGCATCTTGAGGATGGCTCTCTTGACGTCTTCAGCGCTGCATGGGCCCATGCGCGAGTCGTCCCGAGGTATCAGGCCAGGCGGTCCACCAGGAGAAGACATGTCGACCACCGAGCCCTCGAATATGCTACACAGGGCACTGACTCGGTCTTCGGCCTCTTCTTCTGCGTTCACGCACATGTTCCCAGAGGAGGGGTTACAGACCGTCACCACTGGTTCTGCTGGCTTCGGGGCTAGGCGGCGAATGTCACTGCGGAGTTTGCGTGGGTACCCAGCCGCATCCGCAGCCCTCGCCTCCTTAGCCGTATCCGCGAGCCGCTGGCGTCGTTCAGCACGCGCGGCTCTGGCTGCTGCCCTGGCCGCTTCATCGAAGTCTGCTTGGAGGAGGGCGTAGCCGTCAGAGTCCTGGTCCAGTGCTCCCGCCATGCGTCGTTGGATCCGGTGTTTCTTCTCGATCAAGGCGAGGGTTTCGTCTGCCAGCTTGGGGCGCGTTCTCTTCTTTGGCTGGGGGATGTAAAAAAGGAGCCGCCGCCTCCATCAGCGTGTGCCCCGCGGCGTTGAGGTAGTCCGAGGGTGTAGCATATCTCTGGTTGGTTCCGCACTCCTCCTGCCACTGACCCGTGATGTGACGTTGGTTGAGTAAAGCAGAAAGATGCACTCGCATATCAATAAGCCGTTGGGGAACCTCAGCGTCAGGGCCTCTCAGGAGCTTCAGATCGTACATCAGGGCATCGCGATCCCACCGCACTGGTTTCTCCTCGGGTGTTCTGCGGGTCCGTAGCCCAACAAAGATCCGTGCTGCGACGGGTCGGTGGTCTCGATGGTCTCCTATGCTAAGAGGGGGCTTTCTGAGCGGGGGCGCGCACTTGCCATGCGATCCAGACAGCCTAGTACATATATAGTCGATTGTCGTCCATCCTCGCCCAGTGGTATGCTTCCATGTTCCATTCCGTCTTGTAGCTCTGCCAAACGTGTTGAGCGCCACAAGATTAAACGTCTGCAGCAGATCCAGTAGGCGGGCGCCATTGCCGTTGGTAGCCGCGTGGGAACGTCTCTGCCCAGCAACGCCAGCATGTGGCAACTGAGGGGGCATGGCGGCATTGGCGTCCATCGCGGCTATCAGGGCAGCACGACGTGGAATCTCTCGTCGTGCAGCTCTGCATTGGTTCCAATACTTGTTCTGGAAGTCTCGATGTGCAACAATTATTTCGTGATGGTCCGCTCCCAGTCTCGCGTGGCTCACCTCGTTCAGGGGGGCGTATCCGTTCAGGATGTAGATGTCGCGTTCCTTGGGGCCTTTCCTTGCGAGGCGGATACCCTGCAGCCTTCCCTCCAGCCAGGTATGTGATACTCTCAGCTCATATAACTGGAAGTGGCGGAGACTGAAGGCGATCGAGCATCCGTCTCGGCTCGTGCGGGTTGTGCGGGGTGTAGGGATAACCCTGTATCCCTTCCGTAGTCCAGGGTAGGCCAAATTCGAGGAGTGAGTGTACTCTGTAGGCACACCACCGAGACTTTTGCTTTGGTAGCTTGTCTAAGTATGTCTCCGAAGCGGTCTGCTCGTAGTAGACTCTCACAGTTGTACGCCCAAAAGGTCCTCAACTGCTTGTGGTGATGAGTGCGTCGAGTGGAACGGGTGTGATACTTCGCGGCGCAGGTGGCCGCATCAGGATAATTCCCGGGTGGGCACCCTGGTGGCGCCCTCGAGGAAGTACAGGAAGGGGAGGGTCTAGCAACTCCATGAGCCACTCGGCGTCTATGGTCTGAGAGGAGAGCTGCGGCGTTGGCCCGAGTGTATTCCTGCTCGGTACCACACCTGTCCGTCTCGTAGCAGAGCCCGAACAGCCCGTATTAGGGCCCGCTTGCCTCCCCAGCGCACTTGCTCCCAGGGCATGCTGTGTCCGATCTCCAGGTCCAGGACTATCGTGCCGTCGTCCAGCGCTCACCTCACCGACTTGGGAGCTGTTGTTCCCCACCCGGCACTCCTGGGCGCCGACGCGCATGGGCCGCGCGCGAGCTGGGTGGGGGAGATCGGTGGGAATGGTCGGGCTGGGGATTGCGACCCAGCGCGCCCTGAGCGTGCGCAGAACCCTTTGAGCCGTCGAGGCTTCCGCCAGCCTTCCGCCGGCTTTCGCCGGCGGAGGCGGCCTCGCTTTGCTGCCGCCGACCCTCCGCCGCCTTCCGCCGAGGAGGAGATGACAGTTCCATCGATCTTCGAAGGCAAGGCTCTTTCTGGGACGCATCAAGTGTATACTGAAACAGCTCAGAGGCAACATCTGCACCTCCAGTGATCGATGTGCCAGCAGGGAGAATATGGGGACGAGAGGAGCCTATCGGCACGGGGTTTCAGCAATCCCTGGTCCTATGAGTTTTCGAAGACAGGACCTTGCTCATCCCCAGAAGCAATGATTTCGTTCAGCTGCTCAAGCGTGGAGGTGACGGTTTAGCTAGAAGGAGTGTCGAAATCGCGGGTGGTTCGGAACCATGAGCTCTGGCTCCTTGGCCAGACCGTGTCCAAGTCCGGCCGGGTCCGAATCTGGCCGGTTCGAAGCCGGCCAGCCCGAGTCCACCAGGTCCGAATCTGGTCGGGTCCGAGTCTGGCTGGTCGGAGTCTGGACGGGCCCAACGGATCCAAGTTCCGCCAGGTCCGAGTTCGGTCGGGTCCGAATTCGGCCCCTTCCCTCCTTCTCCTCCTCCTCCTCCTCCAACTACTCCGGCCTACTCCTCCTCCTCCTCCTCCTCCTCCTCCTCTCGTCTCACTTTCTCATCCTTTCTCTTCCTCATCTCCTCCTCATCTCCTCCTCCTCCTCCTCCTCCTCCTCCTCCTCCTCCTCCTCCTCCTCCTCCTCCCCCTTCTGGCTCCACCCAAAGACCAGGGAGGCCCTCTCTGAGCAGAGCGGGTTAATAGAGTGATTTGAGCTATACTTTGCCGTTGGGTCAGGCGGCTCCATTTGTCCATTACAGGTTTGCGCCCGTCGGTGTCAGGAGCCTGCTTCCAGCTGCCAATCCCACTCCCCCTCCACCGTCTCCTGCTCCTCCTGCTGCTGCTCCTTCTCTTCCTCTTCCTCCTCCTCCTCCTCGTCCTTATCATCATCATAATCATCATCATCATCGTCATCATCATCAACATCATCTCCAGCATGATCATCAATATCACCATCACCATGACCATCATCACGATCGTCGTTAACGTCGTCATCACCATCGTCACCATCGTCACGGTCGTCACCGTAATCATCAGCATCATCATCGCCATCATCATCAACATCAACATCAGCACCATCATCACCAGCCAGGCCTCACCATCACCATCACCATCACCCTCACCATCACCATCATCACCATCACCATCACCATCATCATCGTCGTCATCGTCACCAGCATGAGCATAATCAGCACCATCACCATCACTATAACCAGCATCATCGAATCCATATTGACATTACCATCACCACCACCATCCGCACCAGCAGCACGAGCACCATTATTCGTCCACCACCATTACCAAGATATTCAGCATCATCACCATCATCGTCATCATCATCATCATCATCATCAACATCATCCTCTTCATCAGCATCAACATCATCATATTCATCATCATCGTCATTATCATCATCATCTCCACCATCATCATCATCATCAGCATCACCACCACCATCATCATCATCATCATCATCATCATCATCATCATCATCATCATCATCATCATAATCATCGTCATCATCATCATCATCAACAACATCAACATCATCATCATCGCCGTCGTCATCATCATAATCATCATCATCAACATCATCATCATCATCATCATCATCATCATCATCGTCATCATGATAGGGGAGGGCGGTGGCGCACCGGTCTCGCGCTCGGGCGTGTTGAGCGCCACGCAGAACGAGAAGAGCCGGGATTTCCCCTGGGAAAAGCCCCCCGCGAGCGACCTCGGGCTGCGGCCGGCGCCCCGCCGCCGACTTTTGCGAGCGCTGCTGGAAGAGAGAGAGGGAGAGAGAGATAATGAGAGATACAGAGAGCTCCCACACCCCTCTCGCTCGCGGCAAAGGAAGGTGAGTGAGTGAGTGCGTGAGTGAGTGAGTGCGTGAGTGAGCGAGGTGAGGTAAGTGAATGAGACCAGTCGCGCTGCGAGTCGAAATGCCAAAACTACGAGCGCTTGCGAGCGAGCTTCTCGGTCTTGCTGAGAGTCTTCGGCCACTGATCGGAACGGATCCGATTCAAATACTCGCGTCGGTGCGCTTTCGTAGCCACGAGACATTCTTGTCGGAGGAGGAAGGTGAAGAGGATGAGGGGGGGAGGAGAAGGAGGAGGAGGACGAGGACGAGGAGGGGGGGGAGGGGGGGGGAGGAGGAGGGAGGAGGAGGAGGAGGAGGAGGAGGAGGAGGAGGAGGAGGACAAGGAGGAGGAGGAGGAGGAGAAGGAGGAGGAGGAGGGGGAGGAGGAGGAGGAGGAGCAGGAGGAAGGAGGAGAGCAGGAGGAGGAGGAGGAGGAGGAGGAGGAGGAGGAGGAGGAGGAGGAGGAGGGGGAAGAGGAGTAAAACGAGGAGTTCGATGATGCTGGGGATGGGGAGGGGGAGGGCGGGATAACTGGAGTAAGCCCAATCTGCCGACCCCTCGGGGTCTACGGCGTGTGAGACTGCCTCCCCAAACCTCTCCGCTGGGGGCTCCGTCTGGCCGGTTCGGAGGAGGGGAGGGGTCTAGGCGAAATGGGCTGGCGGCCGCGGCAGCCTCAGAAATGGCCATGGACGGCCTCCGACGCCTTCGAAGTGGCTCCCACGGGTCCCTAGACAATCCTAAATGGCACCGCTGTGATGATTTCAAGACAACCCGCGAAGCCTCCAAGACGCCTTCAGGAGACACCCCACGAGGGCTCCAACAGACCGAAATTCGCCCATTCCCGCAGGAAAGCTGACATTTTGGGCCGTTTGCTTTCGAGGCCCAGACCAGCGAGAAGAGACGGGCCAAGAGGCCCCCAGGACGGCCCTACGACAGCTCCAGGCGGCCCCGGGACGGCCCCAGAGACGCCCAAGACAGCCCAAGAGGACCCCGAGACGGGTTCAGCACAACTCGAGATGGCTCCAGGACGGCCCAACGCGGGCCCCACCCAGCCCAAGATGGCCCCAATCCAGACCGCCAGGCGCCGCACGCGGCCCGCAAGGGCCTTCAGGGCCCTCGCAGACGCCCCAAGATGGCCCCCCAGAGGACCCCCCACAAGGGCCCCAACAAGCCCAAATTTGCCAACGCCTAAAAGGAAAACCGTCAGTTTTGGGCAAACTGCTTCAGAAACCCTCACCAGCGACCCGACAAGGGCCAACAACCATCGCACATGGCCTCCACGACGGCTCCCGGTGGCACCCGGCTGGCCCATGGCACGCCCAAGATAGGACAGAGGACCTCGAGAACGCTCCACGACAGCCTAAGATGGCCCCAGACGGCCCAAAACAAGGTCCCATTGAACCCAGAATGGTCCCAACACTGCTCCCTCCTCTTCCTTCTCCTCCTCCTCCTCCTCCTCCTCCTCCTCCTCCTCCTCCTCCTCCTCCTCCTCCTCCTCCTCCTCCCCCTCCCCCTCCTCCTCCTCCTCCTCCTCCTCCTCCTCCTCCTCCTCCTCCTCCTCCTCCTGCTCCTCCTCCTTGCGCCACACACCGCCCAAGAGGGCCCCGAGAGGTCGTGCAGACGCCCCGAGATGGCTCCAAGGGGATCCCCAAAGATGGCCTCCGCAAGGAAAGATTGCTCCATTCCCCAAACAGAAAACTAACTTGTGGGCCAAAGTGCTCTCCAGGCCCACAGCGTCGACCCGAGACGGGCCAAGAGGCCTCGCAGAGGGCCCCACGACGGTTCCAGGCGGCCCCGGGGCGCTCCAAGAGATACACCCCTACACACCCCGAGATGACGCCGAGGACCCAAACCTGCCCAAACTGGCGCCATGACGGCCCAACGGGGCCTAACCCAAACCGAGATGGCCCAACCACGGCCCGCCAGGCGCCGCAGACGGCCCAGGAGGGCCCCGGAAAAGGCCCCCCCCCCCCACACACACGATCCTACCAGGCACCCAGCCGCCTGGAGACTGATCCTGCTGCCGCCTACGGCGACCTTCCCTCGTCATGTCTGCAGTTCCGCGCACACGCTCGCGCGCGGCACTCATCGTGGCACTGGCACTTCTGTTCGGCCCCTCCCTGGCACAACAACCGTCGTTCAAACGCGCGCACGCTCACCTTGCCACCGCACACGCCGGCCCACGGCGCGTTCGGGGGGAGGCGGTGCTGCTCTGCACGGCCCTGTGCCCCAAAAGCTCAAAACCTGACGCCGACCTCCGTCTTCCCACGCCGCCCACACCTCCTCTGGTCCCTTGTCCTCCTCCTCCTCCTCCTCCTCCTCCTCCTCCTCCTCCTGCTCCACCTTCGCCATCGCCTCCTCCACTTCCTCTTTTGCCACCGCCTCCTCCTCTTCCTCCTCTTCCTCCTCCTCCTGCTCCTGCTCCTGCTCCTGCTCCTGCTCCTCCTCCTCCCGCTCCTCCTCCTCCTCCTCCTCCTCCTCCTCCTCCTGCTCCTCCTCCTTAGCTACCTCTCCTCGAACCCACTCTGCGCGGCCGTGGAAAACGCGCGGGGTCAGTATGAGGCAAACGTTTTGGACACTGGGACCCGCGTTCGACGGTCCAAAGGCCCACAAGCGCACTCCGGATGCCAGGTATCGTGGAACCCTCCGTCTCGATTTGTTAACGGCGCGGACAGTCGAGCCCAGGGACCACCAGAAACGCGTCTGGAACGTACGGAAGGGTTCTGCGCCCAGGGCTGCGGATTGAACGAACCACATCGGCGGACCCCTGAAACATCTACGGCGCGAAGAATATGCGTTGGGTTCGTCGCTGTTTGCGGCTCGTTTGTGACCTGGGTGCGTGTCCTGGGAGGGCCCAGAGGGCCTCGCTGGCGGGAGTCAGATCGGCCTGCCACGCGGTGGTGACCTGGGAGGACTCGAACGGTGAAAATCCAATGGGTTCACCACGCGTTCGTGACCTGGTTCGTATCGTGGGAGGCCTCACATGGTGACAATCGTACGGCCTCGCCACATCTCCGTGAGCTGGGACGACTCATTTGGTCAGAATCCGACGGCGCTGCACTTTCGCGACCTGGCGACGCTACAGACGCGAGTTCGTGACCCGTCAGAATTGGAAAGGTGAGAACCCAATGCTTCTGCAATACGTTTGTGACCTGGGACGGCAACCCAATAGCAGTACGGTGAGTATATTTTACAAAAGCTCGTGGCCGCTGGGACCATGAAAGTAGGCCACACGGAAGCGAGAACACCATTCGTGAAGCAGCTATGCTGAAATCTCAAAAACGTCACGCCGATTCCAGTAGTGCGTCCAGCTCTGGCGCCCGCACTTTTCTCGGACCCCTCTGAGGGATTTCGTTTTCGGTCCTGTTTGTGCAACGTACAGTTGTTAGAACCCTGTTGTTTCGCATGCGAGTCCGGCGAGCGGTGCAGCACACGCGTGGAGAAGGTCGGGTGCAGCATCAGGCACGCCGAGCCTCACGTGCGACCCCGCTCGGCGATCCAGCGGCGACGAGGAATGA
The DNA here is from genome assembly GCA_963575745.1 of Prorocentrum cordatum. NCBI lineage: Eukaryota > Dinophyceae > Prorocentrales > Prorocentraceae > Prorocentrum > Prorocentrum cordatum. The sequence continues at coordinate 561,755 of CAUYUJ010016493.1, read as the reverse complement.
AGAGGGACAGAGCGACTCCACCGAACCTTCTCCTTCGCGTGGTCCGTCCTCACCTCTTCCCCAACCTCCTCCTCGTCCACGTCTTCGTCCTCCGCTTCCTCTTCCTGCCCTGCCTTCTTCCTCTTCCTGCTCCTGCGTCTCCTCCTCCACGACGACAAAAACCGAGACTTGCGGATGCCCACGCCGCGCGAAATACGCCGACCATTGAAGGTCTCCAGGCTTTTAAGAATCGGCCAATCCTCAATTCCCCCGTGGGGTCAAAACAATGGGCGTTCGAAGATGCGGTATCAACCCTAGACGATCTCCTGAGAGCCTCTTAAAACGTCTTGAGACCGTCCTTGGGTCTTGGGGCCGTCGAGGGCCGTGCTCGAACACTCAGGGGCAGTCGTGGGCTCTGAGGGGGTCCTCTTGGGGTCCTCTTTGGGGCCGCTGCTCTTTAGTTTTCTATCGTGCCCTGCCCCCCACCCCCGGTCACGCTTCCTTGTGAGCGCTGCCCCACTGCCAACAGTGCCCGGGCGCCCGAGACGCTTCCCTGCGAGACACCATAGCGGTCGGCCGATGTGGCGTAATCCTTCTCCTGCTTCACAAACGTATAACTAACATTTTCCTTCCGAAGGAGAACATGGGAACGGACACCAAGCCTCAACTGTCAACCTTAAAACGCGATTGCCGCCACACCACTGCGCTGTATGAGGTACCCATAGACGCAAGCAGGGAGTTACAGATGGAAACCAAGATGTGCCGACGATGCTGCTCCACACCCTCCCGTTTCAACTCCCCTCCTCACGAGTCCCTACAAGGCATTCGTATTCACGAAGTGCCTTCCTGGAAAGACGAACGTCCCTAAGGCCTTATGGGCCTGCAATTCCGGCGGGAGCTCCGTTCTGAAAGGCACCGCCGTCCATCCTGCGAGCCATCGGGAATGCGACAAGGTTGGATTCGACAACTTAAGAACTAAGAGCATACAACTATGCAAATCCTTAAAGCCCTTGTGCGCGGCTCTTGTGCGCGGCTGATTCCTAAACCTCCACCATCCATGCGGTGCACATCCCGCCATGGCGGCGAATTCCTAAACTCGCACGATCCCTGTCAAATAATACCACGCGGTGTACATTCCGCCATGGCGTCTAATTCCTAAACTCGCGCGATCCCTGTCAAATAATACCCTGCCGTGCACATCCCGCCGTGGCGGTGAATTCCTAAACTCGCACGATCCCTGTCAAATAATACAATGCGGTGCACATCCCGCCATGGCGGCTAATTCCTAAACTCGCACGATCCCTGACAAATAATACCATGCGGTGCACATCCCGCCATGGCGGCTAATTCCTAAACTCGCACGAGCCCCGTCAAATAATACCATGCCGTGTACATCCCGCCATGGCGGCTAATTCCTCAACTCGCACGACCCCCGTCAAATAATACCATGCCGTGCACATCCCGCCATGGCGGCTAATTCCTAAACTCGCACGATTCCTGTCCAATAATACCATGCCGTGCACATCCCGCCATGGCGGCTAATTCCTAAACTCGCCCGATCCCAGTCCAATAATACCATGCGGTGCACATCCCGCCCTGGCGGTAAGTACTAAACTCGCGCGATCCCTGTCACATAATACCATGCGGTGCACATCCCGCCATGGCGGCTAATTCCTAAACTCGCATGATCCCTGTCGAATAATACCCTGCGGTGCACATCCCGCCATGGCGTCTAATTCCTAAACTCGCACAATCCCCGTCAAATAATACCATGCCGTGCACATCCCGCCATGGCGGCTAATTCCTAAACTGGGCACGACCCCCGTCAAATAATACAATGCGGTGCACATCCCGCCATGGCGGCTAATTCCTAAACTCGCACGATTCCTGTCGTATAATACCATGCGGTGCACATCCCGCCATGGCGGCTAATTCCTAAACCCGCCCGATCCCTGTCCAATAATACCATGCCGTGCACATCCCGCCATGGCGGCTAATCCCTAAACTCGCACGACCCCCGTCAAATAATACC